>VXAA01000043.1:43968-58100 GCA_013399115.1 Anseranas semipalmata | reverse complement strand
CCCGCCGGGGCTGCGCAGCCCCTCTGTCCCCAGCCAGCCTACTGCCGCGAATTCCCAACGACTCCCTAGCGAGCAGGCCATTAAATCAAAGCAGTAGCTCATCTTTCATCCTCTTTCCCCCCCCCCTCCATTTTATTAGGTTGTTTATGTTGCTAAGTGCAATTAATTCCTGATTCAGAGACAGCAGCAACGGGGAAGGCAGAGCCCCAGCAGCACGGGGAGCTTGGCCAGGGCAGGGGTTGCATCTCCTCCTCATCATCATCTTCCTCCTCCCACTACCAGCCCCAGCCTGCACCAAGGGTCATTTGTGCTCAGCGCCGTGGANCCAGAGCCCTCCTGCCAAGTTCGGTTTTCAGCGCTCTCCATAACGAACAGCTCGTGGAAGTTCGCAATCATATGGTTTCATGTTGTTATGGAAGAAGAACCTAATTAAAAAGGGAAATGAGTATGACATCGTAAAAATGTTCAATTAAGTTTATCTCATTACAGTTAATAGTAGAGGGGAACTTTGCGCTTTTCATATTTTACTCCAAAATTCTGGGCTGGCAGTTAAAGAGCAGTGTTGAATCACAGCCTCTTCCTTAGGAAAGGGCACGGGGAATGGGATGGGGAGGGGAGGATGGGGGGAAAAAAAGTGGTGTTTAATTAAACATGCACCTTGTTATCGCTCGGGGCTGCTGCCCTGACTAACGGGACCTTTCCGTGCAGCAAGCGCAGCGCTCGCACCGAGCGGGCACAGGGGCTGCCGGGCACGCCGAGCCCACGGCCGCAACAGTGAGGATTGGCGCAGAGCTCGGTGCGGCCAGAGCCCAGCCCTGTGCCCCCTGTCCCCCCCACGTCCCCTCGTCCCACTGCATACCCCACAGCCGGCAGCCTGCGACCAGGCTCACGCTTCCACCCAGCCTTGGCAGTGAACGGCGGCGAGGAAACAAAGCCGCCGAGATGTTTTGATCCAATTAGCCGTAATTTATTTCGTGCTCATCAGCAGCTCCCCGCCAGGGGATTTGCAGCCTCCCTGGGACTCACAGCTCCCCTGTGCCCGTGGAGCCGCGGTCCCCAGGGAGGAGCGGCTCCCCCGGGGCTGCCTCAACGCCCGGCTGCACGGGGCTCGGGCACAGCGGGGACCCCACGCGCAGCAAAGCCGGCAGCACCCAGAGGTGCTCGGCTGGACCACGGGGCTGCCCCACGCATCACCGGGAAACCTCATCCCGGCTTCGAGTGCCGGTGAAGGAGCACAGCCTGAAAGGGCAAATTTGGGCTGGGGAGTCCAAGGCCCCCCCAGGCATCGCCCAGCACGGCCCCTCCCCGCCTCTGCACCGCCTCCGTGCGGCTTCGTGGGCAAACGGGAAACTTTTCCCCTCCCGCAGCCACTCTGGCCCAAGCGGGAGCGTTCGGGGCCAGCTCTTATCCCCATTAACAGCCAAGGGAGGCAAACAAATATTTCAGCCCGCGCAGCCATGACTTGTGTCAAGTTTTACTAGGGTAAATCCTCATAAATTTACACCCTGCCTGTAAAGGTTCTTTTGGCATTTAGATTTTATATCCTGCACTTTACAAGGAATAAAACCGCACTCGCTTCTGGGAGGGCTTTTTCCCTCCAACGCTCCGGATAACGAGAACTGCCCCTCTCCGGCCCCAGCTCCAGCACCGGCTCCATCCCGCGGGGCCGGGACCTGCCATGCTGGGAGAAGGGAACCACCGGCCCATTCGGGGCGGGCAGGTGCCTTTGTCTCCTCCTTTTACGAGCTGTGCGTCTGAGGAGGGCAAACAGATGTTGTTTTCTTCACAGAGGCTCTAATTTATGTCTGTACCCACACACGAAGGGAAAGCAAGCAGGGGAAGATGAGGAAGAGGAAGCAGAGGAAGAAACAAGGCTCTCTGCAAGGCGCCGGAGCCATTTGCTCAGCCAACTGCTGCTGCCACCTCTCAGCTCGTGCCCGGGGAGCGGAGTGGCCCCATCCCGATGATGGGGTCCCCCCCCGGCCCCCAGCCCAACCGGCGGGTCCTCAGCCAAGGCAATCAGAGCAAAATTTCCTTTCCAGATTGCACCACGAGTGGTCAGAAATGCCTTTCTGAAACCCTGATGCGTCGCAGCTGCTGCCGGCCCCGCGCCCGCCCCATCGCAGCGCCCGGCCCCAAGCCCTGCCCAGCCCCTCGGGCAGAGCCAGCGCGGAAAGCAGGGGGCCCGGTGGGGACAGCACTGGGCGCCCGGGCAAGCCCCGGGGGTCCCAGCTGCCTGGCACTGGCTCTGCTTTCACCAAGCAGCCCGGGGATGGGGCTTTCAAGGCGTTTGATGCCTCGCCTGCGAAAGAAACACGTTTGATGCAGGAGAGGCTCCAAAGCAAATTACACGCGTAAAACGGTGTTAACGAAGGAAGCGAGTAATCCCCCGGGTCTGTGCCAGACAGGGCTGCCAGGAGCGCAGTGCTGTGTGGGGCACCCCAAAATCCCACCGCTCCCCCCCGGCCCCAGCTGCCCCGCACCTGGAGGCCCCGTCCGTCCCACGCTCGCCGCGGACGCTCTCCCCGCAGCACCGGAGAAGCCGCGCGCCCGCGGCGCGGGGAGAGGGGGCGGCCGCCACCGCCTTTCATCTTTCCCTCGGCTGAACTTTCATTCCTTATAATCAGGCCTGATATTAATGATGCATAAAATTACCCCTGATTAAAAGAACCTTTTGCAGCCGCGGCGGTGGGCGGAGGGGGGGGATCAGGCAGACGAGCGGTGGCACGAGCCCCCTCCTCAGGCACCCGCTTCCACCCAGACCCCCATGGGGGGCAGAGATGCCATTCGGTTCGGCTGGGGTTTATTTAGGGCCCGTTGGCTCCAGGGCCTGAATCCCCACATCTTCACTGTGAACATTAATTAAGAGCTCAATGAGAGCGCCCCAAACCCTGGGGACAGCGAGGCCACGCAGGGGCCACCCTGCTATCAGCCCAGAGCTGTTTGCAGCCCCTCTGGCCCCCATCTCAAGGGAGCCCCAAAGGGGCGTCCTCACCCCCCGAGGTGCCACTGCTCAAAGCAAGCAGTGCTTTTAGTGAAAACCAGCATTTCAACAGGGGTCCTAGCACATCTCTCAGTGTTTCAAGTAAGTAAACGGTTCAGCTAATGAATATGAAATTGCAGCAAAGAGAAAAACACCCTGGATCAAAGCCCCTGTGATCTGCATGTCAGCGTCGAGGCGGTAATTGTTATCATAATAAATAGACATGGGCACTGCTGAGGGGTTGGCCAGTGCTGGGAAAATCAGCCTGGTCTTTGCATGCCCATGTGATGAAACAGGCAGAAACAACGGGATATCGAGCTCTGATCTGTCTCGCCGCTCGCAAAGCCCTTGTTATCGCATTATCTGGCAATCTTGCAGCTTATCCTCTCCATCTCTCTACCGCTCTCCACGGGAAGGGGCTTTGACCCATTTCACCGACGGCAAACCGAGGCCTGGGGAGCCGGAGCCTGGTGGGACAGGATTGGGCCCAGGATCGCTCCAGGAGGCACGGGGAGCAGGCTCCACTGGCTCCGTCCATGGTGCCGCCTCACTGGGCCAACTCCCCGCGGGTCCCCGCTGCCCGCTCCTGCTCCAGGTGCCTCCACGGGAGCTGACGGGGACAGGGGGAGATGTCCCCAGGGCCCAGCCGCGTCCTGCCTCCCCCTGCAGGCAGCTCCCCAGCACTGGCTGGCCCAGAACCCAGAACCTGGGGACTGTGTCGAGGCGGTGGCGGCTGCTTCCTGGGAGCCAAGCACCGCTCTGAACAGAGCTGGGAATCGTCATCCCTGCATCCAGGACATCCCAGGACAGGGCTGGGGACATGTTGGGTACCGGGGATGGAGCAGAATGAGCCACCTGCTGCTGGCAGAACGGGTCACGCTGAGCCCCAGCACCGGCAAAGCCAGACCAAAGGCGATGCCCCAGGAGCAGAGCGGGGCTGGGAAGTGCCCATTGGCCGCGGGCCCGGCTCCCAGCTTCGCTCTCCATCTCGCGAGCCTGGCCCTGCTGCGCCTCTGCCAAGTGAGGCCGCCAGTGATGTGCTCCCGGGCACGGCGGGGTGAAACGGGGCAGCGAGCGGAGCAGCCGCACCGCGAGCGCCAGCGCAGGAAGCACACCGGGACCTCACGGTTCCTTTCATCGCCTTCCCCTGCCGAGACGGAGCCGTGAGCACAGGAGGTGCCGGTGCCACCACGCAGGGCTGCCGGGGTGGGTGGGATGCAGAGCCCGGCCACCCACGGCTCCTTGGGGAGCTCGGGGACCCCTCGTGCGCCTTGAGGGGTGCGTGGGGCAGCGCCTTGGCAAGCACCACGGGAGCGAGAAGGGAGGCAGCGATCGCCAGCCACGCCTCACCGAAACAAGAAGGCGAGGGGAGGATGCCACTGCACGCGGGAAGCGGCAGAAAGCCCTTATTTCACAGAAATTACTGCGGGCTTCTTTGTGCTGCTTTTAAGCAGCTCTTTCTGCAGCCCCATGGGCTTCAGCTGATGGAGGCAGATTATTGCTGCCGGGGAGGTGGGAGGGGACCCGCAGCTCCAGGAGGGACAAGCACAACTCCACGCTCCCGGGAAGGGGCTGGCCCCCAGGAGCGGAGGGGACGAGGCGCTGGCAGGGCCCCCCCTGCACCCCCGCCACCCCCCAGCACCCGCTGGGTCAATGGGGGGAGCAGATATCAGGCACAAGGGCTCCTTGCCAGCCGGTCCCACGAGGACACGACACCACCTCTGTTCCTAGTGCACTGGGAAGATCCCATCGGGTGCCCCTCTCTGGAGCACGACGCAGCCCGTGGGGACGCCAGCAGCCCCGAAGGCACAGCCCTGGCAGGAGAGTGGGGGGGACCAGATTGGGGGGCACCCCCAGAGGCTCTCACGTCGGCCAAGTTCGCATAGGGCATCACTGCCATCTCCTAGCAGGGGGGACAGGGACACAGGGGACGTGGGCAAGGAGCCCCCATGGACGAGGCATCACCAGCAGACCCCGGGGGGCTCAGCTCTGCCCTGTGCACTGCTGGGGGTGACCCCGACGCACCCGGTCCCTGCAGCCTATCCCCGGTGACACGACAGGGCGCAGAGCTTCCCGCTCCGTCTGCTCCAGTCTCTCCTCTATCTCACCGCAGCGTTTGGAGGCAGACCCCAACCACGCCGAGATCGGCCCCCGAGCCCCACAGCAAGGGCTCCCGCATGCAGCATCCCTCCAGCCCGTCCCCGTCCCGGCCATAAATCCTCCGAGCCACTTACAAACCCCAAGCCCTGCAGGCTCTGCCAGGGAGATGCTGAGGAAACAGCCGACGTGCAGGCTCCATTAACTCCATATTTACAGCCTCTTTTTTTAATAGGATGCGGGCCCCGTCAGTCCATCACACCACCCACTGATGGAGGGCCCCGCTGCTGCCACCGAAACGCAAAGGGACGGCACAACCCAGTGCCCCGGGATGCCCCAGATGGACCCAAGCCCCCCGCTGCTGAGCGCCACACAGGGAAGGCAGTGCCAGGACCCACAGTGCCCGTGCCGCTGCCCAGCGCATCCCTCCCGGCCCCTCGCTGCCTGCCGGAGGATTTGGTCTAATCCAGGGAGAAAAATGAAAGCCCCGGCCCCGCAGGACGGAGTGTGCTGTCTGGGCAGAACTAATAGTTATTATCTACATTAAGCACCATGGCTGTCAGGGAGGAATTAATTTCCAAGCAGCAAGAGATGAAAGTTCCCCATTTTTCAGGGAAATCTACACTGTACAAAGTGGCTAAAGAAAAATAACTTAAACATGATTAAAAATGATCCCCATTTTATTAAAAATAATTCTAATTTATCTCTCCCTCCAGCTTCCCGTTCCACTGGCATAAATCCCGGTCAGCGACGGGGAGGCGGCTGCCGGTACGCAGAGCTGGGGCGTCCGCGACACGGCTCCGGATTTGGGGTGTGCCGAGGGCACGCGCCCCGGGAGCCGCTGCAGCGAGGCCCCAGCACCAGGGATGTAGGCACCAGCCAAGCTCCCACCCCTCACACAGCAGCGCTGCCGAAATGACAAAATCCAGGAAAAACAGGGAAAAAAAAAAAAAAGGTCTGGGAGCCAGCGAGGGGTCCTCAGCCAAGCCACGGGATGCTGGCAAAGCCGGGCACCCACCAGCCTCACGGCCACTCGATTCATCTTACTGCAAAGCGAGGATCCTGCTTCTCTATCTCGCCAAGATGTTGCAGAAATCAATTAGTTGCTAATGACATTACAGCGTTTCGGAGATATAGAGCTTTACAGGAACAGTAAGTGGTGGTGATACACGGTAATTCAGATTCCAGCAGTGAAATATGGGAGATTGCTCTTGTTTTACTAGCGGCCGCCAGTGTTGCTCATCTCGTTAAGTTTATTAATAAGCGGCGCTCCCCCAGCCCGGTGGGGGCTCTGCAGGGGCCGTGGCTGCGCTGCACACACTGGGGGCGAAGGCTGAGGAACCGGGGAGATTTCAGCAGCCCCCAGGCATTCGCTCAGAGATCCCGTTTCTCTTCCAAATTCAGGGATTTAGTTAATCTGTCAGATAAAAATACCCCAAAATGGAAATTTTTTGCTTTCCAAAAATATATCTATAATGGAAAAAGTCAGGACTTGGAAGCAGACGTTTGGCTTTGAGCTTTTGGGCGGCTTTTAGGGTTTGATTTTATTCTTCTTTCATTGTGGCTACGCCAGCAGCAGTAGTGTCTGTCCTGCCTGCACAGCTCTAATAATATTCTATTGTAACCGTTAAAACATTTTACTTTCTGCTTAAAGCCCGCATGGAAGGATTCTCCTGCATATTCAGAGATATCAGCTTTCCCTGTTTGACTGCAATGTAACCAGCTAAAAAAAAAAAAAAAAAAGAAACATCTCAGAATACCTCCTGGAAGATGGGAAGCCTGCTCGGTCGCAGCACCGCAGGGATCTGCTGCAGTTGCTGGATGCGCCCAGCCCTGCACACAGCAGCCCCATGAACCTGGGACATCACCGTGCGGGTGCCGGGATGGGGACGAGCTGCATCGCACACTTGAGGCCTTGCGAGCATCTCCCAAACCCGCCTGCACATCCCTCGGAACCCCAGCATTGGCCCCAAAACATGGGAGACGCAGGGAAAGCAGTGCCATGGTCATGGTGCAACAGCGATGCCCCCAGCTCCGAGCTGGATGCAGCAGGACGAAGCCTTCCCTCTCTCCCAGCCATACGTATTTATTTCAGGTGCAGAAAAGCCGGCGACCAGGCGTGCAAGGCGTCCCCAGCAGCTGCAGGGGTGCAAAGCTGTCCTGTATATGGCTCTATGGACGTGGCATTTGGGGACGTTCAGGCCCTGCAGCCATCCCAGCCCCAGCTCTGCCCAAAAGCAACCCCCTCGGCGGGGCTCCGCGACCCTCGCTGCAAGAGCTGGGGGCTGGGGCAGCCAGCACAGAGCCGGCAGCAGCTCCTGTCCCTGCCGGGGCCGCGGGGCGAGCTTCCTCCCCCCAGGGGCTGCAAAGGGACCCCACAAAGCAACACCGAGACCCCCCTGAACAGCCAGGGAGCAGAGGGAGGGCAGGGGCAAAGCCCCCGCAGCACAGCCCGTCCCCAGGGGCAGCGCGGCCGATCCCCCTGCATGCATGGCTGTGTCCCCCCACCCCGCTCCTAATTGTTTCTCTTCATCTTTGTACGGTTGCTAATTGCTCCCTCCTCCGTTTACTGTGTTACTCCAAGTGCTGCTCTTAATTTGCCTCTCTTGCTGCAGGTGTTAGCTGTATTATTAAGTTTTAATGTGGAGCGTTAGGGATCCACAAGTTTGTTTTCCTAGTTACTGATGGATATTTAATTGGCGAGTCACTGCTGGGGTGACAGGGCCATCCAGCAGGAATCCAATGCAAATACGATTTTGCATTGCTCTGCTCCCTTGCTAACTGCCAAATATTTTAAATAAATAAACACAATTGCATCACTACATCCCCGAGCACGAGCCTCGCAGGTTTGTCCGCACGGGGCCCTGCCACCAGCACACGCGGGCTCCTCGGCTGCCGAGCACGAAGCTGTGGCACAGCCGGAGCCGTCCCCGCAGGAGCCGGGTTGGGGTCTCGCAGCCGCAGGCTCAGCCGCCCCCTGGCAGCACCCAGCCAATGCTGCTCGTCGGCTCCGGGCCTTAACGCCCTGCGATGCAGGCTCTCACCAAGGGGCGACAGCTCCCATCCGACCGAACCCTCAGGGCCGCATCCAGCCTTGGCACAGTGACTGCCAGTTTCTCCCTCCGCACTCAAAGCCGGGATGCCGAACTTCAAAGCAGCCCCGATCCCAGCACTCAGCCCCAAAGCAGCCCCGATCCCGGTGCCTCCAGGTCGATGCACACCTCCTGCACTCTACAGCCATTGTTCCCGAGCCCCAGAGCCCAGGTCCCACCACGCCGGGCGCATCCTTCCCAGCGGGGACGCCCTGGTGCGCCCGCATCCCTGCCCGGGCGGCAGATTGACAGCTGCCACTCAGCCGGGCTCCTGCACGCCAGCTCCCCGAGCAGATGAATATTCATGCTTCGGCCGCGCCGGGGAGCCGTGGGGCCCTTCTCCGGGCACCCTCGCCATTAACTATGCATGAAGCACCAGGCACGATGCTAATGCTGGTGGGTTTGGCCTGTGGCAAGCGGCTCCTCCTGCACCGGCCATCTGCAACCCTCGCCCTTGCGGGCAGCCCCACAAGGTGTGGAAACGCGGATTTCCCTGCAGGTCCCGTCTGTGGGGTGCTGGGGATACCTGGGGAGGGTGGGAATGAGCAGGCGAAGGCCAGGACCCCCCCTTGCTGTGTGATGCTGCGCACCATGACCTTGGCCAAATGCTGCAACCTTCCTGCATGTCGATAATCCGCAGCCACGAGCCTTAAATAACGCTTGTGAAGTGCTCGGGGAGCTTCAGCAGCGGGCGAGGGGATGTGCAAGCAGAGAACCACCACGGGGCAGAGCGGCCTCTGCGGAGTGCACAGCCCCGGCCCCCCAAACACCAGCCGGTCCCTGCAGCCCGGCTGTGCCCCGCGCTCTGCTCGGCCCTTGGGAAACTGAGGCAGAGAGCGGGGCAGGGCCAGCCCGCAGCCACGGTGAGCGGTGTGACTGCAGAGCCCGACACCTCGCCTGCTCCGCGATCACCGCCTGAACCACAGCTCACGGCCCCGCGGTACCATTAACCAGAGTGGCTGAGATAATTAAATACCCGTTAGCGATATAGTCATTACCGAGGGCAATAAAAGCCGCCTCTGAGCTCCCTGGCTCCTCCGCTCCGCGCCCAGCCCAGCGCCCTCAGCACGGCTCATTTCAGCTCATTGACAGAGGCTGGAGAAGGCGCGGGGCGAGCCCCAGCCCCGAGCACACGGCACAGGGGCCCCGCACCGGCACACGACCCTGGGCCCAAACTCGCAAGCCGGCTCTGCTCACTGTACCAAGACAAGAATTAGGAAAATTGCCAGAGCGGGAGGCTGCTGTCACCACCTCGTAGCGGGTCACCAGCAGCAGCGCACGCTGCGCCCAGCACCGGCTGCAGCCGGCGAACACCAAACGCCGCACTCGGGCAGCCACCGGCCACCAGCAGCGACAGGGCCCCGCACCGACGCAAAGCGACGCATCCATCTCGTGAATGCACCATTTGGATGCTGCAATTTGGAACCCAGCAGAGCTGCTCTTTCTACTCCAAACACGAGGTTTCCTTTAGCTTTAGGGGGGGGCAGGCACTCGGCTACGCATCTTCCCCTGCAGCCCTTCAATGCGGCCACTGCCCCAGTGCAGGGGAGGCAGCAGCGGTGATGGGCTGGCACAGGGACACAGCACAGGCACCCGCAAGCCATGGCCTCCACGGGTCACACACGGCCCCAAAGCACAGAGCAGCAGCCGTGGGAGCTGTAAGATGTCCCCTCTATCCCAAACCCCACAGCTTAGGGAGAGGCAACAGCCACCAGCTGGGAGGGAGCAGGGAGACGGGGAAGCGGCAGAGATGCTGGGAATGGCAAGAACCAGGCTGCCAGGGATGGACCGGGCGCTCCAACCTCTTCTGGGAGTCGAACAAAACCTGGTCACTGCTCGGCCACCAGCCCAGCACAACCTCAACACCAGCAGGAATTCATCTTCAGCACCACGAGGGCAGAGCCAGCCCTGGGAGGCCCAGGAGCCCTGGGGCAGGGCCAGGCGGGCTGGGGACAGCCCCCCCCAGCCACACGCACCCGTCACCTCCCACAGCCCTACAGTATCACCTGCCCCAGTGCCACCTCTGGGCGGTGTCACACAGCACCCCCCAGCCACCACACCAAGGTCCCCCAGGAGCTGCCTCCCCCCAGGGCTCAGCATCAGGGTGGGAAACCGAGGCACAAAGCACTCCAGACTCACCGCTCCCAGCCACCGCTTTCACCGGTCCTGCTGCTCCGTGGTCCCTGCAGGGCTCAGCTCTCTCCCTCGGTGTGCTCAGGCGTGTTGGTGGCCAAGGCACAGGGCTCAGCCCCCCCCCAGCAGCTCCTGGTGCTGCCACCGCTGCTGCTTCCCGGTGAAGGAGTGCCCCTACTTTGCTGGAGCACAGGGTCCCCTCGCTGGGACCGTCCTGGGGCACATCCAGCCCTGGGGACATCACCGCAGGTGCCTGCACCCCTTTGCTAGAGCCTCCCCCAGCAGCCTGCAGGGTTGAAAGCTGTGAACCCACCACAGCTTCGCCCCGCACTGAGCTCTGAAGCCCCCCGCCCCCCCCCAGGTGCAATGAGTTCAGAGGGCTCAGCTCCCGCCCAGGTGCTTTATTGACCACCCCACCCCACAGCACCTGCGGCAGGGGCCGCGTGTTCTCGCTCCCCAACCTGGGGCTGTTGGTTCCCGCACCAGGACTCAGCTGCCGCAGGATCCCCCGGGGAATGTTCAGTGCTGTGGGGACGCTCAGTGCCGGGGGGGCCGTTCCAGACCCCTGCAGCAGCACCCGGGGCAGGACTCGTGCGGGCTGCTGGGGTGCGGAGCACCCGGGGTCCTGCTGCGGGAGGCAGAGGTGCAGGGGCTGCAGGGCCGGGTGGCTTTCCCAGCACGCCCAGAGCCGTGCGGGCTGTTGCATGTGCTCAGGGCTTAATTAATAGCCCAACCCTTCTAACGAGCTGGGCACAGAAGTGCGGAGGCAGGAGGACAGCCCTGCGGGGCTGTGGGCAGCGGATGTCCCCACGCTGTCCCCTCTGCTCTGTCCCCGTCACCACCCGAGCACAGCAGCTGAAAATCAGGAGTCCCAGCTGCTGCCTTGGCTCGCTGCTGTAATTGCATCCCCGATCTGCCGCCGTGCCATGGGGACGACTCCTGCCATCTGCCTGCAGCCCGGCCCCAGCCCCTCGCTGGAGGGACGAGCCCATGGCCTTGTGAGCGCTTCGGCTCCGGAGCCGCTCGTCCCTGCGCCCTCCCCAGCCCGGGCACCTCCTGCCCCCCGCAGACCCAGCCGGGTGGGGAAAGGCCCCTCCGTGCCTGCAGCCGCCCCCAGCCCAGCCCGGCTGGTTCGCAAGGGGGGTTCCATCCATGCTGGAGGCCACGGCGGGGGCCAGCAGCCTGCAGGGAGCAGCCAGACCTGGTGGCAAAGCCCCCCTGGTGACAAAGCCCCCCGCTGGCCGGGACTGGGGGCAGAGGGGCTCGGTGCGGGGCAGGGAGCGGGGCCGCAGAGGCCGAGGGCCCTTCCCGTGCCCTCCGTCCCGCTGGGGCTGTGGCAGAGGCAGCAGCGGCAGCGGCAGCGTGCCGCACGTCCCAGCTCACCTTCCCGGGATGTTTGATCTTGGCGAAGCCTCGGACCAATGCAGCTCCCTCCTCCCCCCCGGCTTTTATTAGTTTAAACACATGGACGCATGAAAAATAAATGTTGCTCGCGAAAGACAGCGGCAGAGGGCTGGGAAGCAATTAGCATCCAAAGAGGCATAATTAGTGCTCAGAATGCAAGCGGCAGAGAAGAAATAAAGTAGCATTCGGATGCAATCAGGGTCGTGCCTGAATTACAAACCGTTAACTGAATCGCTAATTAAGCGCAGTGTGTGAATCACGTCCCGTTAGGCCCGGCACTCTCTGCCATCCAGGACCGGGACGGGCGGGCAGCGCGGCTCCTGGGGGGGCCTCACCGGGGCTGTCGCCTCCTGCTCCGCGGCGTGGTCCCGGGTGCTGCCGTTCGCCCCGGAGGGTCGGTGCCATTTGCGCCCACGGCGCTGGGTTTCGGGCCCCCCCAGTCCCTGTAGGGATGGCAGCGGCCACCGCGTGTTCTCCAAGCATGCCCACGCCATGGCCATGGCACGTGGGGTGATGGCTGCCCGCCTGGCAGCTGATTAGCTGTAATTAGCAGGATTTGCTTCATTTTAACAGTCTGGGTAAATATTTGCCCAGGGAGCGCTGGCACACAGCTTCCCCGCTCCCCATGGGCTGTGCCCATGCCATCCCCACGGTCCTGGCATCTCCTTTGCGTCGTCCCCTCAGCTGCTGGGGTAAGGTGGGCTCCAAGCAGGGCTGCTCACCCCAGGACACCCCTGGGACATCCCTCTGTCCCGCACCCTCCGTCCCCATGTCCCCATGCCCAGCAGAGGCCCCCCCATTTATCAGCCCCGTGCAGCAGCAGCTCAGTGCCTGCAGAAACCCCCAGAGCAGCGAGTGCCCGGAGAGCCCAAACCATGGGGGGGGAGGATTAATTATTCACGTTTTATCAAATTCAGACACGCCATTTTAAGGTCTAACAAGCTCTTTCTTTGCCCAGGGGGGCAGCTACCCTTGCTTCCTCCTCTTTTGCTAACCCTCTCTCTTTCTTCCCCAGGATTGTTTTTATCTTCACCTTCCCGTTTCCTTTCTGTTTTCCCCAGCGTTTCAGCAACGCTCCTCCCCGGTGCGGCCCTGCAAGCCCACGTCCTTGCTGGGCACCCCAGTGACCTTGCTGGGCACCCCAGTGTCCCCTCTGTGCTGGTGCCGCGTTCTGGCCCCGCTGGGCTGCCCACGGGCCAGGACCCAGTGTCCCTGCCTCTCCCGGAGGCGAGCGGCAGCCCCGGCAGCCCCGTGCCGGCGCGGGGATGAA
The DNA here is from genome assembly GCA_013399115.1 of Anseranas semipalmata. NCBI lineage: Eukaryota > Metazoa > Chordata > Aves > Anseriformes > Anseranatidae > Anseranas > Anseranas semipalmata. The sequence goes on along the minus strand of VXAA01000043.1, from coordinate 45,121 downwards.
AGGCAGCCGGCTTCGCTTGAAGCCTCGCAGTGGGGAAAGGTCTTCGGAGCACCGCAGCCGATCAAAGGCAGCTCTTCATCTATTTTAATAAGTCTCCGCCGAGGCGCGGCAGTCGGTTCTGCGTGAGGAAGGGGCTTTCCGGAGGAGATCAAAGCCCAGGCGAACGTCAAAGGAGCTGGGGACTTGAGGGAGGTGAGGAAGAGGAGGGAGGGGAGGAAGGGGACAGAAGGAGGCGGAGGCCGGTCGGGCAGCCCCGAGCGCTGGTGGGAACTCCACTCCCGGAGCTCCGCCAGAGCCCGGGCGAGAGCAAACTCATGGGTAAAGAGAGGCAGCGGCCACGGGGCAGCGAAGGGGGTCCTGGCACCGAGGCCAGCGCAGCAGCCAGAAACGCCAGTGCTGGTGCCCACCGCCCCCTCCCCATCACCCCACTGCTGCCAGAGCACAGGGACACAGGGCCGGGGCCGTGCACGAAGGGCAAAGGGCTGCGGGTGGCAGGGCCGTGGACAGACGTCCCCGCTTGCCGCAGGGCAGTGCAGGCTGTCCCGGGTGCAGGGGGAGGGAAGGTCCCCCCGCTCCTCAGCACGTCCCCAAGCCCCCGGCACAGCCCAAGCCCCAAAATCCGGCCCACAAGGGACAGCAAAAGCAGCACCATGGCCTGAGCCCAACCATCAGCAGCATCCCGCGGCCGGGGATCTCCCCGCTGAGCCGCGACAGCAGGGAAAATACAGCAAGAACAGGAGCACAGAGCGATGTGCTCAGCTCGGGCTCCCGGGGAGAAAACGTGAAGGAAATGAAGATGCGCAGTGCCGGAGCGCTTATCACTCATCAGCTCCGAGATGGGCCCCTTGGAGATGAAAGCCCTTTTTCTTTTGCAAAGGATTTATCAAGTTTTGTTTAAAAATCACCGAGGAAGATTCCCTATTTGGATAAGCCTCTGGCTTGCGCTGGATTAATGTCCCGAGCCAGGGACTCGCGGCTGCCTGGGAACAAGATGATAGCGAGAGCAAACGGAGCGGTAAGGCACGGCGAGCACGGAGAATCGCTCTCGGCCGGGGCGCGGGGCCCAGGCCGCCCCTTCCCGCGGGACAGACACGGAGCCCGCCGGAGCACTGGAGCAACTGAGACTTCTCAAGCGCTCGTAGCTTTTGGACGG
>VXAA01000043.1:12895-43959 GCA_013399115.1 Anseranas semipalmata | reverse complement strand
GGGGGGGGGGGGGGGTTATTTTTTTCCAAAGGAGAGAAAACCCAACAAAGCCCATCCGCGCTGCAGGGCAGACACGCAGCTCTCCGGTGGCAGCGCAGGGGCTCGATTATCAGCATTCAGCTCCCATCTGCCCACGCGGCGAACGCAACGCGGCCCTGAGCGGAGCCGCTCGAGCCTGGCAAGGCAAGGAGCAACGCAAACCAGCTCCCGGGGTGCGAAACCCCAGCGAGGGGCCCGCGTTGGTGCAGCGAAGGGAAACATCCGAGGGGGATGCCGCTCCTGGTCCCCACGGCCGGTGTGTCGATGCATGGGAATGTCCTAGGGCACCTCCGGGAATCCCAGGGCTCCAGGTCAGTCCGACACAAAGCAGGCAGCCCCACATCCCCCTGCGTGGGCTGGGGCACTGGCGATGTCCCACGTCCCCATGCGTCTCCCCAGGGCCAGCAGGACCATGCTGCCGCCCCAGGGAGCGAAGGTCCCGCTGGGGACCTGGCTCTGCCCGTGGTCCCTCCGCTCCCGGGGCCACGGCATCACCCCCGCGAGCCACGAAGCGCTTCCTCGCTGACGGCTCAATTATCAGCATTCAGCTCCTGTTTGCCCGCAGATCCTGTAATCAACGTCTGCGTGTGTATTCTGGCAAAATTAATCATAATTGCTGAAAGCAAGACACATCGCACTTGTAACTTTGGTCCGTTAATTAGGATTCTGTAATTGGATACAGCACTCCCTGTAAATCCAATTACCTGGGATTAGAGCCGCAGCAGCCGGGCAGCGGCACCGCGGGGCCGGGGCAGCCTCGGCAGAGACGCAGCCGGGCCAGGCTCGCTCCCGCCCCGCAGGCTTTGTCCCAGCTCTGCTCTGCCCCGGGACACAAGGGGCCGGGAAGGCCCAGCAGATCCAAGGCCTGGAATGAGGACGCGCCCCAGAGCCCTGCTCCAGGCTCCAGAGCAGCTTCCTTGGCCGACGCCCGAATTCCAGTGGAACAAAGCCGCAGCCCAGCACGCTCGCCAGGCACGTGCCGGTGCCCGTGCCGGTGCAGCCCAGCGGCCGAGGGCTGCGAGGGCACGGCCCCGCCTGGCTCAGACCGTGCTCCCGGCCCCCAGGATGGGCGCTGCCCAAGCCCCCCAGTGCCCCTCTGCTCCCAACCCCCCCAAACCCCTCTGTCCCTCAGCCCCAGCAAGGCTGGCAGGGCAGCCGTGCGCCGCTCCCCCCAGGTCCATAAAGATTAAATTACAAAAGAAGNTAACTACACTGAACAATCATCTCCTTTAATATCCATAGATAAAAACTGTAATTGTTTCAAATGAGAGCTAGGTAATTTAGGCTCCATTTTATGGTGTTTTGGACTATAAAGTCCCCGTGCTGAAATCTCCTGGCAGGCTGGTGCAAAAGGCTAGGTTTGCTGGGTGTTATTTTTATTATTTTACTTATAGTTAGCTGAGAAATATGGAACAATTACCCTTTAATTCAAGGTGTCCCCAGGGCTTATTCCGCTCCCAGCTCCCAGAATACCTGATGATCATTTGAAACGCGCAGAAAGCAGACAGGCAGGAGCAGGCACCCCCAGCCGCCAGGCCGCGCTGCAGCCCCGGCTGCGCTCCCCCAGCACCCCGATCCCTGCAGGGGCGTTTCAGGCCCTGGCCTGGCCTTGCTGCTCCGGGCAAAGATGCTCTGGACAGATGCTAGGAAAAAGGAAAAAACATGGGTATGCACGTGCGTGTAGGGCTGTGCACACACATGCACGCATGTACCAGATGTGCACGTGGTGTCCCTGCCACGTGTCCATGCGTGTACATGCGTAGCAGGGTGTGCATACCTGTACATGTGTGCACACGTGTCCATGCCTGTACGTGTCTCCGCGTGTCGCTGCCCACGCAGAGCCCACCCCAGGGCCACAGCGAGGGCAGCGGGGCAGAGCAGCAGCCCATGGCACGGCTAACAAGCAGGCGCTTCCCAGGCGGTGATGGATTCCTATCACTGCGAAAGACAAACTCACTCGCTCGAGCGCCCTGAGCCCTGCAAGGTTTCCTAACAGCATCTTCTAAGTGCCAGCCCTAATCCTGACTGACAGCGGCCATTTAACACCCTGATTTGTGGCACTCCGGGCCAGAGCCGCCACTCAGCCGCCCGTGAACAAGCTCCATCTTCCCACTCGGGCCCGTCCCTGCCTCCTTAACCCCCGCTCCGCAGCAGGATGCCGTTTGGAGAATCCCATTCCATCCGAGCTCTTTGGTCCTTTCCACACGGATGGCACTGTCCCTCGCTTGTCACAAATGTCACCTCTGTGCCCCCAGCCAGGAGCCCCACAGGTGACAGGGACGGGGACAGCCTCCTGCAGCCCGTGACGGGCAGATGGGCTCGCTTTCCTTTCCAACGTATTTTCTCCCCTGGAAGGACAGGACCTGCCCAGGCACTCTCCATGGGAACATTTTCCCCTCTCAGCTTTCACTGCCTACGCGTAGCTGACGTCCTTGTCCTCGTGCTTCCCCGCAGATCCTCGTGGGCCTGTAGGATAAAAGAGCGTCAGGCAGGAGGAAGCAGCTGTGCCGGTTCCTCTCCCATCCAGCACAGGCTGCCGCAGAGCACCGGGAGCAGGGCAGGGGTGTGGGTGGAGAAGCCCCCAACCTGAGCCCATCCCTGCAATCAGAGCTGGGGATGCTGCTGCCCCCATTGGTGGAAAAAGGGAGGAAACAAAGGGGAAGGCAGCAAGGGAGTGCACTGGAGGTGCTGGTGGTGTCCCCAGCATCACCGGCCAGCTGAGGCCGCTTGGCCCCGTGCTGGGGGCTCCCTGGGGATGTAAAAGAGCCTTCCCTGGGGTGCCAGGCTGCAAAACCGCTCTCAGCAGCCGGACAGCCTCTGCACGCACCCAGACATAGCTGATGTGCACCACTTCAATGCCAGGCTTTGGAAACGCGAGACCCAGCGCATCTCAGGGTGCTCGCCCTGCGTCCCGCGTGGCACCGCTGCAGCTGCATGCAGCAGGCACTGCCGTGCCAAGCTGCTGCTGCCCTCTGCCGCTTGCAGCCCCAAAGCTGCTGCCAAGAAAATTCTCCCAGGACATCGCTGCCCATCGCAGCCCTGTGCCCGACGGCTGAGATCCACTGGGCTGGGGATGAGCAGCCGCGGGACGGATGCGCTCGGGGCTGGGTCTGCAGAGCCATGCGATGGGCTGGGGACGGGGGTCCGGCCACATCCACGCCGCCAGGCAGCGGCGCTCAGCACACCCAGCCACGCTCCCCTGCTGCGCTGAGCCCCTGAGAGCCTTCCGCAGGGCAGCACACCCACTTCCAGAGTGCAGGCACCCCTATTAACGTAATTGATTATATCAGGGGCTTGTGGATTATCTAATTATAAATGTGCTTAGTTTTGATTTTCCTTGTAATTAATTTGTATTATTTACACGCAGGAACAGCTGGCCGGGCAGAAGTCAGAGCAAATGTCTCCTCGCTGCTTGGCATCCAGGGCAGGTCCCAGCGGAAGGGGCTGGCAACCTCAGGACAAACCCTGCGGCCCAGGGCATGGCCACGAGCCCAGGGGCAGGGTCCCACGAGGGACAGGGAGACAAACCCAGGCACTCTGGGGACGACTTGTCTGGGGCCCGCTGGGGACTCGCCCTGCAGAGGACATGGGGCAGCAAGTCCCACCACCCATCCACAAACGGCCACTGCCACACAGGGATGTGCCTGGAGACCCCAGGGGACGTGCCGCTGCCCGAGGGTCCCCAAAGGGACGTGTTGGTGCCACAGGGACCCCAGAGGGAGCCCGGTGGCCGGGTCTCACTAGAGGGCAGCAAAATGCTGCTGTTTCCAGGGCTGGTGACACGGGGCCACTGGTGCGGCTGGCCACAGCCTCCTTGGGGTCCCCCAGCACCTGTCCCCCAACACTTTGGCCTGGCTCTCCCCATCAGCCCTGGCCTCCACTGATCGGGAGCTGCCACCACCCAGCTTTGTGTCCCTGCCAGCCCCTGGGGGCGCCCGGGAGAGGCTGGGGCGTGGGCACCCCCCCGGCACGTGGGGCATTTGCTTGGTGGGATGAGGCCGGTGCTAAAGGCATCGAGTCCCAGCAGCGGCCCTGGTGGAGGAGAACTGGGCCAAGGAGGGACTCAGGGCCCAGGGAGCAGCCCCCAGCTCTGCCGAACACTCCCAGAGGCTGCAGACTCCCAGTTTCACGCTCCGAAAGCAGGACCTGCTCCCAGACGAGACAGATCCGGGTGCTGTCTGTGCCCTGCTCCACTCAGCTCCTGGAAAACAGGGGTCAGAACCCCAGCCGTGCCGCAAAACCCACCGTGAGCAGCACCAGCAACTGCACACGCACGAGTGGGACCGAGCCCCAGCCCCGCCCCGCATGCACAGAGCCGGCGGAGAGAAAAGGAGGGGAAAGCAAAACTGCCTGGAGCAGGGGAGTGGAAGGGAATGTCCCACAGGCGGCTCACCAGGGCATCGAGTGCACGAGCCCCACGGGTGCAGGTCCTGCCCCACAGACACACATCCTGCCCCACAGACACACGTCCTGCCCCACAGCATCTGACGTGGGTGGGCACGGCCGTGCCACATGCTCCCGCTCCCCTTGCACCCCTGGGCGTGCTCCTCAGCTCTCCCAGCAGAAATCTGCCCCCGAGACAGCGCAGAGATGCCCAGGGCACGCAGGGCTGACAGCTTTCTGACAAACAGAAGCAGTTCTGGAGTTTTCTTCCCACACCGGGTGTTTTCAACGCTTCACAACCGCGCAAGCCCCGCGGCGTGCAGCCAGCTGCCCCAGCCTGCGGGTCGGGGCACGGCCCCACCAACCCCACAGGATTCAAACTCGGGGTTTCCACCGCGGCCGCTCTCAGTTCAAGTCCCACAGGCTCAGGCTGACCTTCTGCAGAATCCTTCAGCCCCTGGCGGGTACTTCTGAGAAGCACAGGTACTGATAACGCCAAGGAGCAGCGCCCAAGCACCTGGGAAGATCTGGATGTTTTTCCACCCACGCCAACCTCGTAACAAAAAGCAACCCCGACCGTGACGAACGCCAGCAGAGCGCTCTGTGCTCAGTGGCAAAGTCAAAACCTTCAGGGCTGCGTTGTATTGCACAAGTCGGCAAACCCGCCTCTACTCTGGTGCCTCTGCATTAAAACCATCATCGAAAATCCTCTGTTAAAAGCCCAAATCTTCAACCTGTGCCCATGCCAGGTGCAATTAAGATTTAAATCCCTTCCTCTCAGCAGCATATTGCTTCCAAATGGGTACATAAGGTGCCTTTGCAGGAAAGCCACAGGCTGCACCTTGTTAAGTGCACAGGATTTGCCCGGCCTCCTGGAGAAGCAGTCAATAGCTGCAAAAAGCAGAGGGACCAGAAAGCACCTCGTGGCCGCAATGCCGCTCTCCACCTCATCTCGCCGTCGATACCAGGCCTTTGCCGCCCGCCCACAACGCACCCCAAGCCCTGCCTGGTGCTCAGGCAAAGCCCCTCAGTGCCAGCGCCGGGGCTTTATCCATCGCGGGCCTGACGGCGCGGGGAGCCAGCCCGGACCTGCGGGAGGCTGAAGCTCACCACAGGGCAGCAGCCTTCCCCTGCACGGAGGGGATGCTGTGCCCCCGGCACGGCGCGGGGGCGTTAAGGGGCAGGCAGGATCCTGTGCCCAAAGCTGCAGCCACCGCTCAGAGCAGCTGCTATTGGCAGGGTTTCTCCGGCTGTACCAGAAGAACCCCAAGAGTTACGATCCCATCACTCTGGACGGGAAATGTTTTCCCTCCCGAGTGATGCGCCAGCACTAATTGCGTAACTCGCTCTCAATGAGTAGATGCAGCTAATTCTGCATGCAGACATATCGCCCCAGCTCAGCTGCGACTCGAGGCTGACCACAGCTAAAAATAAGGCACCGCTGCTGGGGACGAGTGGCAAGTTTCAGTCATTGTGGTCGGTGGCAGGAGTCGCTGCTTGGAAAGACCGTGGACAAAGTACAACCCCTTCCCAATAACTCAGGCGACATCACCCTTCCTTTCCCCGGCTGATCCCAAATGCCCTTCACTGCTCCAAACGCCGTAAGGACGAGGTCGGGGCAGCCCTGACGGGCACGCTGGGTTTGCCGACAGATGCAATCTCAGCGCCAGCCCCTCTCCGGGCTCTGCAGCCGCAGCCTCCGAAAGCCTGGGCCACGCGTGAGCCGCCGGTCGCGTCCCCAGGCGTTACGGGAGCAGCGGGCACGGCTCCCTCTCAGAGCAGCCCTCCAGCACGCGAGAGCTGCGCGCACACCGCGCTTCAGCGATCCCCAGCGGCCCCCGGGAGAGCGCAGCCCTGGCTGCACCCGCACGGCACAGCCTGCTCCAGGAACCTAATCACAGCCTGCTTTTAAAGCCGGGGGAGCAAAAATACACAAGATTACCAGTATTATTTATTTGTTAACCTTCGGATATACTCAAGGCCTATGTATGCAACACGATACCGAGACTGTTATTGCTATTAATCTCTATTATTTACTTCTAACATTTATTAAGTGGCCTTCCTGCAGGCTGGGGCACATGCTTTGCATTTCTCAGGCCAGAAACAAACACTGGGAAGTGAAACACTCGTAACCTGACTGCCGGGAGCCTTTTTACAGCCCCTCCAAGCAGGAGGGGCCAGGGAGAAGCCCTCCTCCAGCTCCCCGTCCCGAACCGCAGCGGATGCCCCGGGAGCGGAGGTGGCTGCAGCCGCAGCTCCCGGTGCCGCAGGCAGCGCTCGAGCTGACCGTGCTGCAGAGCGAGCGGGGCGACCCCGGGGGGCAGGTCGGCAGCAACCAGAGCGTCCCCAGCCCTTGGCCTGCCCAGCCCATGCGGTCCCACTGGGGTTGGGTCCCCACCAGGGGCTCCCCGTTAATCCTGCTCCCGCCTGCAGCCCCTTCTTGGGGCAGGGCCAGAGCAGGGCTCCCACCACGTGCCCCTGCCACAGGTGGAGCCCGCAGTTCGCCTGAGCCTCTGGGGAGAGGCGAGCGGAGGCTCCGGAGGAGTTCCAGGTACGGTGACGTCCTCCTGGGGCCGGCCGATTCCGCAGAGCGAGCACGAGGAGGCTCGCTGTGCCGCAGAACGGCTTGCTGAAACGCAGCTCACCCCAGCAGCACAGGAATCGCACCCAAACAAGGCGCTCGCTGCCTGCGCGTTTAAGGAAAGCGGCATCAGACACGGGACTTTGCTCGGTAATTGCACACAGCTTTCATGAAAACCATCAGCATGTTCCCCACGATTAGCACCCACGAGCTGCTCCACCTTCTCCGCACCATCCCTTGCGAGTGCGTGACCTCGATACAGCTTTGTTCTTCAGAGAGCCGGGAACTACGGCCAGACACCGCGGCTGCCTCTGAAGCACCTCCCGCGCGCCCTCACCGCGCTGCAACAAAAGCGGAGCCCCCAGGACCTCCGCTCCTCTTCCCGGGAACGAGAGGAAGCCACGAGCACCGAACATCCTCTGAGCGGGGGCACGGGGCCAGAGCGCTCTTCTGATCTGTTACTGAAGACATTTCTGAGCGCGAGCATCCAATTAAAAATCTCTCTTTGCCTCCCCCAAACCTTTTCTTTCCTGCATCGATGTGGACAGCAGAAGAAAATCATTTTTGGCCTGAAATCCTTCCCAACACACGAGGCACAGACAACCAGCTCATGCCACGCAACCACACTGCCTTCTCATTACGGCACAAAGGGCCTGGGCTGCACAGGGAGGCTATTTAATGAGCGCACTTGCTGTAAACAGGAGGACTTCGACCATCACCTGGCTAACCAAGCCGTGTTTGTTATTTCAAGCGAGCTAGCATAGACAGGAATTAATACTTCATTCCTCATCCTCGCTCACGCTCTTGGCCCCAGCAGAAGGCCGTGGCTAACGAACTGCCAACCCGCGATTAACTCGATGCTGTCTTTAAAGTCGGCAGGATGATGACAGCTTGGGAAAAGGCAGAGGAAAAAAATAATCACTCTGCTAAATTATAAGGTTGTTCAAGTAAAATTCCACACGAAGGGAAACCTCGCGTTGCGTAACAGCGATCAGAGGCAGCTGCAGGCTGGGGCAGACACGAGGCGGATTTCTCCGCTGGGGCCACGCAGCCGTCCCCATCTCCCGGTCAGCTCATCCCCGTCCGAGGGCACCCAGCACGGGGCTGCAGAGCCGCGTCCCCGCACAGCCGGGCACGTCCCGTGTCGAGGTTCGCCCCGGCACCTCAGGGCACCCCATGCCAGAATCACACTTCAAAGAGCAAAATGCAGGGGGTGAATGCTCAGGGTCAGGAGCAGCGGCTTTGTGGGATGGCCCAGTGCTGCCTCCGCCCTTCCCACGGGCTGGAAAACCCTCCTGACACCTCTCCGCCTTCCCGCACAGCAGCGCCGCTTTATCTGTTTAGGATTAAGGTCTAATCTAGTTAGAGGGAGCCAAGGCACTGCGTTTTGGGACAGGACTGGGGCTCATCTGCTACCTGGCTAATTACAGGGCTACGATTATAAATAAAGCACAGGTCACCTACCCACGGCCCGGAGACGCGCAAGACCTCCCCTGCTAACCGCAGCGCTGGCTCTGGTCCCGGGCCCCGCGGGGAGCGCTTTCCCACAGCCCAAATAACTGCTGCAGCCCCGCTCTCACCGCGCACGGCGCTCTCGGGGAGCCCCCCGAGCTGGGGGCCCCTCGCCTCGGCGCAGCCTGGCACGAGGCAGGGCTGCGGAGCCACACTCCGGCGCTTCGCGTCCGTTTTCCCAGCAGGAGGCAGAGGCCGAGGGCAGGGCGGGCTGCGCCGAAACCACTGGGCTCGCAGGATCTTTACTGTCGGCAATAAACGCAGAGGCTGCAGCTTGATGTCAGGGCCTGGCTGAGACACTAGCCAGCAGAGAACTCCCCCTTTCAACTCCCACGCTGCTGCGGAGCCGCAAGAAGAAGAGGAAAAGCCCTCGGCTCAACGCGCCAGCCCGTTCCGCACGTAGCGGCGCTCGAGGAGCTCGGCAGCCCCGCCGCACTCGCCCAGCCTCGCGCCAGCACGGCGATAACCGCACGGCACGAAGCCGCTGCCGGCGCGGCTCAGGTTCAGCCGGCGGAGCCACGGCAGTGCTAACGAGGCCCTGCTAATTCAGAGGGACGGGAGCAGCGAGCAGAGGTCAGCGGCTGCCTGCGGATGCTCCAGTGATTTGCTGCAGCCATCACGGCCTCCACACACAGGTCTCTGCCGGAGAATTGCCCTGTCGGGAAGCCACTTACGGCGAGACCGCAGGCTTTGCTGCGTGCCTTGGTTCACAAACCTCAGTCGTGACCCAAAATGACGGCTGCTGTTCAGGGACGTTTTCGGCAACCCCCGTCAGCCCAAGCAGCACAGGCCTGGGAACAAACACAAGACTGTCGCAGGGCCACCGCATCCTCGTTCCCCAGCCTACACCAGGCTAATCCAGGTTAATCCACAACTTTGCAGGGAAAAAGAGAGGGGTTAAACAGCAGTGGGCTAACCCACGGCACTCTTCCAAGGCCCATCCATACACCAAAATCCATCACAGCACAATCCTCCTGTAGAGACTGCAGGGATCATCATAATCCAATTGCCCCCTTCTTTCCCGTGCATGTTCATCAAAGGGAACTGATGATCCTTACGGTTTGCCAAAAAAAAAAAAAAAATATGAAAAATGAAGGGCAGTTCTCACATCTTGGAGCTATTGCCTTGCACGGCTGCATGCCCAAATACTGCTGCCTAATTAACAACCATTCCATGCTCTGAAAGTTAATATTTCAACCAGAAGGACCAGAGATGAACTGTGCCGGCGGCCAGCTTCCCGGACACTGCAGAGTCCAACCAAGGCAACAAAGCCTGGTTCACCCCGGCCCTCCGAATGAGCGCTGCCCAGCCTTACAGTCGCATCTCCCCTGCTCCAAGGGCAGCCTCGGTGGGGACAGACCCCATGGACAAGGGATTGTCCCACACAGGGGAATTGCGGCCACCCCACACTCATCACCGGGGATGTACGAGGTGCCCCCGAGCGCCCTGGAGCAGAGCCAGGTGTGCTGGGTCCCCGGGGCAGCATCACTTCCACCACCACTGGCTGCTGACGGTGCCATCCTGCCCAAAGAGGAAGGGGAACCCCGAGGGGAATTTCTGCCCCAGGAGGCTCAGAGCAGGCTGCTGCAGCACACTGCAGCAAGCAGCATGACCTGACACAGTAAGCAGAGGACGGTCGGGCTACCCAGAGCCGTCCTGCCTCTGGAGGACATCACCCACCTGCGTGCCATGCCATCTGCCAACCACATGGGCTCCAAGGGCTTTGAATCTTTTACAGAGAGAAGGACTCTTACAGCGTCACTGTCAGCTAGTCCCCTCGTGTCACGGCAGTCACAGCAGATGTTAATGAGAGAGAGAAAACTATGGGATGGAAATCTAAACAGAGAGGGACACCCTCACCCGCATTCATCAAGGCAAAAACCCAGCCCCGTGCAAGCTCCTGGGGCAGTCAGTCACTGCTCTCAACCACCGGACAGCCTAAACCAGCCATGGCGTTGCACCCAAATCCCCATTAAACCGAGAGGCATTTTGCCAAGGTCAGTGCCCTGGAAAGTTCCCCTTTCAAGGTGACTTCTCAAGCTGTTGAGACCAAACATCTGCAGGATTTTCCCTTATAATAATAATAATCCTGCTGAGATTTACCTAATCTCCGGGTGACTCATTCGCCTGCCTGCATCCTCTGTCCTAATTACTGTAACACTCCTCAGCCTCTCGCTCATCGCATCTCCCTGCACATCCACGTTTCACATGGGACCATTCCAGACTGTTTTGCTGCTTCTCCAGGCCTGGAAACAATCTCTCCTTCCTTCTAATACCTCCCAACCACCCGACGGGCTCGTAGCATCCTTGCTTTGTACAGGGCACGTGTCCCCTTGCCAGGCCGGTTCCTGCAGAGCGGGGCTTTCCATGGGCTCCTTTCTCCCTTATTTCATAATCCCCTTTGGGAAGGGACAGCCACGCTTTCCTCTCCCCTCCAGCTCCTTCCACTGTGGATCATGGCACTGCAATGGACAAAGTACCCGAACTGCTTCAAAAATCAGCAAATCCTTCGCCATGGTAACTCATCCAGCGCCTCCCTGCTCTGCATCTCAGGTGGCTCCTGAATTCTCCTGCTAGGGGCACCTCGCTCTGCCTCAGGCGCCTTCTGCAAGAGCAAGAACTGCCAGTGATTAAGCTGTCTTCAAGGCAGGAGATGAATGCTGAGCAGGGACCAAACTTCAACCCGCAATTCCCCTGTAGCAGAACCCCACACAAAGCAATAGGCTTAACAACACTTGTTCACTCCACATGAACCAAACGTGGCCAAACTCCCAGAAGAAGCTGCTGAAGCCAAGAAATTAGCAACACTCCAAGAAGAAGCATATGTTTATACGCATAACAGTGAATCATCTCACAATAGTTAACAGCACACAGGAAAACAAAGGGAAAAATACCCTCATCCTTCCTGCTCGCAGCAGATCTCCACCAGGGATCAGTCAGGCTGAAACGTTAGCAGTGGGGTCTGGCTAGGGTAGCGCAGCTTCTTCTAGAGTTCTTGGTGTGGCCAGCTGGAGACACGTGATGGACAAGTTCTTCCCATCCTACCACACGCATCTTTTAAAGGCAGAAAAGATAACATCATGGCTTAAAATCAAGGACCACAGATGTATGTTTTCAGCCATCACCTCCTCACCACGGGCACATCTTCCTCCCCACGTGCGGGAAAAGGCAGGTCTCGAGCCTCACGCCAGCGCCAGCTAAAACAAAGCCGTGTTTACCTAAGGCGCTGCCAGGCAGCCTCTTCCCCGTGTCCTCACTTCAGCGGTGCCTTCCCAGCCTCATTCTTTCACTCACCGGCAAAAACAGGTCACCATCTGCTCTCCCTCCTGACTCTGGCTAAATGACAGCGCCTGCCTCTGCAGGAGATAAAGCAGCCACTCCGCAAAGCACTTCCCTAACGCGCGCTGGGGAGTACAGAGATTTCCTCTCCCAAACAGATGACCAACAAGGACAGTGGCACAGGGATGATCGCTGTCACAAGGAGGCCCGCAGGCTATGAAATAATGACCAAGAAAGTCTGCCGCTTTCAGCAGCACGCCCTTGGGAGACGGGAGATGTACAATTTCCACCTGCAAGGCAGGAATTCAACCTGCTCCGCTTCCAGCTTTTGTTTTCTGTCCTGATGTCCACAGCCACCTACTCCTGCAGCCGCTCTCTGCTCCCGCGTGGCTGCCCGGCGTGCCGGCACAACGCGGCTCAGCGGGCAGGTGACGGGCGCGGACAGCACCTCGGTCACCCCAGTCCCCGCAATGGCCACAGCCAGCCTCCCGAGGAGAAACGGGGGGGTTAACACGCACCCTCTTAACAGAAGCCAGCAAGCAATAGAAGCCAACGTGGCCAACCCACAGCACGGGTTGCGTGTCTGTGACCGGTGAACCAAAGGACCCTCCTCTTCCCCGGACGGGAGGGGAACAGAGGCCACAACCTGAACTCGTAACCTGCTCGGTCTGCACGCAGGTCTCTCACTCCTGCTGAATCCCCCGCGTTCAGCTGCGACCTGCGGCCCAGGGCAGCCCGCAGACCCCGCCGGCCGCCGCGCCAAGGCAGGAGGCAGCAGAGCACGAGGGTCTCTCCCTTCTCTGCCAGGACGGGGCACGCGTGGTGACAGCCACTGCGGCCGGAGGGAAAGAGCCGCTCTGCCACCGCCAGGCTGGCACGGGACGAGCTTGTTTCAGCTACACCACACTTAAGCCTCCACCAGCATTCCCCAACCTCCGCTTCCCCTTCCCTGGGCTAAGCCGAGCCTTGGCTGGCCGGAGCAGGCCCACAGATCCGCCCCACCGCTCCTGCGCTCCTTCTTCGCCTCCCGGAGCCACCGAGCGGTGCTGCCCACGAGCAGCCCGCTGGCAGCACCGCCCCGCATCTGTCCCTGCATCCCACATCCGTCCCCGCATCCATCCCTGCATCCCGCATCCGTCCCCGCATCCATCCCCACATCCCACCGCACGCTGGTTGCCGCGGCAACGGGCTGTTTGGAGCAAGGAAGGTTTATTATCAGGTTCCCTATTGAATAAAGCCTTGGATGAAATTTTGTTTTCTCCCTGCTGATGCAAAATGTCACGGATTTGTTTCTGACCCTGCTGAAGCTCCCTCTGTATTTATAGATTATCCAGGCCAACTTTCAAAGCGTATTTTCTGCTGCTACCGAGGGAGTGCAACACACACATGTAGTCAGGGCAGCGTCTGAATCCCCATTAACAATGCGCCCGAGCCCTGGGATAAGCCACAGAGAGCAGCATCCTGGAACAAAGCTCGTCTGGACACTTCCCAAACACTTAACAAACACGCTAGCTGTTGTTAATTAAACAGCAATCAGCTGTCTCCAAGTAAAAAGAAAGGAAAAAAAACCCAAAACACTTTCCTACAGACCCAGGGCTCCCTGGGACTAATCCTGCAAGGTGCAGAGCGCTTTCTGGTGAGCGCTTCCACATGCTCCACAGCAGCCCAGAGAGGCTGCAGAGCTACAGGACAGCCAGCACCACGTGAATTGGGCCCTCGGGCTGAATACCAGAAATGCAGAGCAGCAGGTTTATGAGTCAGTTCTAGGAATGTGAGAAAACTGGGTAGGAAATGGCTAAACAAATTGCAGATTTTTATTTTTTTTAAGCTCTGTGTTGCAGTGCCAGGGACCCTTTCTAGGCAGGCCAGCTCCCCTCGCTTCAAAAGCTCTCCAAAATTTGTTCCTATCACGCTTTCAGACTGACGTCCTCTCCAGCGCGTTCTCTGAAGTACAGCAACGTGACTTGAGAAACGCTCCCGGGGTTTTAACAGGTTTGTAAGAGTCGGTAGGGAAACGGGAGCACAGAAATGGGGGAGCTGCAGCACCGCGGCGAGCCGGCCTCCTCCCTGGCCTCCTCGCTGGCCGCCCTCTCCCAGCGCCGAGGTCCCCAGCAGTCACCGCCCGGCACAGCCTGGGAGCAGCTGCGAGCAGAAGGGCGACCTGTGCGCGGCTGCAACCGGCTGCAGCCAGCGAGGCACCAAGCCCACGGGGAGAGCTCCAGAGGTGAAAGTCCCATCTTACTGCTGCCTCGGTGCGCGCTCGGGCAGAGCCCTTCCCGGAAAAGCTGGCAGAGCGTAATAAAAACCTCGGGTTTCACCCCCACGGAGTGTTTGCAAGCGATTTGCGGAGGAGCCCACCGGGGTCCCAGCTCCTGGCAGCCGCGTGCCCTCACCTCCGTCCCCGGGGGGCTCGGATCGTGCCCAGGTGCCACCGGGATACGGGAGAGCATGCCGCTCGCGCTTGGCGAGGCGAGGCGAGTGCTCAACCTGACAGCAACAACTCAGCTGAACCCTAAAGACGCATCCGACATCAAAACCAAAGGTGCCTGAGCCCACAAACCTCTCCGTTCGACACACACCATTTGGGGCCATGACCGAGAAGGAAAGCTGCGTATGGACGTGCTCTTCTAGGCCAGGAGCCCACCCACGCTGGGCTCTGCCACCCCTACGTCCACCTCTCTTCTTTTAGCAAAGGCATCCCACTAAGGGACATCTAGAGACCTCTGCGGGTCTGGCTGTCACGCTCAGCCGGGTGACAAATGTGTCCTGTCCCCCTCCGGGACCACACGGAGATTGCGCGAGGCAGGCAGCAGATGGGGAAGTCAGGCTGTAGCTGAACCGGGAACAGCATCTACGTTGCTGGTAATCACAAAATATAGCTGCAGAACTCAGACAGGCTGGGATGTCACCCGGCCTGCAGGGGATGGATTACATTTCTAATTACACTCTAAGTCTAAGGGCAACAAAGGCAGCCAAGCTAAAACACCTTTGATCCGCAGCACGTCTCCTGTGGCTCGCGAGGGGAGATTTACAGACATCAAGCCATGGAGAAGTCAGCAGCCCAGTGAAATGAAAAGGAGACCTCGAAACCTCTCCTCTAGCAGCAACGCTCAGCTCTGGGGCCACCCTGCAACGATCTCACCAATGCAGGAACGAGCCGATGCCATTGCCCCAGGGACGCGGAGCCCCATCGCCGCACAGAGCACGAGGAGCTGAGCCAGGCGCAGGGGGCTGCCGGGCAGAGACCGCGCGTGGAACTGGTGCGGAGCCCAAAGGCTGCACATATTTGAGACGTTACAGTGAAGACTTAGAAGGTCACTGTCCTCGGCATCAGTGTTTGCCCTTGAAACATCCCTGTCAAGGGAATAAGAATCATTTCCTGCCTGAATTCTGCCAAGGCATCCATCTAAAATTCCTTCTTTGTCTCTCACCAAATGTGAAGCATGCATTAAATCGCCACCCCTGGTGTTTTATTGCCCTCTTCTCACTGGAGAGGCAGCGCCGGATTCCACGTGAGCAGGAGAAATTCCCTCAGCCTTTAGCTCTGACAGCCATTCTCATCTGTTTTCTGCCTCAGCTACATAGCAAACGTGAGGGAGACTCGAGTTTATAATACAAGTTTTATGAAGCATGGAGACACGACATAATGATGGAAACGCGGTAATGGGACGGGATTCAGAAGGCAGTGGTACAGAGCTCTGTGCAGACGAGCGCCCTGCCAATCCTCCAGTTGGGAAATCGCTTTACGAGTCTGCAAATACATCTCTTCCACTTGTCATGGGAGGTCCTGCGGAGGCACAGATTTAACGCTGCTCCATTTCTACCAGGTATTGATCAGATATTGGTGCTCTGGAGCAGCAGAGAGCTCTCATCAATTAGGAAGACACTCCCTGCTGCATTAAGCCCTGCAGACAGTAGACAGAAGCCCTCAAAGGCTGACTCAAACTGCAATTGCTTTCTGTATTATTGCATTTTCAATACGAGACTGATCTCTAAGAGGCTACATTTATCCTAATCGTCAAAAATTGCCAACGGGACGACCGACAGCCCCAGCAGCCAGACAGCAAGGGCACCGCAGCGATACCTGCAAATAACTCCAGGGAGATGGGATGGAGCAGCAGGGAGAGCGTTTGCTTGCCTAAAGGACGTGCCCCAGCACAGGAGCAGGGGCCCCACATCACAGCTCAGACCGTCAGCAGAATGACCTGACCGAGCTCCCGTGTTTTGCAGGAAACCAAAAAAACCAAAGGTGGGGCCTCGGTGGGCAACAGCAGCCAGCGCTGCCAGCCAGAGCCCCTGGAGAAAGGCTGAGATGTTCGTCCCTCCATCCTGCAGCTCGCCGTTACCACCTCGGCTCACCAAAGGGCACGAACAGCTCGCAGCCCACCCCGTGCCACCACCTGAGCACCAGAGGGCAGGGGCAGCTCCCCGCTCACGCGGCCGCTCCGCAAGCCGCTTCCAAACGCACACGCTTCCAGAGCTCGAAGTGCCAAGCTGGATGGAGCAGGGAGGGTGCTGGGAGGAGGCAGGGGGAAATCTGCCGGAGTGCCTTCCGATGCCTCGATCTGCCAAGGCAAGCAGCACACACACTGATCGTAGAGACAGTAAAACAAACCCACTTGCTGTCTAGCTAAGAGGCGTTTCTTCCATGCTGCAGCAACCGCTTCCTCTGACCAGTTCATCCCTGAGGCCACTAGACAACAGAACCTGTTTTCTCCCCAAAACAAGGAGCTGATTTCAATTGGTGTGAAGGTGGAAACAGCCCCGTGTTATCCCAGAGCAGCCAGGACCCTAGGAACTGCCAGGTACCCCTCGGAGCCTCCCCTGGCCAGAGCCAGATTTCTCCATCCTGCAGGTTTCTGGAGCAGGGCGCTGGCAGCAAGCACTGCTGCCAGAGGGAAAGCTGCCCCGCTACCGTGCGGGGCGAGCAGAGCCCTGGCTGGGCACGAGGGACAGGGCAGCAGTGCCGGGATGCCCGTGGTGAAGCCCAGATCCATCTGTATTCCACGGGATCCTCCCTCTGCCTGTTAGCACAACAGACAGCGGGGTCCCCCTCGGAAATCAGGGCTGAGATGAATGCTCAGCACTTGCTCTGCTCAGCAGAAACGCTGTTTCCATTCAAACTCCTGTAGCTACGCCCTCCTGCTGGGAATGGATTTTGCCACGGTGCTGGTTTGCTAGACGGTGGGGAGCAAGGTCTCACCCAGACCTATCACAAGGGAGGTGCAGGAGCATCCCTTCGCGAGCACCGAGCTCCCTCCTCCCCGAAGCACAGCACTGCTCTACAGGCTGGAAACCCCAGGAGCTCCGAGGCAGCTGGGCAGCAGCTTGGTGTCGGGAGGCTGACAGCTGGCCATGTCACAACGCGATACAGCAGCTGAGACTAGCAGGTTTTGGTTTTTGTTTTTAAATCATAAAAGTCTGAGGAAATTGCTTTTTAAATCTCACAGATTTGAGTTGGACGGATTTTTGAACCCTGCCACAATTCTCTGTCACACAGGACTGGTAATTTCTTCTTCATTTTCTCAGCAATCCCTCCAGAACAGAGCACAGCAGATTTCCCTAATTCACATTATCAGCACCATTTGCCTCATGAAAGACAGAAGGACCATCTGAGACCAAAAGGAAAGCTGTTGCCCTTTGGGTTTTGCCTTCTCATGGGCTACATCATGCCTCTGCTTTTAGATTCCTGCCTCAGAGCCACGCACAGTTTGAATCTGCTGCCCAGCAAATGAGCGGTACATGCAAAACTCTCTGAAAGAGCAGAAAATCTATTCCCTTCCTAGGCTTTTAGACGCCATGGATAATTGATACATGACTCCATGAGATAAAGAAATAAACCATTCTTCCTTCTGGAGGCCCCTTCTGCCTCTGACTCTCTGAGCTGGGTAGCCTTTGACCTTGAGTTCTTGCATTAATGCCTGCACACAGCCAGACAGGGATATCACGCACGCACTCGGCTCATCTCCTGGGGTTTCGCTTTCTTCTGCCCCTGAATAATGGCAGCTTTGTCCTCCAGTAAATGAAGGAGCAACCAGTTTATTGCAGGCCCAGCTTGTTCGCAAAGATAAACCCAGTGAAAAATGTCACCTGCTGATTTGATCCGCCCTGTGTGCCACTTTAGCAGCTGCTCTATCCCAAACACCCATTATCATCAAACAGGTGGAATAATAGAAGTGTATACAGTACATATACATAAACATGAGAGCTGGAGGAAAGATGGCATTTCATCTCTCAGCCCTGCAGGCCTGGCTTAGCTAGCTGCTTTGTTTAGGAGTGACAATAGCCTGGATTGACAGCAAAGCTTCCTCCTTGCCCTACTGGCACTGCAGCATCCGGGGCAGAATTCACGGGAGGTGGACACCAGGTCCACCCCAGACAGCCGAGCTTGGGGCACCAGGGCAGGATCCTCAGCAGTGACTGGGTCGGGAGGGAAGCGCCCCGGCAGAACCACAGAGCCGTCTTGGACTTCAGTCCCGGAGGAGCTTAACACGTCTGCACTTGGAGGCGCTGGGGCTGTGTCAGCTAACGCACAGCTATGGGGCAGGGCAAGGCAGAAAAGTGCAAGCGCTGTTTGCAGAATAGCTGCCCAGAACTGCCTCCCATCCCAGCTATCGCTAGAAGACTCAATTCTGTGAGCACCAGAATTCATTTAAAGCCATTTCCAAGCAAAGGCAAACAGTTTAATTCTGCTGCCCTTTGGCAACCCTGCTTTGATTTCTTACCGAGGTCCTGAAATAAATGGAAGGCTTGGATTCAGCTTAGCAGAACACAAACAGGAAAGCCGTATGATAAATTACCTTTGCAGGCACGAAGGATTCACCTGGGACAGTGCTATTACCTAGTAACCAGGAAGCAACCGCGGGTTATCAGCGTCACATCTAGCTTTTGCGAGCACAGCTTTCACCTATGATGTGAGTGTGTGGGAGACACCAGCTCTCTCATCACTCCCAGCAAAGCAGCTCTGGTGGCCTCACCCGCGGGGCGATGTTAAAGCAGTCGCATCAGCAGCGGCAGCATTCTGAGACTTGGCAGCTATCCGCAGCCCTCCTGGGGTGTTTAAATTTACTGTCATCATTAAGGACAAAGACGCAAATGTCAAACGCGAGGCATCCTGTAATGGATTTAACGCAGGCTGGAGAGGAGTTAACTGAAATGCAGAGCATTCGTCTTGCTTTAAGTAATTATCCTTGCAGGAAGAATACTGCTACCAAAAGCAAGTCTGCTGTAATTTCTGACACCTTCCTCCTGACCCCTCTCCTATTTAAAATTTCTGGCTAGTTGTACAGAAAGGAAAGCAAGACTGGCTCATTAACGAAGGTACAAAGAATAACTACAGTAGGTTGGGATGGAGTCCACGCGGTAATCAAAACAAGGCTTTGTAGTTAGCACTGAATTCCTGCTGTCTCAATTACGTTTGTGGAGCCTACCCCGTGCTGCACGCAGCTCTGCTGTGGTGAGACTTTTCTTTGTGCCTTATTGGCTGCGCGGAGTGGTACTGTGAAAGCAGTTTCCTTGACAACATTTTTTTTAATGGAATCTTTTTTTCTTGCCCCACTCTATGGCTGCAAGATCAGGCCTGACTTTGAATCCCAGTTGCAAAGATACCGCGAATGTGAATTAGCGCCACACAAAAAGGAACACACCAAAAGCCTGCCCATAAGGCAAGGTCCCCGTCCCAGGCATTGCAACCAGACAAGGATGGCTTGCGAAGAGCCATTGGGATTATCATAAAGTTGTGCATTTTGTAGCTCTTCCCCCAGACCTGACAACATTTCACTGCCGTTCGTCTTGTTCTCAGCGTACAGGGAGGAGAGAAGGGAAGAAGTGTGGGCTGATGAGCACCCAGAGCTATTCCAACACCGGTCACACGGCAGGTGCCCTGCAGTACAACACGCTCCAGCTGACTCCTCCAACGCACCAGCCCACCAGCCAGCCCCCCCCAGGGAGTCCATCAATCTGCATTTTACCTCCCCTGCGCCTGATCTGACAGCAGGAGGCCCACTGCCTGGCTTACTGCCCCCAGGCAACAAAAAAGCGCATAGTAGGACTACTGAAAGATCTTCCCGCAAAACAGATGCTCCCCTCCCTGCCAAATGCTGAAATGATGGGATTGAAGTGTTCCGCAGGAACATATCGATCCCATCATCATTCTCAAAAAAGCAGGAGGCTTGCCTGCACTCCTAGCACTTTGCTCTTTACCCAAGCTTGCAGGCGGCAGGGCTGCGCAGCAGCGAGCATCAGAAGTCAACAAGCTGCTGCTGCTGCTTCAACATTTCCCCCCAGCCCCACGCAGCACCAGCCTGATGGGTTTTGCTGTCCTGTTCTCTAGGCAAATTTCTTATTTCAGTCCTAAAGCTGTTTATATTCCATGCAAGAACGTCCTCTCCCCTTTTATTGCTGAAAATTGAAATTTGAAATTGAAATGGCAGTAAATCACAAACAAAGTAGCGCAAGACTCAGGCTGCATGTAGAATTATCTGCAGCAAAAGGTACCCCAAAGCACTAAGTCTAGTCAATTGGAATAACCAGCTCAGCAAGACCGCGCCGCCCAGCAAGCTAATGATCCAACAGCCTTTCGGATAACAACAAGGACAATACAAAACAGAAACAAAACAGTAGCCCAGGAAGGTCAGCAGCTCTGCACGCAGGGCCTTGCCAAAGATAACGCAAGGGCTTTCTGAATATTATTTCAGCCAGGGGTTCATGCTGTGCTCTCCATTCTCTGCAAAACACTGCAGATGCAAGTAGCCCCAGCTTCCCCGCGTTGCTGGGAGCAGGGGGCCTCTCACAACATCACATCCTCCAGCTCCCTGCATGCGCATCCCCTCAGGGTGCTTGTCAGTGAGAGAATCCTTTCAAGAAAGGACTCCAGTCATCAGCATTCAGCAAGTCTCCCCACCCTGCTTCCCACCAAAGTGTCTTCAGGAACCACAGACAAATGTCCTGGGACCAGATTCGTCCCCTCTGTTGACTCACTGTGTGGCCCTAAAGGAGTCATGTTATCACTCAGTGCTTTTGGTTTCCCTCACTGGACAGAGAAGAAGCAATTCCTTACCTGGTTCTTTTTCCCCCTTGAGCTCTTCTCATTCATCCACGGGTTTGGATCGGGGATTTTCCTCTGGTGTTGACTCTCGGTGTCCCTCATTTGTCTCCATCTACAGAGTCAAGCCCTGTAAGAAAGGGCACAGACATAGCCACCTCAAATTCTAGCTATCCTGCCAGCATCATTGCAGCCACTGCCAAAATAAAGAAGCTTCTCTAGCAGCCTCTAAACTTCACCCACAGCTGTTCTTCAGGAGGCAAGCTCCTTGCCAGGCACAGCACTACCGTGGAAAGTGCTCAGATGCTCAAGTTACCTGGTACCACACCCTGAAATGAGGCTCTGCTCAGTGGTCAAAAGGGAAGTGCAAAAGCCGAGGGAGCGGAATTCCTGTACTGGATGGTACGCAGGCAGCCTTCAGCATCTGCACCAACAACTGTCAGATAACCAGTAACTGTGAGACAGCCTCGTCTCCTTTGTGTTGGTGTCCTGTCCTACCAATCAGCAGTAGCAGGATCTAGACTAAGTATATGGCGTGAAAAGCAATCAAGCATCATTCATTGATGACAGTGATTTAAGTTCTGATCAAACAGGCAATCAGAACAAGGAAGGTCCTAAGCTTTAGCTGCATGCCTTTGTTTTGTGGTAGGATTTTTGTTTGTTTTCAAAATAGGGATACAAATATTTAACACAGGACTACCATGGAAAACAATGTCTATATAGCTCTTGGACAGCTGAAAATGAAAGGTATTCCAGATACACCTGTGAAAAGCATTATCTATTATGTCTCTTCGGGGCAATCCACTTACCAGAGCTTAGCAACATACTACTGAGCTCAGATGCAAATAATTGCGTGCTCCAAGTGCCTTTGCTTAAGTAGCCTTTCTGTCTTTGTTAGGGAACATCACAACCCAAAGCCATTACTCTTGCAATCTTTAGCATGTACATGAACATTTTCTTCTGGAGTGGTGACATTACACATCTACAGAGGCAACAGGTTTGACAGCAACCTTAACATATTACTTCAAGATCTGTTTACTGACAGAGCTATTCTTCCCATCCCCCAGGAAACATGTACTTAAAATGCTCTCTTGAGATCCCTAGAATGGATTTGCAAGTGTTAAGACTAAGTGAAATGATTTGCAATTTGTAGTTAAAAGAATACACACTATTATAGAAGTGCAAACCATGATTCCCCCAGTTTCTTTACCAATGCAGAGACACCCCACTCTGCTTATTCTTAATTGCCCCAAAAGGACCATCTTAAGTAATATAAATATGCATGTGATTGAGAGTTATCTCCAGTTAAAGGAAGCATCAGTCTCTGAAGTTGCCTAGATGTGAGTGAAAAGAATTACCAAGAGAAACAAGTAACTCATATAAGAATATCTCAATTCCAATTAAGCATATATTTTTTATACTGACTAGCCTTTGGTTAACAGTATGTTTTACTTTTGTGCACAGTAACCAAAAAGGTAAAAAAAAAAAAAAAAAAAAAAAAAAAAAAAAAAAACGTTGGTGTAAAAAAAAAAAAAAAAAAAAAAGAGCTTGGTGTTAAAAAACAAAACTATACAAAGACATCCTCACAGAAAGAGGAGATGAAACCTGACAGTTACTGCTTTCAGTCTCATGGTCAAAGTGGTTTTATTATCTCATTGCCAACAGGGACCAAAAATTTGTTCTAGTACACTAGTGGGAAAATCTGATAAATATTAGAAACATGATACCGATCTGCAAGTAACATATTTCTTTGGTGGCCACAAAGCAAAGCTGATTGGATTGTTATCTGTGAAGCCCAGAAAATAGCACCTTAGTGTTATTTAAATAAATTACGCATATCAACTCAGTGGCATTCCACTACCAAAGAAGGGGAACTGACTGGGATCCAGGACTCTAGAAACTTGCTCATTGTTACCCCAAAACAATAACCCAATTCAAACTCTGCCAGGTGGCACGGTGTCTAGTCTTGTCCAGGGCACAACAGAAAGTTTTGCAACAAATCTTTGACAGTTCTTAGGAACATTACCAGGGATTTTTTTTTTTTTTTTTAAGGCAAGTTTACATGTTTTTAAACAGGTAATTTGAAAGAAAACTGTTGTCGTCTGCAGTATTGCTCTCTGTTCTCAAAGGTAAAACAGCGTTTCCCAATAGTTACGAAGCCACCACCGAGTTCAAACCATGTAGTATTGACTGATGATTAGTAATACACGGGGCTTGGACAAACTTGTCCAAAGGCCTTTACAGATGAGACCAAAGAAGAACATTTAACATTAATGACCTGCAATAAATTCATTAAGAGCCAGAGGGAAGAGACATTTTACTGCAAGAACTTTATTGCACTACGTTCAAGTGCTGAACCAAATATCGTGCCTACTGGACATTGGTCACAATTACGTTCCCCCATTTGTGTCTACACTGCATGACAGCCTGCACTTTTCAGTATTTTTTCCTCAATTAAGGCTGCAGAGTCACGGTATATAATTAGTACATTATAAATCGGAGTAAAACTAGGGGGAAGAATGCAAAGTTATACATACAGCATGTAAAATATATATATTTTTTACTGTTCTTCAGAAGGGCTTGGGTTTTTGTTTTTAATCCAGCTCAACACCTTCCCCTCCACTCGAACTTCTGTCATTTGTCAAATTGGCTTAATCTACCAGTATTTCATTTTACTAAGAACACCAAACTTCATTTGCAGAAACAGTTAGAGCATTAGCTTCTAGTTTGCGAGGGGAAGGTAAAAGCCAGAATTAGATACTTTCAGCATCATCTACCTTCCACGTGGACTCAAACATTACCAGATAACGTTATTTCCCTAATGTAGGCATTGACATCACGAACACTTTCTCGTCTCTTATCTATTAAAGAAATCAGAAACGTTACACATCTTAAAGGGAGGAAGGAGCTTAGTACAACAATACAACTTAAGTCAGGTGCAGACTGAGTTCTGTGGAGTGCAGTTTTCTAGCCACGGACCTCAAAGAGGTCTGTCAGCACAGCTGTAAAATGAGGGGCTTGACAAGTACCATTATTCTTTGCTTAAATTTATAAATCCCTTCCAGGAATACAATTCTAAAAGTCCATTACTTGTTTTCTGAAAACGTTTGCGCAGTTAAGCTGCAAATTAAAAACAGAACTCTAGAACAGGAAGAAATCCTGTGAAGGCAGTTCATTTAGCCAGCAGCTGAGGTATTGGTAAAAGACGGGTACCAGTCTACACCTACTACAGGCACAGACAAACAAAAGCCTTTGGTGCTCCACAGCAAAATATCACAGAAGAGTATGACCCTAAACCTGTATTCAAAGCCTTTAATTGCTGAATATTACAGACAATGTCAACTCGAAAGCATGAGGTCACTGCTGGGGCAGGGCACTAAGTTAACGTATGTTTGGTAGAAGTAGCCTGGCTGAAACTGCTTCTTAGAGGCTGTAAAATGACTTGCCTTGATTAATTCACAGACATCATCAATGGCCTTACAGAGAACATGGTGCCAAGTCCACACTCCAAAATCAGCATATTTATGGTCTGCCAATGGTAAATGCATGATAGGCATGTTGGTGTGTAACTAGAGATTCTCCCTCCAAAAGAGCCTAATAAAAAAATAACAAGGCAATCAGTGGTTAAACTGAACTGTACATGAGGGCTAGTCTGGGAAAATACCCATACTAGGCATTTCTTCGTGGATAGCATCTGTGTGCATACTATCTTTACACCTCATATACAATACAAATAAGACCCTCCCCCAAGTCCTGATTTACTGTGTTCAGCAAGGAAGAGAATCTGGACAGCAGCAAAAAGCCTTTTCTTCTTCCTCATGACAGATAAATTAATCTCAATTCCTTGTCTGAATTGCCCCTTGCTCACCTAGGACACTTTTGAACGTCAGTCTTCTGCCAGGATAGATTTTCTATCTAACAACAGAAAGACAATTAACATTTCAGCCAAATTCTTTGGAGAAATAAGATTTAGACACACACACACAAAGTCACACGCACATGCACACACACAAACACGCACACGGAGTTAAAATCACTGTCTCCCCCCAGTCAGAAAAGGCCTTTAGGAGATTCACCAAAAGATATCAGACAATGAGTCCTCTGTTAAAGCCCACCAGGAAGTTTCTCACACCTGCAGAGTCTGAACACCACATAGACATACAACACAAACATCACCAAATCTCTAGAATGCCCAGGTCGGGCTTAAGGCTGTCAGACTGCTCCCATACAGCAACGGAGGCTTCTCCTCACGTCCGTCTGCCAGCTCTCAGCAAGGTTTAAAAAAAGGCAACTCTATTTAAAAGAGTCCTATTGGAATTAATGCATCGGGCCCTAATTGTGGGGTACTTTCCTCAAATCAAGAAAATAGTTTCTGCACAAGCCAATGCTCTGCTGGCTTTCCTTAGACATAAAATTTACTTTATTTCTTTTCTTAAAAAGTTAAAAATACAGAAGGTTCAGAAACTGATTTTCTCCTTGCAGATGTTCAAACTGCAGCTTAAGGAGAAAACAATCCTTCACTGAAATGTTTCTCTTAATTTTTTTTTATTTTTATTTTTTTCCAATCATCACCACCATTAGGACAGAGGTTGAGGAGCACTGACTCCACCACTAATTTGATGACGTAGTTTGATTCCAGATTCACATTTCCAGGTGCCAAGAGTCCAGAAAACAGCCATGCTAACTTCTGCCTTCGTTTGAGATTTTCTATTGAACACAGCAGTGACCGTTGGCATCTTTGAAGCGTAATCGCATCTTAGGTCGGTATTTCTCAAGGTAAAGCAGCTGTTTGGAATTGAAAGCTCCCCTCCTTTTCCTAAAACAAACAGAATGAAGGCTAATATCAATGGAAAACGTACTGCTTCAAGCACCATATGTATTCTAAAGCAAATCAGTCCCCATTTCAAAGCTTTTCTGTATCCATAAAACAGTATTTTGGCTTGGTTCTGTATCCATTGACATTTTGAGGAGAGAAACTAGACCAGCACATGCAGTTCATTACCTACGTGCCAATATTGAAATCAAAATCCCGTTAGCAAATTTCAGCATATTTTCTTGGACTGGGAGAGTTTATTTCCATCGCCAGCAGCAGTCACCAAACACCACAAGGTCACCCTTTCCTTGCAGATGCATGTGCTACTTATATTAGCTAAATAAGACCATGACGGTCAGATAGAAATATGTAAGAGGTGCTCAGAAAAGAACTTCTCAGTGTGAAAGGTACTGTATCTAGGAACAGAAAAAAGGAATTTAAGAAAGGGAAAAGTTCAGAAAAATCTGTTGACATCAACATAGTTTACAAAGATAACTGAAGACCCTGGGAATCCATAAAAGGATGAATTGCTTTTTTGGCAAAGCTCATTCAACATCAATCTTACCTGCTGGGCTTCATTTCAAGATCTGATGTTATCGCTAAACCAACAGAGCTCTGCAGTCTCATCCTTTACCAGTTTTGCTATTTTCCAGACAAGGTGGCTGCTGACATTTCCTGAGTGGATAATGCACTCATGCACAACACCTGTAAGAGTGCTGATGCTCACCTACTTGCTGGAGAAATCATGCTGCTTGGGGGTCCAACCTCACTAGATTTTTTTGAGTGAGGAGCAATTAGTCTATGCCCAACTCCAACCACAATTTTTACAACCCCAGGCTGTCCCCCCAGCTTCCCTCAAAGTCCATAAGCTTTGGGTCTTAGTCCAATGGCTTAATATATAAAGCCAAGATTTTAAAAAAGGAGGTGGGGGGATATCATTTTTTAATCCTCTTCTTTACACAGAGAAAAAGGGCACAAGCCTCCAGCATTAATGTCAAAGTCATGTCCCATATTGTCAGGATAGAGTGACTAGAAACAAGGAAAAAATCTAACAAACATTGCTGAAGATGCATGTTGTTCAAATACAACATAAACCGAGAATTTGTTTTGAGAACGAGGAAGCTTAACTTACTGCCTTATAAACTGAACTGCATCTTCGTACTTCATTCCACATTCAATGAGAGCAAGTGCAACCAGGACAGGAGCCCTAAAGGAGAAATCAGTATTTAAGGAAGATCTGGAGAAACAATAGATTGAATCCCTCAAAATACATCAAATTAATCTATAAACAAATAGCTTAAGTATTTTCTCTTTAAATGTTATCTGCAGAAAGCCATTTGCCTGCTGAGTATCTAACGTAAAATTTCTTTTAGTAGACAGCTCTGTTTCCATTGGGGGCACACACATACACACAAAAAAAATCAATAGCTCCTTAGTGTTTGGGGCATGAAACAGTAATTCTAGATTTTTACGCTTTCTCAACTCACTATAACCTAATTTTCTACTTTGGTAAAAGAAGTCTGTAATATCACTTGGATGCATTTTGCTTCTTATGACACTACGTTTAGCTGTACACAAGAGATCTATGAAGCACTGAACAAATGACTTTTATAGATAAATCTTTTTTATTATATGCTTTACTTGGAATCGGGCATTCCAGTGGCAATGAAGTAAAGTTTTCGACTTTGGGGTCCTTATTCAAGAAATCAGTTAAGTGCAAAGAGCTGTTTTTTCAAACAAGCTGAAATCACAGTACACATTGACTTTCTCCTGGATTGATGTTCACCCTGCTAAACACATACAGTTGCAACAGGCATGTCTGATGGTAGAGTAGTAAAGGATTAAACAGGTGCTAGCAATTGGACAACCTGTACTCATATCTAAATAACTCACTAGCACTGCCACGCTGCACCTGCACAAACAGGAGAATTCACTTTCCAAGGGGAACAATCTGAAATCTCAAAAGTCACTCTGAAAAAAAAAAAAAATCTGTCTACTATAGCTGAGTTTTAATGCCCTACTACAGGTAGTCAGTTTTCTAGATTAAAGCAAAATCTGTAAAGCTCTTCCTTTTCCCTCTGCCAGAAACAGTCTGAGAGCAACAGCAAAAAGGTCGTTCTGTAAGGAACAGATACACAACACGAGGTTGTGAAATATACAGAAGATGGGAAGCTTCTGGTACAGTTCAGCCTGGTATTATGCAAAAAAAAGTTTAAAATCACTTGTGTTACATGTGGTCAGCTTCATAAAGATGTTCCTCAGCTAAAAATAGAGCAGAAATGGATAAACAAATCACGTTAATTGCCTTGGGTTTTATCTGGCTGGCTCTTGCCTCTTTAAATAGTGGCCATTTCTCCCCCTACCTCTTCATTTCCCCAGTCTCTTCCTCTCCAGAGGATGAAATTTAAGAACTTGAAGCACTCCAACTCTCTTCTTGAGACTTGACTTTCTTTAATCCACCTTTCTTGCCTACTCATTCAGATCCTTCAATATTAACAGTCCCACGGTTATTGTAAGAATACTAACGCTTAAGCCTATGACCTCTGACCTTCTATGACCTACCTTCCAAATGCATCGACTAACTTTAAGTCCAGCATAAAAACAAGACAGCAGAACACTAACCTTCCCAACCCCGCAACACAGTGAACAGCGACACAGCATCCAGGCTCTTCACGAAATTTGGTTTTCAACAGGTTTAGCCAGTCGTCAACTATCTGATTCGGGGGCGGTGCTCCATCATCAAATGGCCAGTCCTTTGAAGGAAAAGAGACAGGAGTTACAGATGTTCCTGAAGCAGACGCGCACACTCAGATTTCAATCCGGAATCAACAGCCAGGTAACCATAACGGGGAGAAGGGAAATATTGTGTTCAGCAAGAAATCCGTATTACCCTAACAGTTCTGTGGGTATTTTTCTAGATAGAAGTTTGCAAGTCAATATCATAATGCAACACTAAATTTTTAACAACCGTTTAATTAGGCTTTTCAATAAAATTTCAATAAAACTCTACATTAACTTCTTTGTAGCATAGAATTTAAAAAAAAAAACAGCTGCCCTTGAAATCTCATCTTATTAAAAATGTGTGAAAATCAATAGACATTTCAAACAAATATTTGAAAGATGAGAACTCTAAACTTCTGCCTGTGGTTGTGTCAACCTTTTAAAATACTATTTGTACTGCAGACTCTGTACAGTGGAGAAGGTACTTCACAACAATTCAAATTAATCAGCCTGCCCAGCTGCCGGTGCACCCGATGAGCAAGACTGAAAATTACTTAGGTATTTTCAAGTCAAAAAAAAAAAAAAAGCACACCATATTCAAAAGCAAAAAAGAAGAGTGCTTAGACAATGGCAAAGTCAACAACCCAAGCAGGATTTAAAATTGCATTTCTGTCTATAAAGGGGGTTGCCAATATTTAAACTACCTAGGCCACATTTAATATAATCAAAATGGCTGTAAATCAAAATTACATGCGAGAAGCTTCCCATTTTCTCGAGGTCACAGCTCCCTCCTGGAACCTGTGCTAAGCGGAGTACTACATGTCCTGTATTTCAAGACCAAGCACATCGCATTTCATCATCTTCTCAGACACAGGGAGTGCTGTAATAAGAGCACTCCTAGATGCAAGGGGAAAAGCAATCCTTAGCAGTTGTTTAGCACTTTTCATTAGGAGACTGCAATGCAATTTTACAAAAGAGACTCATAACCGGGGTTTGGTATTATTCAAAATACCAAAAATGGAAGGGAAATTGCTTTGAAAAGAACCCTCTTCTCCCCTCACTGGCTAGAACCAAGTTTTTCACGTAGTATCTTGAGAACAGGTTAACATCACGCAATATTCTCTGAAGCCTGAAAGAACATGCAGAAACTGAACAAGCACAAGGGAAGGTTTAAGAAATGCCAGACTTCTCACTTTGAAATGCACTTACTGCTGCCCTAATACTTCCTGAACAGCAAGCACAGCTGAGCACAGCGGATCGCAGCCCAAGAGCACCTTACAGACGTGCTACCATTGAAAAGCTGCAAGGTGCAGACCCGTCAGAACCACAAAACCAAAAACTTCAAGTTACTGAAATAACTTCATATGTGACTGATTCGGAAAGATACAAAGCCTGAAAGAGTGGTGGGAACTCCTTTTTAAAGGAAGCAGGAAACTAAAAATACCTGGGACGACACAAAAAACTAAAAGGCTGTAGAAACAAGGCCATAAAGCAAATCTTGTTCTTTCCAATAAAAGGCTTTTACGAGATTTGCCACTCAATCACGCACTGCTGGCTGTATGACTTTAGGCCTGGTGTCATCCACCGCCCCAGGAAGAAATGCACGGGCAGTGGAGAGAAGAGGCACTACCCGCTGCAGGATGCTTTCTTCTGAAAGTGACTCGCAGAGAACAGGATTTACACATCAGTTCTGCGTCCTAGTTCTGGGTTAAATTAAAATCCCTTCCTGCAGACCAAATACAGTATGTTATATTGCTTTTGTTTACATGTTAATCCTCACGTCCGCACAACCCTTGTGCTGGTCTGAATTAATGACAATCCTCATTTATTGAGAGCATCGCCTTCCAGTAATGGTACACCACTGACATTAAATCAGTGCTGATGGGACACTGCCCAAAACAGGAACAGGAATAATTCTGGCACTAGAGGAATAATAGCAACAACACTTTGCAGGTCTGTTTTTTTGGTTTGGGTTTTTTGTTTGTTCTTTTTTTTTTTCCCCTAATTATGAGTTCTGCCAGCAACACCTCTGAACACCTGTCAGACAGCACAGAAAACAAATTGCTAGGCTCCAGGACCAAAACAATCATTAATAACCAGGATGATGCACTGAGTTTGCACAAACAGAGAACGCAGCGCGTCTGTACCACCCTGCAGGAGCTGGGAAGGACGATAGGCAGGAAAGGGCTGTTCTTATTTACCCTTTATCTGGAGCAGCCTTGCCCAGCAGAACAACTCTGGGTTTGTCGGTCAGCAACGTCTGCAGGACTGGCAGTGCAGAACTGAGGTGACCAAGCAGCAGCAACAGGGACTTTAAAGCCACATCGATCCCTTTCTTCAAAGCCCGTGTGCAACTCACACTAAAGTTACGGCAGCGAAATACTGCCAGAATTGCCAGCGCCTGCACAGGATGAGACCGCGGGCACCAGCGTGGAACTGTCCCACCTTCAGCAGCAGGGCCCTGGCAGCGCAGTGAGCACCAGCCGGCAGCGAAGTCACAGCTCCAACACGGGCACTCCCGGCTGCCTGCAAGCCCTCAGCTGGCGGCTGTCCTGGGGCGTAAAGAAATCCTGAGCCAGGTACGAACAGGAAAGGAGGAACTGACTGAAACAGAACAAGGGAACGTGCCTGAGACCCTCATGATGAACAAAACCATTGCGGCCTCCTTCCTCGATTGCTAGGCAGTGCAAAAA
>VXAA01000043.1:0-12879 GCA_013399115.1 Anseranas semipalmata | reverse complement strand
AAAAAAAAAAAAAGCAGGAAAAACCACACATTTTTCTGCTGTAACATTCGTACATGACAAGGCCTTACACATGAACGTAACTGTAAGAACAGCACAGAAACCCACAGAAACTAAATCCAGCCTGCCTCTTGGGTTTAATCTCTGTTGATAAACACGCGTATGCAATAGTACTACGTCAAACACGGCCCATCTCGCTCTCTAGTTTCTCACTGTGCCATCTGCCAAAGCAGCTATCTGCCACACTCTACCCATCTTGCCAGTACGCGATACTGTATCATGGCATGAGAGCAGGCTTTGCTCAAATGCTCTTATTTTCAGGGGTTTCACCACGCTTTTGACCTCAACAGTTTCAAAATAGACACTAATCTCTCCCAGGCTGCGTTTTTAATCTTTGTTATTTTTACAACCAAGTATTAGCTTTAAATAGTGATGTGTTATTTCTTCAGCCAACCGGTAATTCAATACCATTTCTCAAGAGCAACAGCACTCAGTTTTGAAAAAGCATGCGTTGATAGGAAGGAAAAGCTAGGGTAATGTCAGTAACTAGTTAAACTTACCTCACATATCAAAACCCCACTGCAACACGGTACATTGCTAAGACAACATCGTGACTGGGATCATGGGGATCAGCGATGACATTGGCAGCAAACCTTCCCTGTCACCTCCTGCTTTCTGCTACGCACAACAGATGCCTGTGGATTTATGCTCTCCTGTTTTGCCACCTGCAGCAGCAGAACGCTAACAAGAGCTGGTATGTACGAGTGTGGAGAGGCAAACGTGTACGGGCACAAGACTCTTGCACGTGTTGCTCAAAGCAAAAGGCTCTCCAGGAGAGCGATGCTTAGCAGAGCTGGTGGAAACACCATTTCCAGTTTTTGAAAAGCTTCCTCAAAAAACTGCTTTCAGTTCAAACCTAGCCAACAATAAGGGTTTTTTTTTTTTTTTTAAATACTTCCTAAGACCCCAAATCCCCAGCCCATTCCAGAAGCAGAAGCTCCAGAGCAAAGAGCACTGCCAGCTCCTGCAGCTGCCCCGGGGCCTCGGACCAGAGGGGACCGCAAGTTCCCCCCCCCAGCTGCAGGAGCCGAGGGCAGCCGGCCCCGGGGGGCAGCCGCCCTGGCAGAGCCGGACACCGGGGAGAGTGCCCCTCGGTCCCCCAGGAGCAACACGGGTCTCTGCTGCGCCACAGGGCACTGAAATTCCCAGAGCCCCGGCTTAAAGCAGCGCTCTGACGGCTTACGCGCCTCAGTTTCTCCTTCCAGTCTCTGGCAACCTCAGGAGTATCACAGCATGCCTGAAAACACAGCCTTGCCCAAGTCCAAGACAGCTCTGGAGTGAACAGAAATGCAATTCCAGAGTGCAGCCATAGGAGCCTGGAAGCCCTGGAATGACCGATTTTTCCAACAACTCTGAGGCACATGTGGCTGCCTGGAACTGGAGTAAATGCTCGCTAGGGCCAGGAGCCAAGGAACCTGACTGACCTGTACACGGAATTTCACAGATACGCCAGGGTACAAGTTTTTCTCCTAATGGAAAAATGTGAAGGTTTTCCTCCAACTGAGCCATTAAACAAAAAAAACAAAAAAAAAAACACAATAACAAACCACCACGCACAACGAGCAAGAGTCAACAGAAGACTGACTACCTGCGAGAAGACGAGATGCAATTTCTGGCCTCACAACAAAGTATTTACTCCACTAAAATAAACAGATTATATCTAACACACTACAATAATTCAGAAGTATTGCCTGGAAAAACATTGCCTGCAAGCTCAATGTGAACACACGCCTGTTAAAAAATCCTCCCCGAGACACCCAGCAGTACCAGACAAGGCAGGCCCTGCACAACGCGAACCACCGGCAGCAAAGCGCTTCCAGCTGCTGCGCGGGGAAGCCACCAGCGGCCGTGCTGCACCGCGGGGCCACCAGCACCCTGCCACCGCCAGCCCGCCGGAGCCTGGGCCTCGAACAAAAGCAGCAGCCTCTCTGTGCGTCAGCTACGGTCTTGTAAGGCAGCAATTTCTGAGCGTGAGAGAGAAGGGAGTTCTGTCTTCATCCTGAGAAGGTCAACAGTAAAGCCAAGAAGTGCTGTATCTAGAGAGGACTGAGCAGAGTTGTGTGAAACACAAGGCTGACCAGACCGTCAATTCTGTGAATTCACACTGGCTTAGTATCAACCTAGTCACTAAAATGCAACCAAGTATCTCAACAAATCCAGAAACCGACATTTCTTTTCCAACTAAAGCACTCAGGCTGTAGAAATTAATCAGCAAGTACATTTCACAGAAGTACAGTGAATTTCTCAAAACTGGCTTTGCCTGATGCTGGGGATCACATAGCTTTTGGCCAGTCTGAAACAGTCATAAGCTCTTCCCAAAACATGAAGGCCACCCCAGCTCCTGCAGACAAGTGATTTTCATTTTTAGACAGTTTTAAAGACGACTCACTAGAACCTGGATTCCTTCTTTTTCGATAGGAGCTTGATCGTAAGTGGCATCGCAAACTCGCACCAAGGTCGTCACTCCGTACTTCTTCAGCTCCTTTAGGAAGAAGGAAAACACATGAGCACACT
The DNA here is from genome assembly GCA_013399115.1 of Anseranas semipalmata. Lineage (NCBI taxonomy): Eukaryota > Metazoa > Chordata > Aves > Anseriformes > Anseranatidae > Anseranas > Anseranas semipalmata. The sequence continues at coordinate 10,308 of VXAA01000043.1, read as the reverse complement.
GGCAGAGGGAGAAAATAAAGAACTTTCTCACTGGCTGCAAAGCTGAACGCCTCACACCAGGTCAGCGGTACGGCTCGCACAGCTCCGAGGTGACTACACAATGACAGAGGAGCAAGGGCCAGCTCCGAAAGGAGCGTTTATAACCTGCATTAGGACAAGGGTTACAAGTGACAGGAATAAATGTGAAACACCTCGGGATTATTCCTCTCCAGGGAAATGCCAGGGTGGAAAAACGCATATATAAGAGCAAAATTAAAATAGGTGCTTATACACTCCATGCAGCTTCTTTTTCTCTTTAAATAGAAGCCTGGAACTGTTTGCTTCAGCCAGTGTTGACATTTTGAGGCACGGAGGAACAGAACACACACCACCATACTCCAGCTTCCTTGTAATGCACTATAAGTAGCACATTGTGCTAGATAAATAATCAGAAGATCAAACAAAAGCTGTTCCAGTTCACTTTGCCGGTTCACACAGCAAGCAGAATTTCCTCTCGTTTGGACTGAGTCAATATAACCTTTAACAATTAGCAATAATATCTATTCCAGACTCGAGCCTCCTGATAAAGGAAGACAATCCACAAAAATAAGAAAAATAGAGAGACCAGAAGCACAGCTTTCAGAACAAATAACCACTACTATCTGAGCGGACTCGCGGTGAAGAGCACGCTGCTAAGTGATGGGAGTCTGCTAATAGCTGCAGCCAGACATCAGTATCGGATGACGGGATCTCTGTGGAATGAAAAGGACCTACAGACACAAGATAAAAGTCCTCTGGATGTAAAGGGCACAAAGCTATAGCAGGTTTGGAGCAAACTAGAATGCAGAAATACACTGTACTACTATTTCTCTGATGAAACCATCTGTTAATTTTTCAGAAAACTGAATATTCAATTTTGCTGTGTTTAGGACCATATTGTGTCAATAACGGTCTGTTCCACTGTCCATCCTAATTGACTCTTCCCACAGCTAGGCCCAGGCAGATGCCATTTTCCAGGGATAGACTCTGGTACCCGAAACACCTGACAGCTCTGGGATGGGTAGGGCAGTCTGAGAAAACATCCTGTAAACTAAAACACCGGTGTACGTACTGAGCTTAGTGCTACGTTAAGGGACAAGAAAGCTCAGAAACCAGGTACAATTCCATTAATTACTAGTTTAAAAGCCAAAAGATGAGCAATATATTAGAAGCACCACATTATTTAATGAAAAATATGGTTTAGAGTCACAGAACACACAGTCCCTTGAAAGCCAGGACAAGAACAATGACAAGGGTGCAGGTTTGCATTCTAAAATGGAAGTGCATACAGCCTCTCTTAAATAAAGAAGTGCAGGACTCAGAAAACAGTAATCAGCGGATTCTCTTCTCATACTGTCGAGAGAATGTGAACAATATTGAAGAAATATATTAAAGAAAAATGCTTTGTTTCAAGTAACATAGACAAAGCTTTGTGAACAACAGGTGTGAAGAATACTTCTATAGAAACCATGAGCATATGGGGAAAATATAAGGAAAGCAGGATGGTATTTTATTTGGCTGCCTTACCTCTATGAACTTGCTGAGGGTTGCATTGGTTGGGTTGTGAGTGATCAGGAAACGCATATTCTCATAGGTAATTTCCACGGGGGCTGGACGGTTCATAATGGCAAACAAAATGTGTAAGGGGCAAAAAAAAAAAAAAAAAATCAATAACCTTGGAAACGTTTCACAGCAGAAAACATTAAAAAGACCACTAAAACAGCTGGGATTGATCAGAGCTTGCTTCGACGCGTTTGTTCCTTAGACTTCGCTTCTAAAAAAGCAGGTTTGCTTCAGAATCCACTTGAAATCAACTTCAGCCTCAATTACTGCAGGTGGTATCCTTCAGACTCCAAAATTCTGACTACGTGCAAGACTAGGCAGCCTGTTCTACATTTAGGCACTGGTGAGGCAAAAAAGTAAGGGCAGATTTTCTCTCCACTTTGTTTTCTTGACGCTTAGTTTTGCTAGAGTCAGTAAAAGGAATATGCTTCCAATGTGCAGAGGATATCCCATATATTTGTGTTCGCTGTGTCTGGAATCTTCAAGGCAAAGTAACTATGGCACGTAAACCCCCCTGCACTCGGCTCACTTGTCAGCCAGGATGCTGTGCTGGGCTTGGCAGAAGTCTGCCCTCACGCTCAGAATCGCCATAAATGTGCGACGTATATTCCAACAGAACACCTAAAGAGAAGAAAAACGTCACGTAAGAGGAATTGTTGCTTCTAATTCTAGAAACACCAAATATTAATGATCCTGAAGCTTTAAACTATTTGTAGTGATACGGGCTTTTGAAATTAGTTGATACAAACTCAATCATTTCTTTTAGCACGGTGTGAAGCAGCTTTCCTTTCCTGCCCATTGAGAATCCTGATCAAGGGAAATTTTAGGCTTGGATCAACCATTGCAGTGAGCCCCAAAATAACGAACAGTTCGGAAGTCTCTGTGCAGCTGATGCTCATAAACACTTGAGAAAAACGAGCAGACTAATTCTGCACAAATAAACTGTACCACTGACTCAAGCTAGCACCATTCATAGCTATTTATGAAAACAAGTATGACTAAAACTGCCCAGAAAAGCACATTGCCAGTGACTAACACCTTCAACAAGCAAGGTAATAAGGAACAGAAGGTAAACAGGATGCTAATTACACCAGAATTAACATTTTTAAGTCGTTATGTTCAGAGTAAGCAGGATAATGGAAAACCAAGAACTTCCAACTCCAACAGAAACAAATGTTCACCTCAGTGGCGTCCGAGGCCCACCCGGTAAAACAGAGGGTGGAAGGTGCAGCCACCCAGGCAGAACAGCAGCCGCTGGTACTGACACCCCCCAGCCCCGAGTTTAATTACTTCTGTCGTGAGGGTTTCAGCCAGCTTGCTTTCCCAGCCGTCGGCCTCGCGCTAGGTGTTGAGGATACGCTTTTAACTAAAAAGTGATTTGTTAACTTAAAGTTCTCAGCTGGATGAGAACGGAGAGAGGGCTGCCTGCGCTTCTGGAAAGCTGCTCAAATCAGAGGGGACTGGGCTGTGCCTAAGCACCAACAAGAGGCCAGCCGTCGTCAGCGGAGCCCCGACGCAACCCGAGCGAGCCCCCGCACAGCGCGGCTCCCACAGAAAGCAGCCGGGGCCAGGCGCTTCCAGCCCGGCAGCACGGCCGCGCCTGGTGGCATTTCGGCCGAAGCCCTGGTGCTGAAAGGATACCTGTGCCACGGCTGGGTTTTCCGAGTGCTGCAAGCAGACTCGGGGTGTACTGAACTGTTGTTAGCAGAAACATCACCGAGCTCCCACCGGCAGGAGGGAGATAGCCTCTGAAATCAGTCGCTGCAAAAGCAACCGAACGGTCACTGGGCTGTCCCAGCTGGCAGTTATTCGCAGTGTGATCTGTGCTCACAGCCTGGGGCACCGAGGCAGCTGCAGCAGCTTCCAACCTTAACCCAGAGGAGTCAAAATACAGCTGCTTCAGCACCAGCAGAAGATGGAACAACGTAATTCTGCCGTGACCTTTAGGGGGATGAAAATGGAGCTAACCTAAACTAACCCTAAGGGGGAGATTTAGGGCTGAAATACTCGGTGCGCAGCACGGCTTTTGCTGCCACGGGTCAAACGAGGTCTTTTTTCTGCTGTCTTTAACCAACGTATTCAAAGCCGGGCTTGTTCGGAAGATGCCGGCAAGAGCTCTCGACAGCCGTGACATCAGCCGGCAGGCTGAAGTCGGACTTGAGACAACAGCACTGCAGCTCCCGCTTCCTGCCTCTCACGAGACGAGCCCTCCAAGCCTCGGTGAAGTTCCCCAGCAAGCAGAAGTAGGTCAGTAATGTGTCACGCATTCAAAGCCAGAACGAAATGAGCTTCATTACCTCCCGAGAGGTACGAGGACGACTTCAGGAGTACCAAATTTACACCTTCAGAGAAGGGAGTCAGCTTTACCCTGCAGGAAAACTTTACCAAATGGTGTAATCTATTTTGGAATGATTTATTACCAGAACAGACCTTTACTGAAAGAAATAAGATACGGATAAAGCGTAAAGCCAAAGCATCACTACAGACACGTTGCTTTTTTAAAGAAAAAGCCTGAAAGCAGTTGCGTACCATCCAAACTAGCACCCAGAAGTCACAAACCCGTCACTCGGGTGGAAAGGGCAGCGTGGCACGCTCCAGTGAATACAATCAGGGAAACACGCATGCCTGCAAGTTCACACCCCAAACCTCTGGTGCGCTCAACATTTTAACGAGACCCTCATTTTAAAATAGCCAAATTAAGTACTACAACATTACCTTTTTCACTGACATGAAGTCAAAAATCGCCCAAAGAACAGCAATTATTTCCTTAAAGAACAGCTTTCAATGCCAAAAAAATACGTTAATTAGACTGCCAGAGGCAAGAACAAAGATGTTTTCAATAACCTCCCCCAACCTTAAAGCCGTTCTTACTCCGAGTGACTCGAATACAAATTTCAAAAATGAGTCCTGGAACGTTTTATCAGCACAATGACTGCGGGATTAAGTCTCACCCCAGATGGAAGAGCCCCATCTAAACACGTAACGTTCAAGTCCTTACACTCGTCAATTCTTGCACATTTGTCACAGCTTTCTCGCATACACTTCTGAATCTCAGCTTTGTTAAAATGTGTTACGCTCTGCTACAGCTATGACATACCAAGAACAGAACGACTAAAGTTCCAGCATCCACATGTGTCCAACACCTGTAAAACCATGCAAGAAAATATTGTTTTCATAGAAATACTGGGGTGTTTTTTCCCCCTATTTAAACACATCCTCAAGTCACCCGACACATCCTGGATAGCGGCCTGAAGACTTGCACTAAAGGAACAGTCTCAAAACTAACTTCTGAGAACCTAACAAGGTCATTTAAAATAAAAACAGCCACCAACAGATCTTGGCATAGGAGATCAGGACTTGGATCCGAGTAGCAGAGGCTTACAGCATTACAAAGCACGCTGTCTCGAGGGGAAGAGCTATTGTGCCATGTTTAAACAAGTCCTTTAAACATTTTCCTTTTCAGCACCAAGAACTTGGTTGGAAGCCTCATCCAGTGCTACCTGAGCTGCGACTTGCACCAAATCAGGTCATTACAGTTTCACTTCTCCTCCCCCGCGCACATCAGAAGGAATTTCAACCCAATTATTTAAAGACGTTTTTTAAGAACTATTTACCAAGCCATTAAGAAAGGACACGCGGAGGTGACATGTCGCAGTAAATTAGGCATGGCACAGGGTGTCACCGGCCCAAGTCCTGCGCTCAGATCTGCAGCTGCTCCTGGGCTGACCTTGACCAAGCCTCTTCCGGGAGCTTGACTCATGTGCAGAACAGGACGGCACCGCCGCACCTTCCCTGAAGGCACGTTATAGAGCATTAAATTAGCTAATGGCTCAGGAGTGATTAAAGATGTAAAGCGCTGTATTTAAGTCTGAAAAAATGATTTCCAGAAGGATAAGAAGTTTATGTAGCACCCAATCCTATTTCTGAAAGGGTTTGGTTACCGACATACATCCCTGCCTCCCGTGACGTCCAACTGCAAACCTTTTAGCCAAAGTTCAGAAAGCAGAGTTGGGCTTCTAATTAGGAAAACAAAAAACAGGAAAAACCCCATTGTCTAAAACTTCTGATCTCCCCAAGTAAATACGTTCAAATTTCTCCCTCCCTGTGTCAGCAAGCAAATTTGCACTTCAAAATCCCAAGAGAGCCGAGCGCTATCAAAGTGATGAGGATAAACAGCAACGTTTTACATTGTGCACAGCCATCAAGAAATAGGTTTTCAGCCAATTAACCTTCAACTTCTTATACTTGGAAAGCGAGGCAGAACAGGGACAGAAACCTGGGAGCTGCAGCGTGTTTCTCGCGGCTGGCCTCGGACCGGGAGCAGAAGCATCTGGCCCATCAGCGCGACAGCTCCATCAGGAACCGGAGGAGGAGAAAACCAGGCAGCAGCAATAGCGATCCACGATCTGAAGAGAGCTGGCTATGCTCAGGAGTTAGTTCCTGATGTCGTTTAACTTAATTATCAGGGAATCATCATCAATCAAGATGCCTATCTACACAGCCAAGTTTGGCGAGCCGTGACAGCCTCTGCACCTACAGACACGACTAATTTCAGCCCCAGCTCCACGAGCGCCCGCCCCGCACGCTTGCACAGCCGTATAAGCGTGATAAAGCCTAACAAGGCCAAGTTGAGAAGAATGCCTTTCAGAACACTATGAACATGCAAGAATACGCTTAACGTGTAAGCAAGGGGCAGGTCTGCTAGCCACCTCTGTTTATTTAGGCTAGTTAACTAATTTAGAGAGGACAGTTAAATGAATCCCTGAGTTGACAGAAATTTCCCTCGAGATTGCCCAAGTAAAAAAGCAGCACGGCCACAACACTCCTCTGCGGCGCTGCCTTGTCTAGCACCCAACTGAAGCACTGAAATCGGGTGCTTCAACGGGGCAAGTCGCTTGCTCTGCTGTGCAAGTCCGGGGAGACAGATGCAATGAAACCCAAGGAGTAACATCAGACGGAATTCCTAGTTCCACCACCTCCCTCAAAACACCCAGCGAGAAGCGCTTCCCTGGCTGCACCAGGACAGCTCAACAGCTTGTAACAGCTGCAGCTCCCACAGGCTGCAAAACACGGATACCTTCGGAAAGGTCACTGGGATCGCCTTTCAAAATAAGCCAGAGCACAGGATGCAGAGCAAACCTGCTAATTTGTCAGTCAGCGGTAAGAGAATACTTCAGTGTTTTGAAGAGCAGTATTTTGAAGCCGTCTCAACTAATTTTGCCCCTGTAAGTGGGAATTCACATTCAATGCTAATGACATTAGGTAACGAGCTGCTGACTTTTTCTTTTTTCCTCTTCTGTAAAACCTCATTCCTGTGGTTTGTATTTACACACGTGAAATCAGCACCACAGAGCACTGCCAGTACAAAACCTGACCCCACGAAAATTCCCATTCTGATACGACGCTGCAGCCCTGCTAGACTTTTCCTGGCATTCTGTACACATTATACTTCACTTCCCCTTCCCGCATTGCCCCCCGAGTGACCCCCATTCTGCCAATATACAGCAGAAACGTCCTGCAGATCCGTTTCTCCCGCAGCACGAGGTGCTTTGCCAGCAAAAGACTTCACCAAGACCCCCAAAAGCGGCCAGCCTTAACGCAGTGGAAACACACACGGGGAAGAACCAAGACGACCACCTTCTCCAAAAGGCACTCTCCCAGCACACAGAGTAGAACTCTGGAGCTAACATCCTTGGAAAAAAGCTCGTGAACACCCTCTGAAGGAAGCTTGCTCAGGACGACACGTGCCTGCAGAGAGGAGAGGTCAGAAATTTTACTGTTCCACCCTATCCACCCCCGCGGCAGAGCTCCCTCCCAGCGCTGACAAGTTCTGCCGGTGACTCACGCGTTTCCTTTTGCACTAACCCAGGCCCTGTGTCCCAGGCCGTAAAACCAACAGCAGCAGATATAAATCTGCCTGAGCAAGACTAAAAAAAAGTCCAGGTTAAAAAAATCTCAATTTCAAAGTGACGCATCAGAAAACAATAAGAATTGTCAAATATGCCGTGTAAGACTGCTCAGCGAGAGAACAATCCTGCACCAAAACTCAGGAGTGAGTACTACGCAAAAACAGTTCAGCTGCCACCCCTGAATTTGGGTGAGGTCAAACCACCCTATCCAACCCCGGCACAAGCACAGACCTCGTCCTGGGAAGCTCGGCGGTGGGAAGTGACCAGATATACTCCATCAGCCCTTCAGAAAGGGCTGGCATGCTTTATGCTACAGACTTTTGCTTTCCTGGGAGACAGAACCTGCTTCGTAGCTTAAAAATGCTGTCCTGACATTCAGGATTTTTTGAACGCCTTCCCCACCCACCATTTAGGTAAAAAAAAAAAAAAAAAAAACTTCAAAAAGACACATATTTGAATATTACTTACATACCATACCCCAAAAGTTTGAAGTCACCGGAAGTGTCTGAAGTCAAAACCAAAAGGCTCCCCTTTAAGAAAAAGGGATTCAAGCTTGCTATTATCCCGTTCAAATCATAAAATTGCAATTAACTTAAAATACATAAAATCAAAAGTAACTTTAGACAACGCTCCATGATTACGTGACACTGAACTCATTCCTAAAAATCGGAACGGTGAGTTGAGCTGTATCAGCTGTTGGCTTTTGAAAATACAGCCTCACTAGACCCGGTAACTCAGAGGAAATACTCTCACACTTTAGGATGAAGCATCTTAAAAAACACACACACGCATTAGCAAGTCAAGCAGGACTTGAAAGCAATTTCAAACCCCACAGCAACAGGGATATTATTCTGTGAAGTTACAAAGTTGAATTACTTGCATCTTACTCATCTCACTTTGAATTTGCCATATTCTTCTGCTGGAAAAATGTCTGAGTGGAGAGTTGGCTCCTCTTCCATGCTCCTGTGGCAGTTAAATTCAGTCTCACTACTGAAACTTAAGCTTACTGATAAATTTCACTGCACGTCCACAAAGTCGCAATTGTTAAAATCCACGGTTCGTTATTTCGAGCGGAGCCAGCCTTTCAGTGTAGCTCACCAGAAAGAATTTAAGTTTTTAGCACAAAAAAGAGAAACAAGGGGTAACAAAACAAAGCTACGTGCAATAGTGACCCAAGTAGAGACAGCAATCCAGCATCTCAAGTGTTAGGACAGAAAAAGGGATCTAGAGATGTAAGATTCCTTCCACCCTCCAGAATTAGCAGGACGAGCCCCAGGACGCGGCTAACGGAGGCATTTCGCAGCTTCTGACGGGCACCACCCAGCCACCGTCCCACAGGTGCCAGCCTGACCCCGCACTGCAGCTCCCGTGTGTCAGAGAACAATTCCCAGCCCCGATCCCCAGCTTTAGGTCTAGTTTTCCAATGTTTGCACTGGGCTGTGTTAAATCCCCAGCTCTCCAACAGGCAAACAAGCCGTCAGGCTGATCCAAGTCCAGCAGGCAACGCACAGTTCCTCCCTGCCCCTTCAGTCCTAGTGCGCACCAACAGGTTTTCTCCTCCAAAGACACTACCAAAACACACAACTGTACCACCGGCAAGACTTATCTGCTGGCACGGCAGCGTCTCGAGAGCTCCGTTTGCAGCTGTGGGTCGCCTCCCTCGAACCAAGGACAGCAACGCGCCCTTGCACAAGGCTCCCACAGCACGACGCAGCGGAGGCCGCCCAGCAGCCAACCTGCACGGGGCAAAGTCCGGCGGCAGCAGCGAGGAAGCGGCTGCGTCGGCAGGCCGGCCCCGCTCCCAGAGAGCAAGAACGCTTCAGCGTTAGTGCATGAGGAGATGGACGGACGGACGTCTGCAGGTGACTGAACCCCAAGTCAATCACCTACGTCTCTTAGGGATTTAGGCGAAAACATCGCAACCAGACCTGTGCTCCTGGCCGTGCCTCCACACGCACACAGATACTGACTCCTCAGACCCATCTTCTCTTTCCAAGTCGAGTTCACCAAATCTAAGTATTTCTACACGTTGAGTCATACGAAGATAGAGTTTTTAGGCTGTTGCTAGCAGTGGGTTTATCTTTTTTTCTTCTTTAAATACTAACTGCAGCTCTGAGTCAGAACTTGACTGGTTCAGCTGGGGAGTTTTGAAGCCGGTTTCCATTTATGCCGTAGCCTTTAAAAGCCAACCTTCTGCCTTACTCCTCCTCACGCTGAAAGCAACGAGCACGCAGCTGCCCCGAGACGAGGTGCAGATCGTGACTAATCACGCCAAGGAGCCACGAGGAGCCACCACCGCAACCAAGCAGGGGCCACTTCTGCAGCGATGCCCACACCGCGACACCCCCGGACCTGCAACCCCCCCGGGCTCCGAACCCAGGCCCCCAGCTCGCCGTAACTGGGCGTCCTCACCACCAAGCGTGCCCTAGGAAGCAAACCGCAGCCGTGCCCGGCACGGACACCGCTCCCGGTCCCAGACCTTCACTCCTAGCACCCTCAGCAACACCAGCACCTTCCTCAGCCCATCCTGACCGGACTTCAGCTGCCAACCCCAGCAGCTTCACGCCCCACAGGCAGCCCTCTATCTACACAAACTGGCCTCGGCGTTCACAACCCTGCCCCCGCTCAAACCCCAGGAAAACCACCACATCCTGGACACCCTTCCTTCCCAGCTCCACCCCCCAGCACTGCTCCCAGGCTTCCCCTCTCCCCTTTCCAGCCCAGAAAAACTCCTAATCCTTTACAGACCATCTCCAGGCCAAGCACAAGGCAGACCCCTTCCGCAAAACCAGCCTCGCTGGCCTCCCACCCTCTCTCA
>VXAA01000042.1:0-90483 GCA_013399115.1 Anseranas semipalmata | reverse complement strand
AAGTCAAGCCTAGGTCAAAAAAAACTTCAAATGCTTCATATCCTACCTTCTCCCTGAGGAGAGCTGAGCATCACTGCTGGCTGGGCACCTGGAGTGCATCTGAGCAGCTGATGAGTAGCAGCTGGGTGGAAGAGGTGGCTCTGGTGCACCAAGAAGTGGTCTTGGTGCCCTGGACTTTAAGTAGAAAAGGCAGTGAGTGTGGCTCAGGCACTGATGTTTCCTGTGCTGGATGTTTCTGTGGGATGTTGTTGCTTTGTACATCAGCTAGAGAAAAGCAAACACAGACATTTACAGTTTGAATGAAGCACAAGCTGATGAATTCTTGGGGTGATGAGAAAGTGCTAAACAGCCATGGGTTGTCTGGGAGCTGGAAAGGCACAGAGCAGCTTTTTTGGGTGTTTAAATATGAAGCAGGAGATGCTGAGCATTTCCACCATATGACAGTGGCCTGGCTGATCAGAATCTAATTGCTGTTCAGCAGTGACAACTGTTTTGCCTTTGGAACTGGACTGTCCCAGGCTTGACAGTATTTCGATGAGAGACCGTTACAGAAGCTGGGCACAATATGCTCACTGGTGTAAAACCCTCTGTTTTAAGGTGTAGATAATTCAACTCTGTGTTCTCAGGCCCCCTTCCTCAGTTCTTGTTCAGAGAAAAATCATTATGTCAATAACAGGGAAACCACAAGGGTACTGGAACAGAGTAGGTTTTTTATTTGGAAGATTTGTTTTTAATCTCCAAAGATATCAAAGATTGAGTTAACTCTGAGGTACCTTGAAAAACTGCTTGTATTATCTATGATTAATTCTGCAAACTTGCAGATAACTTCTTTGCCCCAGGTTCCCCAGTACGAACCAAGGATAATGATGTTCAGAGCACCATTTAAAAGGTGAGCTCTCTGAGAGCAAATCACACCTAATGATTAAAGTTTTAAGAAAACAAAGGCTTAACAAGGATCCCTGAATCACAAGTGGAGCTGAAGTCTTGAACTGCTACTTTTTCTGATATGAATACAGCTGTGTAATTCAGTTCTATAACTTTTCATTTGTTTTAGCTAAAAGCTATTTCAGCTTTCACAGAGAAGTCACATTAAAGTTGCTCGTTAGTTATACATGTGCATGGAGATGTGATTCGTGTGCAGTGCAGATGCATAAGAAGTCTCGCTCAGACTTTTCTTGAGGTTCACCAGGCACATCTGTTTTGTGTCACTCAGTTGCTACCTCAAAATGTTTTTGTCTTCCTAGACGGGAACAGTTTGAAGTGTCATAGAAAATCACTTGTATTCCATACAGACAACAATACTTAATTCTATAATTAGCTTCAGGCAGTGAGGCAAGATGGAAAAATTTTTGCCAATTTTTTAAGCTTATTTTAGCAGATTTTTATTAAAATGAAAGCTGCTCATTAAAATAACTTTTGTTTTGAACTCTCAGACCTTGTTTGCAGGAGTGCTTCTACACTTCTAAGAAACAGAAATAGAGAAAGAACATGTATCATAAAACTTGATGATTTTTAGAACAGAAAATAGGTACAATAGGCTGATGCCTCACGTATTTTAATGAGAAAGAAAACACAAACTGACTTAGCTTTAAGGATTTGAATGCATCCCTAATGAGGATAATGTCCTGCCCCCAGGTCCTTGTGGTACAGAAGAGCTGGATTACAAAGAAAGAGTGAAAAATAATTTAAGGATGATGATGATTTCAAGATACAAAATATTGTTAGTTCAGGGGAAATTTGAATTGAAGTCACAAACTGAAAAGTCCACAAGCACAGAAGTGTGAGAAACACCACTGAATCATCTGCACAGGTCTGAGAGAATGGATTTGAAGACAAAGGTAGAGGTGGGTGTTTTCTGGTGCAGCAAGACACTGAAATTTGTCACCGAGTACCTCCTGGTTTTATGAAATTTATTCTTCAGCGAGAGTGCTGGTGCTTCCATACTTGCTCTGCGGTGCTCAGCACACTGCTGTCTGCAGGCACGTGGTCGCATGGTGGTGGAGAGAAGAGAGTCCCCAGCCTGGGGACTCGGTGCAAGCATCCCTGCAGTTAAGCTGGGGATGTGGGAGTCCCAGGTGAACCTAACATTCTTAGGGCAAGCGCATTTCAAATGCTTTTTAAACAAAACCATTTCTAACCACTTCCCTCCCCTGCCCCAGTGGAATTTCCCCTATTCTGCTGCAGGAAATCTGCGATATTTATAGCTTTTTGCTCTAAAATGGAAAGGTTTCTCCCTTCACCTCGATTTTCAGTGGTTCTTAGGAAAAAGGAATCTCAGCTCTCAGCTCTCAGGCCCAGTTGTGCATTTTTTGGAAGCCTGGAAAACCCAGAAGAGACAGCCCCATAGCTTCTCCCTGCTGCCACTGACCTGGGCAGGTTTGTTGCTCTGCAGCTGAGCTTACAGCTGCTTGCTGTGGGTCCTTGTGTTTGCTTCACGTCAGGAGGCTGCCTGGGTTTTGGCCCTGCATCATGCAGCACTGGGAACATTTTGCTCACTGTGACTGTACTGTGTGCCTTTTGTCACACACAGTTGCCCCTGTGTAATTAGTACAATTAGTCCTTTAGGTACCTGGCCACGATGATGTTTGGTCATGCCCTGGCTCTAGCAAGTGCGTGGCTGCGCAGCCAGCTGGGTAAGCAGGATGTCTGGCCCATCCGAAAAGCAGATGAAGTGTTCATATCAGCATTGGTGAGGTCACGATGAGTCTGGCTGTGGAAGGGAGAGAGCATGGGACCACCCTTCTGTAGTAAAAGTGCCGTCTTACACTGGCACAAGCCGATCTGGATCCTACCTTGCAGCATTTGTCAGTGCAGGAAGATACTAGTCCTCTCAGAGGGATTCTGACCGGAGATAATTAGCATGTAATTCCTGGCATTTGGGACTCTTAAAGCCTCTCACTGGACACTTCTTATTGTTCCTACTTGAATATCAATTGATGTGACTCACACCAAGTGCTGAGGGAAACGTTGAGATCAGGTTCTGTAGCGCTTTGCTGTGAAGTGAATGTCAAGTCCCAGCAGTGGGGAGGGAAGAAGTCTGGCTTGATGTTGCTTTACTGGGAACCATAAAACAGCTGTAATACACTGCTGTCAACACACTACTGCACAAGCCAGCAGTAAGTGTGATGGTGAACATCACTGCTTATCTGTTCTCTTTGCTAATGTGCCAGCACTGCCCTTCACCTGTGCCTGGAGCCCACAGCTCCCTCTGGGCTCATCTTCACATAGTCCGAAGGAAGCCAGATTCAGGATCAAAGTCCAACATTGTCCCTGTTGTTGAAAAAAAAAAAAAAAGTCAACAGGGAATTTTAAGTCTTGTATTACACACTGTAGGTATTTGTTACTTTCTTTTTGGTTACTCTCCACAGCATGTCATCCTCTGGGCTGTTAAAGGTGCTGTGGTCAGACTTCCACCTCTGCATGTCTTAATAGATGCCTGAACTCATGAAAAGTGGCTACAAAAATACATTTTTAGGAGTCTATGGTATATAAATTCTTTCATTTGTTGAGCACGGAGCATTTTCCAATGTCTTTTATAAGAATGTGTTTTATAGGAAAACCAAACTCTTTTTTTTCACTTGGTGTTACAGATATTACTATTTCAAAAGAAACGGCTTAGTTCTGTAAAACAAAGCTTAGTATTGTTACTGTCATGAGTACACAACTATCTTTCAAAATCCCCATAACATTTTTCTGCTCAAGGGAGTTAGTCTTGTTTTCTATAAACTTTCCTCAAAGTGTAATGCTTCATTAAAATTAATAAGGCTGTGACCTACATAGTTTACAATAGAATTAGATACTGTAATAATGTGAAGACCGTATTCTTACTGTGTGGTTAATTTCTATTTTTCCTTCATATTATGAATATTCACTGCATCCTTTGAAGTATGCGTCAGGCTAAGGCACAAATAGTGTTCACCAAATAGGAATGGAAAGAAGGTGAGTTTGTGACCTTTTCTGACAGAGTATGTTGATAGTTGTAATTCTACCTTGTCTTCTAATCCACTGGTCCTGATTGCTTAAGCACTCTAGCATCAACTTTTAGAGAACTTTTTTTTTTCTCTGCTTCTCAGGATTCCATAGGGAACAGGAATCTGGTAGTGTCAAAAATACAAAGAATACTCATTCCAAATGTACAGTTGAGTTACAGATCCACTTTGTATCCAGACCTTCCAAGCAAAACCAAACTTGAAGCTTCAGTCCTTCCATGAAGACAATTTGGGACATTTATGGACCTGTCTTCTGGATTTGCCTGGAAAAGTTTGTCTAAGCAAGAACAGCAGAATATGGGTTAGGAAGGCAAACTGGAGACAGATGACCAGTTGGTAGTTGCCACAGGCAGACATGGTAGCCAAACTGTTGTTGCCTAACTTCATCCTTAATAAGCCCTCTATTGGCAGTCATCTGAGGCTTGGTTGATGTCATTCTCGTAAGCTGATGTTTTATAGTGAGTTGAACACACTCAGTGGAAATGGCTAGTGGTACATTAAAAAAGTACAACTTCACAGGGCATGTCCTTGTTCCCAGGCTTGGTGCAAGGGAAGGACATTTTCTTTTAGCAAAATTTGAAAGAAAGACTTCAAAGAAATATTCTCTTTGATAGAATACAAAGAAGTCCTGTGTCCTTGAGGAGGATTGTTGGTGTTCTACAATAGCTTCCAAAACTGGAGGCTATGCATAGCATGTTTGTCTCTGTGTGTGAGTTTATTTAATTGGCACGTAAGAAATGTAAAATTAGAAAGTGGTACAGCATAAAAGAAGATAGCATTTTTTTTTAAAAGTAGCAGACTTGAACTACATTACTTTGCTAGAATTTTGATTTTATGCCTTATGGGTTCTTGCTGTATTTCACATTTTAAAAATGATCGCAACCTATAATTGTTTCACAGAATTACTTTTTAGTGGAGCAAAGAATAAGACAGCACTGCAGTTTGAGCAGCCCTTAAAACTTGTATTCAGTCTTTATACTGACTTTATATAGTTAGTTCGTGCAAGTAATATTTGGTATGTCCCAGTTGAGTTTGTTTAATAACAAATTATTTCTTTTCCTTCTTTCAGTTGATCTTAAGAAAGGCCCATGTCCAAATGCTGCAAAGTCAAATCTCCCCAAGCCGTGTCAGTCTGGACTTCGCCCTCCAAGTTATTCGCGGTTGCCAGCAGCTAAGCTGGCAGCATTTGGTTTTGTCAGGAGCTCAAGCGTATCCTCTGTCTCCAGCAACCAGTCAAATGACAGCACTCAGAGTGATCAAAGCAAGACAACCAACCGTAAGTCCAAAAAGTGGCCTTCTTTTTGGGGGGGATATGATATAGATGTATTCCAGGATTGCCCAGACTGGAGTTTGCGTACAAGGACTAATTTAACCTCTGCAGCACTCACTACTAATCTCTTCTGCGCCACTGAGTTGTGGGTTTGGTATCTTGATTTCCAAGTGTAATTTTTAAAAATATTATTAATAATAGATGAATAGTTGCTGAATGTACATTGCACATAGGAATCGGTTTCCCTTTTGCAGAGAAAATTGCATTAAGAGTGAACCTGAAGCATTTTTCTATTTGTTTTTTATGTAAAATATCCCTTCGTACAAGCTGAAGTAAGTAAATAATCACAGTAAGCTGTGTTTGGTAAGCAAATTCCAGCCATGGAAAACAGTGTAGAATAAATATTATCCAAAAATGAACAACAGAGTCTTTCTCATCTTCTTTTTTCTGTCTCTTAATATGCAGAATAATAAACATGTTTTAGAAAATTAATGAAATAACGCCAGTGGTATAAAATGGGATCAGAACTGGTATCATCTCCAGACTTGGAAAGATCCCATGGCTGAAATGTCATTTCAAATCCTATTTTCTGTAACGACTGTTAATTTTATTAAGTACAAAATAATACCCGCCGGAGTGTGCAGTCCTTGGGAAGTGTGTGCGTGCCCTGGGCTTGGAGTAGAAAGGGGGACTGAGGGATTTTCATGCCCATTTTTCTTTCTTTGAAGACCAGATTGAGCCTGAACTGTGTCAATATCAAAGCAAGTGTTATCAGCTGGGGAGGGATGCAGACAGGGGGACCAGGTGACATAAAGCACCAGAGGAGCTGAGATGCTGCAGGCTCCAAAATCTTTCAGTGTCTGTATTAATTCAAAATGAAAGACAATAAATAAAATGAAAATTGTTAAAAACCCTGAGGATTTTCTCTTTCCCCTCTTATATGGGATCAATGAAATGCAGAAGACTAATGTGTCAGAACTCCAGCGAGTTCTGACTTTTCCAATGTTCCCAAACATACACTTGTATCCTTCTTTTACTCCTGGACTGATTGCTCATTTCTGTTTATTTCCTAATGAGCTTTACTTTGAGAGTAGTCAATCACTTTTGCTTTGCATTTTCACCCGACATTTAGGTCTTTGGAAAGCCTTTCTGTTTATCTGGTGGTATAATCTTTTTGTCTTTGGTTACATAAAGCCATTGTTAGGGATAGAATTACCTGGTTTCTGATTAGACCTAAGCAAGCTACATCTCTGCAAGAAATGTTGTTGTCTAGCAATTTCAGGTGTGAATCTGAAAAAAAACCCCACCATATGTGGTTATAGCACTATCCTTGGACACGGTGCATACAGGTTCATACATTTGAGAATTCTCTAAAAGGAAAGTGCTCTGAACTATGGAATTTAAGTCAATTGATTTCAGTTCAAAAACCGTGTAAGAAGCATTAGTCATCTGAGACCCAGAAAGCTACATTTGACTCTTCATTTGTCTTAAAAGAAGTTGATTTCATTTGTAAATTATGGTGTATTTTTGTATTATATTTGTACATTAAGCCCTTAAAATTTGAAACCATATTTCAATCACCACAAGAAAGTGGAGGTATTTGATGCATACATTTTGTTCCAGTACCCTTAGCTGAAGATGATAACCATCTTTAACTTTAAGATAGGATTTTGTGAGCATCTTGTGCATGTTGCAAGAATGTGTCTGGATGGATTTGAAAATTACCCAGTGGAAGTTTTCTGCTTGTACACATTCAAGTAGACACAAGCTCAGCCTGTCACCTGATGAAAACTGGGTCCTATCATTTCTGCTTTTGCATGCAAGTTAGATAGCTCATCTAAGCAGTTGTCTAGTTTCCCTTCACTCCATGGGAGAGCAAGAGAATGGACACCTCCAGAGGATCATCCTTCTGACGTGGTTTGTGACTTGCACTGCTGTCAGGCACAGAAGTCACAACTTCTTTAATTTGTCTTTAATTCCAAATGGATAATGCTTCTTCCTGGACCAGGGTGAGAGAGGGAGAATGGGCTTTTCCAAGGGTGTGAGTGCACACCCTGTATTCAGGGCGTTTGCACTTGGGTAAGTCATCACACAAGAAGTCACCTAACGTCATCCATTTTCTTTGTATTAAAAGCAACACGACTCCCATCAATCACTCCTGATAGACAGCTTTCTTTCACATATGGTAGAAAAAATATAGTTTCCTTCCTGTTGAATTAATAACTGTCACAGAAATGTTAGCAGTGTGAAACTAGTGGGTTTTTTTCTATTTATAGTCTAAGTACCAGCAAGAGTTAAGTTAGGTGCCCAACACCCAAGGAGCAGAAATTATTTGCCTTCCGTTCTGCTGCAGCTTATTTAACACAGATCAGCAGTGCACTTCAACACGCTCAGAAAGTAACTGAAGAGTGGATGTAGGGAGAAGTATTGGCTCAGGAATCTTAGCATGACGTATTATTTCTTCCTTTCTCTGTCTGCTGGAAGAATGGTTTTATTTAAATTAAATAAATAGCTGATTCTGTAGTTACTACCTGAGATCGTGTCTTTGACTAAATCAGGCTTAGCAGAGAGCAGGATGAAGTTTTACTGTTAATTTCCTAGCTCAGTAGGGTAGAAAATGCAAAATGATCTAGCTTCAGAAATCTTCAAAGATGTACGATAACACAATTTCCTATTTAAGCAGCATCTCTGCGTGTCAGGGAGACAGAAGTAATTGAAAACATCTTACAAGTCTGCATATGTTATAAATAGAGGGCCTGCCACTGTTGAAAACGAAGGGGCTCACCTCAAGATCTTATATTTGCCATAAAAAAAATCATTATGTACTGTCAGTTTCTGAAAAGCAGATGGCTATAGCCGGGTGGGAGGAAAACATAGGTTTATTCTGGGGGCAGAGTGTTTTATGGGAAACAGTGATTCCTGAAGAGGTCCTAGCGTGATCCTGTGCTTGCTTTTCTCTCCCCTGCCAGATGTCTCGTGGTGTTAGCTCTTCCCGAACTCGTAATGGTTACATTTCTTTTCAGAAATCCCAAGCAGTGTCTCGTTTTGGCGTGCTAATACTGATGAAATGCTGTCCAGAGAGTAAAACCACACTTGTTTAGAGTAAGGAGACGTGATATTTGTGTTGTGGGGAAGTTTGCTAATGGAGTTGTGATGTGGCAGCTTTATTTCTAACCAGATTTCTCCCCTTCCCCTGACCTTTCTGCAAGCAGTAAGCCTGTGGCATGGAGCCTGCAATCCAGGGTCACTGCTCTGTTTTGGACATTTAAAATCCACTTTCTGGTTCTTACACACTTTGCCCGCAGGGCAGCCAGAGTATGTGAAGCTCTGTGGGGATGATGGTGGCATGTGAGGCAGCTTCTCGCCTTGCTGAAGGAGATGGGATGCAATGACAGAAGCCAAAGACTTCTCCATTTTGAGAGATAAAGCTGTGTACTAGGATAGGTCAGGGGAGCTCACCACAGCAGAGCACTGGCTGTCCTGCCGTGTTCAAAATAATTTGTTGCTGCTAATGTTCCTCTCCACTCGGTGCAGAGCATGCAGCTTTCCCTGCCACTTTCACGCCTCCCATCCCATGACTTTCCACATGAGAGCATCTCTGTACCAACCTGCAGCAAGGCCCAGATGAGGTCTTGAGGTCTTCTGCTGGTACAAAGCCACATGGTCTAACACTGCTGCACCTGGCTCAGCTCCAGGTCCTGCCAGCAAATCCTCCCCCATTTGCACTGTGCTACAGATTGGCTTTCCTGTAACACTTTTGTTCAAGGTTACCTGAAAAGTTCATGCTCACCCTCAGTTCCTGCCTACTACTTTCAAGATCTAAAAATGCATAATCTTCTAAACCATTTTTCTTTATTTAGGCAGAGTTTTTTTGTATGTGAAAAAACTTTTTGAGTTTGTTTACACTCTAAATTGGCTAGAATTGAAAAATACAGATACTTCAAGAGGGGCATGAGTGTTCTGTACTAAATATGAGAAAAATTGAATAAGTAGCAATGCCAGGTTAAGACTGAAGCCAGTACAATTTGGAGTAGAGTGAAAAAAATGTGTAACCATAAAGAAAAAACTCCTAAACAGCTAACTTCTATCAAAATAACTAACTTTTCATATTTTCCCTTGGAATTTTAAATACACTGTATTGAAGCATCTCCTGTGTCTGTTCCAATAAAATTTGCTTAAGAGGTTTTGAATTTGAATTTCATACTATATACCAAAGGTCCACAGTTGTGGTATGTGGTTTCCAATATTATCTTCTGATTCTGCAGTACAGTACCCTAAATCTACCCTCTTTTAGTTTAAAGCCGTTACTCCTTGTCCTACCACTTCACTCCCTGACAAAGATTCCCTCCCCAGCTTTCTTGTAGGCCTCCTTTGCTATAAGGTCTCCCTGAAGCCTTCTCTTCTCCAGGCTGAACAACCCCAACTCCCTCAGCCCATCTCCATAGGAGAGGTGCTCCAGCCTCTCATCATCCTCATGGCCTCCTCTGCACTCGCTCCAACAGGTCCATGTCCTTCTTGTGCTGGGGGCCCCAGAGCTGAACGCAGTGCTCCAGGTGGGGTCTTGCAAGAACAGAGCAGAGGGGGACAATCACCTCCCTCAACCTGCAGCCCAGGATACAGTTGGCTTTCTGGGCTGCAAGTGCACATTGCTGGCTCATGTTGAATTTGTCATCCACCAGTACCCCCCAAGTCCTTCTCCACAGGGCTGCTCTCTATCCACTCATCACCCAACCTGTATTCATACTTAGGATTGCCCCAACCGAGGTACAGGACCTTGCACATGGCCTTGTTGAACCACATGTTGTTCGTACGGACCCACCACTTGAGCTGCCAAGGTCTCTCTGGATGCCATCCCTTCCCTCCAGCATCAACTGCACCACTCAGCTTGGTGTCATCCGCAAACTTGCCGAGGGTGCACTTGATCCAGCTGTCCATGTCACCAGCAAAAATGTTAAATAACACCAATACAGGGGTCCCAATACAGACCCCAAGGACACCACTTGTCACTGGTCTCCCACATAATTACTTTTATGTACTTCATCAGAATAGACTGTAACGTGGTACAAGCACCACATGGGAAACACTTCATTAAGCACTGTGGGACAGTTTGATGTGTGGAGCACTGGAAAAAGAAGGATTGTTTAGAATGAGTTAGTTAAGGTACGATAACTGCTATGAGTTTTGGAAATGGAAAGATGTAGCTGTAATATCAGGAAATACTTCTTAGTCATAAGGTCTACAAGTCTGTTAAATAATCTTCCAACTCAAGTGATGAAAGCCATATTGCTTAAGATTCTTAAAATAGAATAATAGCGTGGTGTTAAAGACAATTCTTCTCTGGTGAGGTGCTAGACTAAAAGAGATAATGCTGTTCAATATCTTCCCACAGTTCTGAGTGCTGAAGCAATTTCTTTTCAGATGGAGCAAGAAAATTGTGATGAATATTTCAAAACTTGTATTAGAATCTCATGACAGCTATTTTTTTGCTTAAAATTCTAGAATATGAAACTGTGTGTTTTGTGTAAACTTCCACGATCCTTTCTTCAACAAAAAGATTTCACACTGGTTTTTGGCCTTTCATTGCTTGGACTTTCTAAATGCTGAGTTTCCATTCTAATAAGTAAAGATGTCGAAGTATGTCAGATTCAGGTGGGTGGAGAAATGGTGAAATTAAAGTGAGCACAGAAGTCTCGAATAGACAGCTAATTGCCTCCAAAAAGATAGAACATTCAAAACTGTGGCATGGTGGACAGATACATCATTTTTTCTCAAAAATACAAGTATGTAATTACAAATATTTTCCTGTATGAAAATAAATCCCAATCACATTTCTATGACTGATTTTCTGTTCATTTTTCTACATAGCAAATTCAAGTTTTTTCCTTCTGATCTTGTTTTGATATTAGTATTTTGATGGAAGAATCACTTTATAGCATCACTTAACTCTGAATAAAGAGTTGAATAAAGTAAAATAGAACAGTGTTGAGTTAGGATTTTCAACTTTGTGGGCAAAGCATCTGGAAAAGTGCAGTATGTCAACCAGGAAGAGCAAGGGCTGAAAGGACATTTTAGCTGCCTTCCAGACTCCCAGCATTTACTTTTCATACTCCAGTTGTTACAGCTGTGAAAAAAAAAACTTCAAAAAATGTCTTGGAGGTGTAGGCACAGCAGTCTCTCTATGTTTGCAGAGATGGAAATGACAGTGTGGAGTATAAATTGTCCATTAATTTCAGTGTTGCCTGTGAAAGTATTTTAAGTGTTGTAATAATTTAATGGTTTAGATAATGTTTTTCCTCTTTACACTGTTACCTCTCTCACTGCATGTCAGAGCGCTCAGAATGAGGGAAGCAGTACCACACTGTAAGGTCTGCACCACGCTTCCCTACAGTGAACAAGTAGAGGCAGGAAGATCAAGCTGGCTTGGAAATGCAGAACTATTATATGAAAACACCAACATGAAATATTTGGGGGGATTGCAAATTTTCCTTTTCTGAGCTGAAAAGTTTGTCAAACCTGAAAAAAAGCACAAAACTCAATTTTGTGAAGTCTGCTTTTTATGAGCGAAGAACAGTTGAAAAAATTTGCCAAGCTCTATTGCCTGCTCAACTTAATAGAGTGCTTAATCTTGACGTTTGTTATTCTAGTAAAATGCCATATAAAATCTGTATTTTTAGAAGTAAGAAGGCCGGTCTCAGAGATGCTGTGCCTGTGTGCTAAAATTGTCCTGCCTCAGACCTGGCAATTCTAGTTCCAGTTTTTGGCACTTTTTTCTGTCTGGCTTTTAAAAGTGTCTTAAATGATCCACCTCACTTTTCCCGTCTGTAAAATGGGGTGGGAGGCTGCAAATGGTTATACAGGTATTGGATAATGGAGTGGCAAGGAAGAGATGGATAGTGACAAATCCTCTTTCCTGGCCCACTTCCACACAGGATTATTTGACTGATTACAAGAACCTAATTTAGGCACTGCGACTCTTAGTGTTTAAGCTCCAGAGGGTAAAAAGAAGTTCAAGCCACCGCACGCCAGGCTGCCAGGCACCAGTTTCACCAGAGGGGGAAGAGCATCACCCCACAATTAGATTATTTCCACCACAGGCACCCAAACTGCCTCTTTCCTTTGACTCTATGGGGAGATGTTGGCAGCTTGATTCGTTGATCGGTCTCTTGAATGCAGCTACTGTGACAGCCTGCTTAGGTACCCCTATACTGGGCTGTTTCATCAGCCCCTTCTTTCTCCTAAAGATGTGGCTGTTCTTGTTCTGCCCTGGTCAGTAGGAGGTCCTCACTACTTTTTTATTGCAGTATAATGGGCTTCATTCATTTATTAGAAGGATACAAAGAAATTAGTGAAGCCATTTCTAAAACAACTATTTTTCAGTATTTAAATCCAATTTTCTAAAACATCTGATCTTCAGGGAGCCTGAGGGTAATGCCCTCTGAGAGTGATGTGAGGGGGCAAGCACAGCACACGTCCTTCTGGGGAACTCACAGCGCTCGCTACAGTAGCACTTAAAATGACCTTTTGAAAATAAGAAGGCAAACAGCAGCTGGAATATATCTGTCACATCCAAATTAAAGTGCCTCTGAAGACCAGAAAATTGAAGACCATAAATTGCCTCCTTTCCATATTCTGATCTTCCTATTCTATCTGATGAGGGGGGCAAATAGTCTTTCAGAAGTGAACCTTGTGGACATTCACTGGAATAGATTAATCTCCTAATTTAGCCCTAAGAAAAATGAAGAAATACAGCTTTGAAGAAGTGAGATCTCTTCCATTTCTTTTTTTTTTTTTTTACCTTGTGCACTAATCTGCCTTCTAATAGAATCACAGTTAAAAGTCTTCATAGTCTCCCACTAATGAAGTAGGTCTTTGACAGGACTTTTGAGAAACTTTCCTCTTCAGCCTGTCTCCCTCATGTATTATCATTACAGTATATAAATCAATATTAGAAAGGGTTAATTTCAGGTATCTAACTATTGAGGCTTGTCTCTGGAAGCAGCTGTCACCTGGTTATTTCATTGACTTCATCTGCAGTTTTTGTGCTCTTTGAAATTCAAGCTTTTGGAAATCTAGATGTATTCAAATCTGAAAAGATGCTTCACCAAAAATCACTGCATCTGGTTAAATTCTGCATTTTGTATAATCCATGAGATCAGAACCACTGAATACAGTGAGGGACTCTGGTTTTAAAATACATGAGTCAAACAGGTGCCCAATTAAACTAATTACTGTTGATGACAAAAGTCATTACAAACTTCTTGATAATAGGCTTTTTTTTTTTTTTTTTCCTGAGGAGAGCTGGGAAATAAGCATTGATTTAAAGACACAAGAAGTTTGATATGGTAATTATGAGCCAATTTTGAGTCACGGTGAGTCAAAGAAATACGTCACAGAAATATGTCACAGTTTGGAATTATGGAAATTTAAAAATGATTTTTGAAATTATATTTTCCCATGTGTAATTTCTCCTTAGGATCAAGTACCTGAGACTGTTAGGTCACCTACTCTTATTTCCCTAGGCAAGAGGCAAATAACCTTGAGGTTCAGTGATTCTTTGATCTCTTTGAAGGAGGTCCAAATTAAAAAAGTGAGGCTGAGATGATCTCATTGCAATCATATTATTAATAGCTTTTGTCAAAGGTGAAATATTATGAATTTGTTATGCACACAGTTCAATCCACTGTGTGCCTTATTAGCAATAAACAGGACCAGAGCTAAAAGTACTGTAAATATTACTGGCAAATCACATTTAGCCTGAAAGGTTTCAGAAGACAGAGCTGGCCTCTTCACAGCATATGAAAAATCAATTAACAAGATGTTATACCCTTGCAAAATGAAGTGTGAATAATGAACACGAATAAATAGGGATGTGAAAAAAGCAGGTATACTTGTCCCTTTTGGGGAGGGAGAGTGACTGATGAGTTTAGGAGAACCGTGATGGATTAGTGCAGGTATGTATTAATAGTGGAGCAAAGGAAGACGAACTTCAAAGAAGCTTCTAATCTTTGATCCCATTATGAATCCTACAGAATACTTGTGAATTCTAATTTAGTAGCAAGAAAAGTGTTACAGCCGAAAGAGTGCAGTGCTATTTATAGACCAAAAACTTTTCCCATGTAGAGGCCGGGCTGGAATCTCACCCATGACATTTTTTCCATCACACTAATCTAGTTCAAACAGGTTAAAATTGAGGTCATTTGTGTAAGTCTTCCAGGTGCTCTTGAGAATATCTGCAATAAAGGGAAGAAACAGCATCTTTTGCAGCTTTCAGTATTGCCACAAGTCTGTTAAGTTGTGATCCAAGAACTTAAAAATTGCAGCTTCAACTGCCGTCCCTTCCGGCTTGCTGCTTGACAGCCTCTAGAGGCCTATGTAAGATTACATGAGGCTGTAAACAGCTAAAAATGTTGTGGTTCTTTGTCTTGTGACAGGTGCAAGACCACAGGCTTTCAATTCGGGATTTCCTAAGTTAATTTAAATGCTAGAAGAAAGCTGTCTGAGGCCTGAAATAAGTTAAATCAGCACTGGCAGAAAAAAGACGAACTGAGGCCCTCCAACAAAGAACACCAAGCTGAATAAAATGGAAACAATTGCACAGTATTTTCCTCCTGGGTGGCAATTATCACAAAATGTAAGTTATTCACACACTAGACATCCGCAATACCACCATCAGTGGCTAGCGAGCGTTCAGCCCTTTGTACAAATGGTGGTATGCCTCCCATGGGGCAGCTTTAAGGGTACACCTGTGATGTTGGTGTTCTTGGAGGAGAAAGCTGCCGCTGTTCATTTTAACTGTGAGCTGCAAACAAGCCTTGGCTGTGTGTTCCTTGTGGCAAGGAGTCAATTAAGTTGGACTGCACGGTGTAAGTTTTTGATTTATGTTGTTCCCAGCTTCATGGGCTGCTGGTATGGTTTCACACACTTCATGTTACCGTCATTATACCCATAGAAGGCTACACAGTCAGAAGTATTTATGGAGAAATACGAGCACTTAGGATGAGAGAATAAAGTGCTCTGATAAACGGATGTGAACTGGATCTTGCCAGCATAGGCAGCAACTCTCCCACACAGACCTTGACATCCGATCATGTGGTGGTGAGGTCTGTCTCTCGCAGTGTGTGGGTTCACCAAGCCATCATAAGACTACTTTGTTACGTTAGTGCCTCTCCTCATCCTGTCGGAATTGGGCTGTCAGGTGTTGCATAGTGTGTGTTTCTATGTGAAAAGGTAGATGTTGCTATCCAGAACGCAATGGAGATTATGCCTACACTGGCCAGCAGGTGGACTGGCGCCAGTGGCAACCACCAGCAACACCAGTTCTGTGCAGTACAGCTTGGTGGCACAAAATGAGCCCAGATGAGTTAGTTCTTGCATGCTGTGGACCTTTTTCCAGCTGAACGTGAGGTTGGTCACTGTCTTCCAGTCAGTCATTTCTGGAAAGGTATGTACAACCTCCAGAGGAAACTAAACAAAAGTGAAGGAGGAATGGTACGTTTTGAGTAAAAAGGCATGTCTTGTTCCAAACATCTTACAAACATGTCTGGACTATTTACGGGAAACCCTTCTGTTCTTTTCTCCTGATGCTAAACTGTATGGATTAGCGTGGGCCAGAGCTCCATCTTGCCCAGAAGCATGTGGTATGACTTTCTTGGGTTTGATGAAAGAATTAAGACTGCATGATTTTTAACTAATATTTTCTCCTTAAAAAGAATATATAATTCATTTGGCACTTTTTGTAAGCTTCTGCTCAGTTCTTACTACAGAACATGAGGTGATCTAGGAATTAATATTACTTCTGCAATCTGAGGAAAGGGGATTTCCCAATGAACATTATTATAATAATTTATTTAAACTGAAGACCTATTTTTAGAGGCGTCCTGGGATACAACGTTCCATCTCTGACATGTTCTAATGTTGACTAAATGTATTATGTACTGCAGCTAGGTATCTAAGGAATTTTAATTGTCTCAGAGGTACACAATAGCTTTTTAGAATTAGGATATTTATCACTTGTCACAGCTTGTAAATTTAGATACAGAACAGGCCTGTACACTGTCAAGCTGTGTGGGAAAGTAAGAAGAATAAGAGGTAGCGTCATAGTCTCTGTATGCCATCCAAACACATTAATAGCTAGTAAGTTCTAAAAATATCTGATATGTAGATTAAAAAAGCTTAAACCTGAAAGTAAGATGCATGAAATTGTTAAAAAAAAAAAAAGCCGATGCTAAGAAACTCTCTTATGCACACAGGTCAGTCCCACTCCTTTGGGAAAGTTGCTCTAAGAAATGTGCTGAATTATTCATGGTTTACCAGTGACCCTGTGCAGGAGAGATGCCAGAGCTCAGTGGTGATGGTGGGGAGCTTTGGCGAATGTCTGTGCTCCTGAACTGTCTACCTGTTGCACGAATCAAAAGTAGGTGCAGATAAAAAATTCAGATTAATTGAACAAAGCCCCCGAGCAGCTCGGTAAATGATATAAGCTTGCTATCAGTCACAGTCGGAAGATCAAACTATTGACTGTCAGGCTGAACAATTTCCAGCTAGGATTAATTTGGTATTCCCCACTTCAGGGCATACCAGCTATCATGTTAAAAAAAAAAAACAACAACTATTAAACCTTGTCTAAAACATCAAAGATTGATCCATTTTAAAACAGACTGGCTCTTTCATGAAGCCCACAGTAAGAGTGTTCCCAGATTTGTAACCATGTCATTTTTATTTTCTTTTAGATTGGTTAAGATAGATGGGAAGCCTTTCCCTAACTGGTGTCCTGCCAGTTGTCATAAGCTGGTTCCTGCCCTTCGCTGTGGGCTGGGGGAAGAGCTCCTCCACCTCCGCGTGGGCAGGGGTGAAGCAAAGCAGCAAGGTCATGCCCAGCCCCGGTGTGGGTGAGGACAAAAAGTCGCGGGTCCTTGGCCCATGGGAGGGCATAATTTCCTCTACCAGCTTTATGGGGCAGAAGCCATGCAGTAATAGCGTAAATGCCTCTCGTTTGTATTTACACGCTTCTAATTTGGGCGATAGAGATTTAACCACTGTTGATGGAAGTGCTGGTTTCCTAATGACTGTTGTTGTTTCCACATGAGAAATATTTCTGTATCAGAATGGTTAGTCATTAGCTTCACTTTTTAATGCTTCTCATGGTCTGATACATGTCTGCACAGAGCCTCTCTTTCACCATGTTTCTCTCTGTTCATCAACAGTGACCCTCTGATCCCTGCAGTTATTTATTTATGACTTCTCAACTTCCTATATGACCATATATTTGGATTAATCGGCCTGCTAAAATATGCTACGTTCCCTCTTTTAACAGCTTTAAAAATGTGGTCAGTGTTTCATTTCATAATGCCTGTGCACTGTCACTTCTGCTGGTCTGTCTCATGCCTTTAGACAAGGGACTCGCTGTCTTATTGGTGCTGTGCATCACTTACCTTGCACCATGCATGCTCCGTATCTGATGTGGAAGACTGATGTATCTGATTTGGAAGACTGGAGCTAATGTAAGAATTGTGATAACATTTGTCTCCACTACAGTAGAGGTAAAGCTTTTGCAGTTTGTAATTAACTAATGAAATGGATATGTAATGAGCTTTGATAATGCTTCCAGGAAACTACTGCATTCTTGCTTGAAAGTTTACCTCATTGTAAAGGTATTTTGGAGGGAAGTTTTTGGGGGAAGGAAGCTTCATTGGAGTTTGGAAACATTTTTCCCCAGGTGGATTGTAAAGATGTCAAAGCTTTCTCCAGACTTGGCCCTCTGAACTTTTTGCAGCTTCTGTCTCCATCGCAAGGTCCTCCTATTGCTTGAAACAATGCCCTGGTTCACCTTGCAGCAAGGCTAGGTGTGCTGGTGTCTCACATTGGCAGCAGGGGCTGAACGAACTGATTGCAGTGGATAACATGCTCAATCAAATTAGCCCTGCAGACTCTGAGCATGCATAAATTTTGCCCGTGGCTAACAAGCTGCTGATGCCACCGACGCGCTTCCTCTGCCTGATTGTGGGGGGTGAGGAGCCGTGCATGGTGTTGATACCTGCTGATGTTTCATCTCGTGCAGCCACAGTGCTCTGAGATGTCTGCTGAACTTGGGGGTCCCAATGTGAGCAGGATGAGGCTGCGGACCAAATGCTCTCCGCTTTCTCAGTCCATATCCTTGGCTTGGTATTGGACCTGATAATATTAATACAAATCTGCATTGAGAGTGAGAGTTAAGATGCAGAAGTACAGCATAGTCAAATAAAACCCTGAAAGCTAGGCTGGTACAGCATTTAATGTTTTTATGTCCTGTGTTATGTAGTGTATATTCCTGCCTATCAAGTGGTATTTTATTTACAGCATTTTCGTTATGCTTAGAATAAATTTATTTAAATTCAACTTCTCTTTAACATTAGCTTGCAGACTTGGGGCAGGGGAGAGATAAACACGCCACAGTTGACAATGGACTTTTGTTGCTCAGCAATCTAAATTCTGCTTGGCATATTTTGAATTATTCAAGTATGGCAGCATTTTAGCAAAGATATGGTAACAAATCACCTTATATAACTTATTGTTCATGTGGTGAGGGCTGGCGAGCTTAGGTTTTACGCTCCCTTTCCATCTTTGCAGTATTGTGCCGGTGATTAAGCACTTTTTCAGGTAGTGATTCAAAGGGAGTGGATAAAAGGGTATGAAAAGTTTCAGAGCGATGTGAGGGTGCCGAGAGATGGGAAGGGATGGCTCAGCCGGGGGTGGCCCCGACACCACCCCGCACCAGGACCCCTAAGCTGCTTGTGGGCCGTGGCTGTCTACAGCACGGGCTTTCAAGGCAGACTGCCTGAGATCTCGGAGTGGTGTGTAGGAATGAAATGGTAACAGTACAGAGAGTAATTAAGGGCTTAAGGATCACTTACACTTACATTAACATGAATAATTTCTTTAATTGGCTTCATGGGGACTAATTGGTGCCAAATACCTTGGAAGAAGAGGTCTCTAACAGAGCATGCTGCAGCACCAGCTGGCAATCCGTGTCATTCGGGCGGCTTGGGAACGAGGTGTTTCTACTGTGTTCGCTAGTGGGAAGTCCAGCAATAGCAGATAATAAGCAACCTACTTTTGCAAATATCTCACTTTTGTTTAAAAAAATCAGAACACACACAACAAAACACAACAAAACATAATAGATTAGCAGCAACTTGAAGTGTAACCTTTTTTACAGATGCATATAGAACACCAGTTGTCTGAAGTATGGAGAGCTTCTCCACACAGTATTTTTAGTGCCAGCACCACTGATTCTGTAGGAATTGCCCTGCACTTTATGGTTGGCTGGAGTGATGGAGTATGGGGACAGATTTCATCTTTGCTGTCACATGATATGGCTAGACACAGAAACCTCTGTTTTCAACGGACAAACTGGTTAATTTATTGGCAATAAGTGCAGATTAATCTGTTGATACTTATAAAGTAGTTCCTATTGAAAGGTATTGGTGAATATTACATCCATCAGTTGGTTTCCTTTCAGAAAACTGTTGGGTGGCAAACAAGTGTTATCATCACTGCCTTGTGGAAAGGAGAAGTGAGGAACATGTGAATGTGCCGTGTTTCTCAACGTGAGCCATCTTGGAGCATATTGGAAGGCTGCTTACATGGGATATTTGGAGCCCACATGCCTCCAGCCCTTTGGACCTGCTCCGTGCCAGGGTGGTCAGTCTGAGAGACCCGCAGATGAGCTTCCTGGGAGCACAACAGGGAAACTGGACATCAGCTGTGGGAATGATGCTCTAGAAGAGATGGTTTCCCTAAAACATATAGGGGGGAACACGATGACACTGCAGAACAATGTTTGAAGTGTTACAACACAAATATCACATTTATCCACTTCCTCTCATCTCCAGTGGAAGAAAGCTCTGTGTCCTTGGGGAAAGTTTTAGGAACATTCCTGCCTTTGTGTGACACAACCCTGTGTCGCCTCCAGGCTTCCTGAGTTGAGGAGAACTTGCATGGAAGTGTCTCAGCAGTGAAGTACATGTAGTCCTTAATCTCTGTAAAGTTGGCTTTGGTATTTATCATATCAAAGTATTCAAATTTATGAAACAGTTTCTTGGAGCTCAGTTAATCCCATGGGTGGCTTTTTTACAAAGACTGGCAGCTGAGCTGCCTCCCCGTTAACACTGGGTAGGGAAAAGAGAGAAGTGTGTCATGTGAACTGCAGGGAAATTAGAACAAGCTAATCAAAGAACAGTGAAGACAGAAGTCAGACATTAAAGGTGCTTTCTTATGGACCACAAAATGGAACTAGAAATGTGGTCCTGGTGTGTACTATATTCTGGTGCACAAGTGAAAGTCTATACAGTCAGACACAACCAGAGAGAAACATATTTGATAGCAGTTACTTTTTTTAATTAGGAAATTATAGTGAATATGTAAAACATTTCACAAAGCTTTCTTAGGGAGATCAGAGATGTAGGATCTTTGAAAATAGGGCAGGAGTGTGAGGGCAGGGCCTGTGAGATGTCCTTGTCCCAAAGCGTGATCAGCTATGCTTGAATGATTTGGGGCAGATTTCTCTCTTTTCTTGTTTATAACATATTTAAATGGTAGAGGATCCCCAGCTTGTCTATGAAAGCTATCCCTCTTCTCACTTTTTGAAAATCATTCATGATGTCTACTCTATATTCCGCTAGCAGGAGTTTAGACTAGTTTCTCATGTGTCTGCAAAGGATGCAGAGAGTTGTTTCTGTTGGCCTAATACGTGCTTGAAGACTGTTGTCATGTCTCATCTCAGTTCCTTTCTGTAGAAATGAATCAATCCAACTGCTTCAGCTTTTTCCCCTAGACCATACTTTCAAAGACCTCTGATCATTTTCTGTTCCTCATCTCTGCACTTCTGCTGTGTCTGAGTGTGGTTCCCAGAACTGGACTAGTCACAAAGAGTTAATATAAACCTCGATTTGCAATTATTTTTTTTTTAGAACAGAAATCAGTTACTGATCCCCTTCAAGGACAAGGAAAGTAAACGTTTCAGAGCTGACATGACTTGCCCAAGGCTACCCAGCAGGGAGATGGCGGAGCCAGGAGGTGGACCCAAGTATACAAACTCCCCAGTCAGGCCCTGCATTTCTGTGAAAAATGGTCTTCTTTGGCAAACACGCAGTGTACAAGTCTTTCACTAATGAAATGTACCGCGTATCATCACTAAAAAATCTGGACTTCCCCCAGTAAGTGTTCCTTTTTCTTACAAAGGGTGAGATGTAGTACTGTCTCTTGTATTTATGTGCTGGCTGCTCTAGGAATGGCTTTAACCCATCTGAACTCCAGCAGACTTCGGTCTCTTGCAGGTTGAGGACGTGACACTTCTAAATGTGTTTTATCCTCTCTCCTGTCACCTTCAAAACTTTCCATAAATGGATGTGAGCATCCAAGATCTCTTTAAGATGTTTTTAGAGTAAATTTGTTTGTGTCTTTTAGTGATGGATTAGTGAAGAAAACCAGAGCATTTAAAAAAAAGAGCTGGTATATTCTGTGCGTTCCAACCAAACACACTTTACCAGTCCAATCAAGTAAAAATACAAGTAGCTCTGAGATGAAATTGTAGGATAAGTTGCCCAGCATGAACTGCAGTTGTAGCAAATATATTTCTCCTTAATTATTGAGCAGTAGTGAGTACATTAAAATGTTCAGCGTTTTCCTTAGTTGTATGGTCTTTGCTGAAACACAGTCAGCTCAGCACAGCTACACTGAGTAAACACATACTTATCCATCTGATTTAAAAATATTCCAATTATTATTCAGCTGATCTATACATCATATCAGTGCAATTGCTGAGACATATTTACTTTTTTTTTTTCCCCCTGGAGTACATTTGTTTTCTTCTCAGCTCTATTGGAATAGTTTTTCTGTAATTTAAAACTCAGGAACTTTCTTACCAGTAGAAATCAGTGTGCTGATTTAATACCAGCAATTGCTTAACCTATCCAATGCCGCAGGGACCCCGTTGTGAGAAAGGGTGTACTAATATAGCTTTATGAACATGCAGCACTCATACCAGCACACTGCTGATTAAAAAAACACAGGAGGTATTTCTTCAAAGGATTCTGAACAAAGCCTTTGGTCCCATTTCCACACAGGGAAAAGGGATTTTCTTTTTCATTGTCCTAAATACATTTGTTAGACTCCCTCATTTTCAACCGTAGCTGAAACTACGCCAGGGAAAAATTTTGCATGCGGTTAATCTATAACTGAAAACAATTGATATATATATTTGACCTGACAGATATCTCAGCATTTAAAATACTTCCACATCCTTGGAGAGTGCTACTGAATCTCTTAAACATGCACTTATAATAATTTACGGATCCAGACTCTGGAGATTTAGTTACCCAGTTGTGCTCTGCACTGCTGTGCGCAGGAGTTGGTTTGGATTTTATTCATCCAAATAGTTTTTGAACCCTGTAAACATACTCAAGACTTTGCA
Source organism: Anseranas semipalmata (assembly GCA_013399115.1). NCBI lineage: Eukaryota > Metazoa > Chordata > Aves > Anseriformes > Anseranatidae > Anseranas > Anseranas semipalmata. The sequence goes on along the minus strand of VXAA01000042.1, from coordinate 67,775 downwards.
AGTGCTCGTGAGCATTGCTTGTGACGTAACGAAGCAATGTGCTCTGGCCAGAAGCTCTGCAGTGGGTGCTTGGGCGGGTGCACGGCCCCGTGTTAGCTTGCGGTGCAGAGGCTGCCACTGCCGCAGGCAGTCACCGCGCTCGTCTTTTCATGGGCATGGCCCAACTTCCCTGTCTTGCAGACTGCTAAACTGGCATGTACTCTCAGCCATTAAAAGATGTATAAATGTGTCGTGGTTACTGAAAGTTTCAGTGATATTGGATACTAGGACTTAGAAACAGCCTGAAAGTTTTGAACTCAAACAATTGTTTCTTTAAATGTAAATCTTCTCTATAGTTCAGAACAAAGCAAATACTTTTATTTCCTTTGAGGTACAACGATGGATTTAACATGATTTAAGCTGCATTTCAGGGTTGTAACAGTCTCTTAATGCTTTATCATGTAACACTGGCTAGGACCCCCTGGTGTGACCCAGTAATACTCTTATCTATGAATTATTTCTGTTCCAGAGAGGAAGGAAGAGATGATTGTATATGAAGTGATATAATGATTAGCAATTATCTCTGCTGAAGCAATAGAGGTGTATTTACTGGGATAAATGCACCAATCCTGGTCATCATAAAAACCACTGTGTTAAGCTGTTAAAAATTATCTGTTATTGTCAAAAATATGTACATATTTATCAGCAGCTGTCAATATTTTAATATACTGCCTCTGAACTAGTAGTCTTTAAGGAGAGACTGTCATGTCAAATGTTCATTCTCTATATTCAAAATGGGACCTTTGATAGTTAAAATGAAAGAATGCAAAGAAAAGTCTAGATAACTGTTCAGTTTTACCTATGGCAGTCCTGCTACTTGGGTGGATTATTCATCATCTAACCAATTTAATTCCAAGCATCCTGGCAGGGCATTTCTGAGGTACACTGCACAGTAGCACTGCATGCCTGCAGCAGCAATGTCCATCCCCAAACCCAGTGCTGTTTGTTTAAAAAGCTGCTCCATTATTTACACCACTGCCCAATTTGCTTGCTCCATGCACGCTTTGGGACCCCGTCTGTCAACCCTGTCCCTGGGTACTCCTAGCACTGATGCTTTTGTGCCAAGCTGGCTTCCCAAGCTGCTGCTGGGGGAGATGAAAGAGGGAGTGTCACCCCAGGAGACCCTTGGCAGTATTGTGATGCTGGTTGCTTAAACAGCTGAAGCATTTCTGGCTTTACAATGTGAGAGCAATTCTGGGCTCCTGTCACCAGCAGATGAAAGACAATCCTTTCCGGGAGCAACGTAACTGGTGAGGACTGCTAGTTATCATATACTGAAAACTTTGTATGATGAATTCTGGTTTATGGAGAAAAAAATGGAATGGAACAGTGAGAATATATACATACAGACAGGCTATAGCTTTTTAGCAGGTCTAAACAGACAGAACAGAACAGTCTGGCTCAGGAACCACAGCTACAGCAGGGCACTCTTGATTAATTGGACCAGCTCAGTTTACTTGTAGTAGCTCACAGGCCTCTCCTCCATACACCTCTGAAAGCAGCCATAGTGTGGTCAGAACAAGTGTAAGTGCAAGACCTCCCCTGGCAAGAGCCTTGGGCAGCTTGCTCCAGCATAAGGAGTATTAAAACCTCCATGTTACATCTTGGCCTCCAAACCAGCTGAAATATAAACAGGACATCTGTAGCACCAAGCTGTGTCTTTAAAAGTACCATAAACAAAAATCAGGGCCATGAACCTGCAGGGCCTTGGAGCTCTGCCTGTAAGTGCCAGGGACAGGATGCTGCTCATGCACTTGGTGAAGCATGGCCTTGTCAGAGGCATTTAAATGACATGTTTAGCCAATAAAATGAAATTAGAAGTTACAGCACCCTCACCCACCTGCCCAGGTCTGTCTAAAGACATTCTGAGAAGACCTCGTTGGGAAGGAACTTGTTTGCACAGGATGGACTTTGCTGAGGGATAGTTTAGCAATGATAATAATAATAATAATAATAATTCCTTCTTCCACCTGGGAATAAATGTAACTTTTCATTGTAGCACTTGAGATTTTGCAGGGTTGTTGTGTTTTTGTTTTTGTTTTTGTTTGTCAAAAGAAAGATTTCTATCACAAATGACATGTGCTGTATTGAGCACATAGTGAAGTATAGTGCCTGGGTGAAGCATAAGAAAGATGCTGAGGGGTGAAATCGGTTGTGTGACTGTAGGGGTCTGGTGCTGCCTTCCAGAACCCAGGGGTTTTCCCCAGCCTTGCATTGCCCGTGCAATGATTGCAGTGCCATGCAGATGTTTCAGATGCATTAAGATGTCTAAAAATGACATTTGGACACCTATGATTGCACTGATGAATCTCATTTCAAGGATTCAGAAATTCAGATACGCAGACCCTGGTACTTGCAATGCTCCCTGCGTGTCAGCTACAAGTGGCACTAGTTACATGTGAGCTGGCTCAGTACGGTCAGTGAAGCCTGCAGAGGTACCTTCCTCATCCCAAAGTGGCTGACAGTTTTAGGTCATAGAATCACAGAATCATAGAATGGCTTGGGCTGGAAGGGACCTTAAAGACCACCTAGTTCCAACCCCCCTGCCATGGGCAGGGACACCTCCCACTAGATCATGTTGGCCAGGGCCTCATCCAAGACATGGTCTTGAACACCTCCAGGGATGGGGCATCCACAACTTCTCTGGGCAACCTGTTCCAGTCACCTTCAGTGAGGTCTCGCAGCCTCCCAGAGAGCTGACAGTATGGTAGCCTGCAGGGACATGCAGATCTGCTGTGGATCACCCGTGGGAGCCAGGTGATCTGCCCCATTTCTGTGTTCCGCTCTCTGATACAACAGGTGGGGTTTATTGTTACCTCATCCCTGGGGTCTCATGTCTGTTCTAAGTGGTGATTGTGACATTCTTCTGAGAGTCATTTGAAAATCGAAGTGCCTGCGAAATAACCTTTGTGTCTGCTTCCTAGCGAGACCGTGTGAAAGGCTTGGTTTCCTGGTGATGGTCTCCATTCTGATGCTGTCTCTTATCTTTAAAGATGAGCTATGGACGTTGGTTCCTTTCAATCTGCTGCTTTGCACTCTGTCACTGTCTGGATATGAGGTAACTTTCTGTTTGTCACCATGGATGATATGTAGTGCTCTTCCAAATTTGTCGTCCATCTTTATCTGTGTGTGCTTTATGGCCGAATCTTTTATTTCTTGAGTTACATGTCATATCAGAGATGCAGCTATTCTTGTTATTAAAGCAGTCACTGTACTCAAGTGCAGATTAATAGAAAGATTATTTCTGCGAACACAAAATGGTCCTGGAATACAGCATTTTCTGTTTTACAGTATTCAGAAACTGGATCACAATTCTGCCATCCCCAGCTCTGCTATTTTTTGTCCTCTTCTTTTTCCATGTACAGATGATGATACTGGGCTATGATCTTTCCCCAGACAGTTGCTTGTAGTAGCAGTATCCTGCACTTCTGTACCTGCACATCATCTATCCCACTTAACCAATTTTTCATGATTCATTTGTCCTTTAAGGCATAAGTTTTTATTCTAGCAGGTCATATGGTTTGCCTAACATGCTGTTGATCCATTTGAGCCTATCTCAGTGACTTCCTAGATTTTTCTCCCTCAATAGAGTTATTACTGTCTTGATCTTTTGACAGAATGGAATCCAAAAGATTTTTTCCATTCTGAGTATACTGTGTCATTTCCAGTGATTTTTGAACCTGAGGTACTCCAGCCTCTTTTAAGTTTCCAGCCATATTATGTAGAATGAGTGTGGATCTTGTCAGTTCTCAGGAGGGTTTTCATGGATTTATGTCCCAAAGTAGTGCCACATAGGCTCTTGTGTCTTCAGATATGGTGTGAATAAAATCCTGAGATTATGTCGTCCATGCCTGACCTGAAAAGCAACTGGAGGATGTCCTCACATCCCATCCTGCTGCACTGAAAGGTTCCTATGTGTTTTCTTCTGCTGCCTCCTTCACTAGAAGATGGGCAGCAGAAAATGGCCAAATCCTCACAGGCCTTGGGCATGGATCTGGTGTGAAAACATACACGGGGCTATGGTTCCTTCCTGAGCTCAACAACATTCTCTTTGGGCTAAAAGGGCATGCTTGGCTCCAGGCAGCTGCTTGCTGGGGAGATGTTTTTGCCTGTCTCACAAAATTCCACACATGCACAGGCTGCAAGGACGCAATGAGAGCTGTGCTGACGTAGCACGTGGATGGCTTTGGGAGGATTTGAGGCCACATCTCCTGCCTGAGCATCTATGTGAGCACTCTCAGTACCGTCACTTCCTTCTCCTCCTTTTCCTCTCTCTTGCTCTGTAAAAGATGCCCAACTCTGGTCCTTCACTTCTGTTGCTTTGTTTTTATCCGGAACGCCCTAAGTGTAATGTCATTTGATTGCTCACAAAGATACAGGAATGGTGTTAAAGCCAAAAATGATCGACCTCATTATGTTCCCTGTGCATTGGGCCATGCCAGGACAACCTGGTACCTTCTTGGTGAGGGCAGTCAGGACCCAGCCCTTCTGCTTTGGGGACAGTCCCATGGCAGGAGTCATCCTCAGCACCCGGCTCACCCTAACATCCTTTGTGCTGCCCTGGGCACAGTCCTGGAGCCACACCATGGTGTCTCAGGGCCCCGGGAGGCCATGCGGTACATCAGAGCCTGACTGGGTTGTGCCAGAAATTGTTTGGTCAATACCCAGCAGCCAGCAGCAAGATGCCGCTGAGAAATCATGGTGTAACCAGAGGGTCACAGGAGTTGTCACAGTGTGCATTGGTGAAATCTGCTTGTGGTAAAAACGTCATCAGTGTCTGTGCAGCTTCATCTTTTTCTTTCTTATTAACCATTGGGAATCTAGTAAGTTGATTTGAAGAGTATTTGTTATTAGCTGATGGCAATGTGGTAGAAGAACATGAGCTTTCTCCTTAACCACCAAACAGCTTGTTTTGACTTCTGCTCTTAGAGACTGTGCCGCTCAAGGACTTCATCTGATGGCAATAGTAAAAAATCAAAAAAGAAATTAGGGAAGTAATCAAGACATTTGAACCTAAAGCTTTGATATAAAATCAGGTGAACCCAGGATCTGAGTTGATAATGTGGTTTACAGCCGTGTTAATGTTTGGAGATAGAAGCTATTTGTTTCAGCTACACAGATTATACGATGGAAAATTTGCGTGAAGAACCAACTATTTCTAGCTTATTCTGTCTATGTACCATAATAACAGCATCGACAGGCAAGGGCTCGCCTGCATGGGTATGCCTGGAAATCACTGTTGACTTAGTCTGTCCCTGCTGTTCCCCTTATGAATTTATAGTTTATTCACAAAGCGCAGACATTTTGCTGAGGTGCCTCTGGGTCTCTTAGCTGGCTTCTGGCCAAGTTTGCTTGTCAAGTAACCTTTCTTTTCTTCGTGTGCAATATGTTTGTGCTGGTTGCTAAGCAGATTACTTCCTAGATGCATGTTTAACAAGAATGAAAATGGTAACACAGAGTTCAGAGGTGCCAGATAGCAGCATGGTATTTTTTGAGTAAGGAAACAGTAAATAAGGGACTAAAATAATGATAGCTTCTGCTCCCTGGGATGGATTTTTTATGCATGAAATCCTCAGGATTCTGCTATTTGCTGTATTTCATGTTGTGTCTTTACTTCCATTAATGGCTGAAAATGTTTCCACAGACAGCAAGAAATTTCAGCTGAGGAAATGTAAGTAATGAAGTATTTATTATGAAATAGATGCGTTTGAAAGGTTTACTATTTCCCTCCAACATCTTTTCTTCAAAATCTTGTTGGCTTTAGAGCAGTTTTACTTACCTTCTTTGTTTAACCCTTTCTTTATGAATGCCTTCAGGTATAGGTTGTTCTAATGAGGAGTTACCATGTTCTTCGAGCACAGTGAATCCTGATCATAACAATTCCCATTCATACGATTTCACTATAAAAACATGATTATACTGATTACAACTTCCTAGTCCACAGCGCTTCTATAAGGTGTATATCCTGAAACAAGTGGAAATCAATCAAACAGTATTCTCAGGTTAACTTCGCTATTGAAGTTGGTTTGAGGCTCTATCTGAGAAAGAATCACAGAATCACAGAATCACAGAATCTTTTGGTTGGAAGAGACCTTCAAGATCACCTAGTCCAACCTAAGACCTAACACTAACAATCCCTCCACTAGACCATGTCTCCAAGCTCTGCATCCAAATGTCTTTTAAATACATCCAGGGATGGTGACTCGACCACTTCCCTGGGCAGCCTGTTCCAATGGCTCACAACCCTTTCAGTAAAGAAATTTTTCCTAATATCTAACCTAAACCTCCCCTGTCGCAACTTCAGCCCATTCCCCCTCGTCCTATCACTTGACACATAGGAGAAGAGAGCAATCCCCACCTCGCTACAGCCTCCTTTAAGGTATCTGTAGAGAGCGATCAGGTCGCCCCTGAGCCTCCTCTTCTCCAGACTAAACAACCCCAGTTCCCTCAGCCGCTCCAAACTACAGGACTTTACAATAAGTCTCCCTAGTTTGAGTATTATGCAGTACTAAGTCAGATGCTAGACTGGATAACATAACAGCTTTATCCAATTGCACTTCCATCATTGCAGGTCTCAGTGATTCCGTATTTAATCTGTTTTTCTTTCCCTTTTTTAATGTTCCTAAGCTATGACTGATGCAAATAGTTAATATTCAATAACATATCTTTTCTCATACTCCTTTTCTTGTCATATTTGTGCCTGGGTTTTTTCTTTTATGCTACAATACAGCTAGGGCAGCAACTTTTTTCCAGCACACAGGGAGCCCCAACCTATCTAATTCACTGTAAATACCACAAAGCCATGTAAAATCACCAGGGAAGGTTGGAGAAAATCCACATTTTTAGGTGTACTTCTGAAAATGAGCAGCTTCTCACTGAACACACTGGACCACAGCAAGACCCCTGGCTGACAGGCACTGATAATAGACTGGATGTCCTTGGAGAGCACCTGCAGGGAAGGACACCAAAGATGCTGAATTCAGAACTATGCCTCTCATCGTGCTCTGTGAATTTCACCCCCATGAAGGGCACTCATGAGGCAGGCAGAGCCAGAGCACGCTTCCTCCTTGCATCCTTTAGGATGATGACACCTTGGGGGTAAATCAGTCACTCTTGGCACTATGAATAGCCTTGGGGATCCCCTTGTGGCCAATTTCCCTGTAGAGAGGGGCGATAGCTTGTTGAGATGATACACAAATGTTTTGGTAGGTAGCATGGATTGTGGACCAGCCTTGAGGAACCAGCACTGCTCTCTGCAGAGAAGAGTCTGCTCTGACCATGCAGTCTTGTCTAGTCTCTTGTATCTTATTGCCAAAACCAGCAGCACTTCTGTTGGCCAGATTCAACCAAATTTGTCAGACTAACAGAAATGTCAGACATAAACCATTACAAGTTTTGAGGTATTTACCTCATCTAGGAGGCAGGATCCTACTGATGCTCTTACTGTGGTACAGCCTCCAAGATAAGCTCATCATCTTTGATAGCAGGAAATCCTTATAGGAGAAAGTTGATAGAAGTGTTCCAATCAGCAGAAAACTTCATTAAAAACACTAGCCCTCTTAGACACCACGGGGTCCAGCCAGATGACACAAGACACCAGGTTGCATTAGCTCCATTACTGATAAGACCTTTTATTTTCCCCACAAGTTTGGAATAGCCTAATTGCCCAGATAACACTTTATTCAGCACAATCTTGTTTCTTCCACACTTATCAGAAAGCTGAAAAACAAAAAAGGGATATATGATTTTTTTTACATTCTCAAGAGTTTTATTCTTCCCCGCTCTCCTCCTCAAAAGGTGAACTACCCTGTTTCACACGGATTAATGACACTAAACAAATAGCATACACTGGGAGGAGAGGAAAATAAAAAATACACAGAAAAACAATTTCTTCATTAGCCTTTCTTTATTATACTCTGAGAGAAAGGTAGACAATCTTGTCATTATTGCTAGTGTATTTCCCCTAAATGTGCTGGCTAATCAGTAAGTATAAATAGTTGAAATGAACAGTTTTACCTACTAAGCATTGCCTCGTGCCTACCTTCATTAAAATTTATCTACCATCGTGTTGCCCAATCACCCACTTTGATTAGATCCTCCTGGAATTCCTCTCCATTCTCAGTCATTTTCTGTAACCTAAATAATTCTGCGTCCTCAGCAAATTCACCACCTTGCATATTGCTTCCTCCTCAAGATTATAACTATAAGTTGTTGAGCTGCACAGATATTGAGAGCACCTACATGTTCAAAAAAAAAAAAAAAAAAAACTATTTACTCTTCCTTATAGCTTCTCTTCTCTTTTTTAAAACTCTTGCATTTCCCCTACAGTTGCAAACTTCCATTAATATTCTCCCATGGGTGATTTTGCCAGTAGACTGGTAAAAAAAAAAAAAAAAAAAAAAGTAAGTGTAAGTGTGTTGCCTAGTAACTTTGTGACTTCATAGAGTTCTGCCAGGTTTATTGCAGATAATGTATTCTGACCGAAATTTGCCTGCTATTTCTCTGTTTATGTTTAACCATCTGAGTTACCTATGTCTTCAATGATCTTTCTTATGTTTAGGTGTTTGTATTTTACAGTACAAAGTGAGAAAAAATGTATTCCAAAACAGAGAACAGATTCCTACATGTTCCTTGCAATAGAAGTATTAAAGAGTCAAAACCACAGTGATGATGGTCCTCACCATCATTTCTGTAAATGAAAGGGGCATATCCACACATAGCTGAAAATCCTATTAGGAGAAGTCCCAGGTGTTCTCACTTACAAAACTATCTCTGTCTTTTCTGTTTTCTAAGAGTGTTTGCAGTTTGTCACCTAGCATTTATTTAGTCATTTCCTTTGTGTAGTGATTAATGAGTATTAAGAGAATGTATTCCTAACTTATGTGTTATTAAAGGAAACTGGGGCAAAGCTGTCTGAGGATACCCAGTAATGGCTAGATATGATTTTCTCTCTACATATGTGGTTATTTTGTTGTACAAGTTGTACAAATATATTAGAATTAGAAAGTCAAATTATTTTCCTCCTTCTATAGAAATTATATTCATTATAAGTGAAAGAGCTGTAGGAGCATGGATGGGCTAATTGCCATTTGCATGAAAGACAGATTAATACAGGTGGGTTTGTCCTGTGCCGACTTTCAAAGCTGTTATTGCTGCCTGTTTTGCTGCAGGTGCATTTGAATTGTCTCATGAAAGCATGTTTTCGGTCTCCAAAATGAAAAAGAAAATTTGTCTTGCTATCCCAAAGATGGAGCCGTTAGAGCAGCAGTTCACCTGTTGTTCCACAGCAAAAAGAGGTCTTCAAAGATGCAAAAATCCCAAAACCATGTTAGAACAAGTTTCTGTTTTTTAGTAGTTCTATGGATCTTAGATGCTAGAATTAAATCACTAGTGAACCAAGCCACCCTGCTACCTAGGGTGTACAGTGTTTGTGAGTGAATTGTCAGCCAGAAAAGTTCTTAGAGCTTAGGTGGAAAAGAAAGTGTATGGCCACTGGAAGTGAGGTTGGGCAACATGGGAGGACTACAGGGACGCTGTCCACCATTGTAGGGAGAAAATTAGTGTGGCCAAAGCTCAATTAGAGTTGAAGCTGACCAGTACTGTGAGGGACAATAAAAAGGGCTTTTTAAAATATGTTAACAGCAAAAGGAGGACCAGAGATAGCTTTGGTCCATTATTTGATGAAGATGGTCACTTCACAAATAGGGACATAAATAAATCAGAGATGTTTAATGCCTTCTTTGCCTCTGTCTTCAACACCGATGATGGGCTCTGGGACCCCCGCAGCCCTGAGTTGGAGGACCGTGACTGCGGTAATGATAAACTGCCTGCCAACCCCAAACTTATGTGGGATTTGTTGCTCCAGCTGGATGCATATAAGTCAATGGGGCCAATGGGATTCATCCCAGGGTACTCAAAGAGCTGGCTGACGGCATCACAAGACATCTCTCAATTATTTTTCAATGGTCTTGCGAATCTGGAGAGGTCCCAGTCGACTGGAAACTGGCAAATATTGTCCCAATTTTCAAGAAGGGCAAGAAAGAAGACCCTCGTAGTTACAGGCCTGTCAGTCTCATTTCAGTACCTGGTAAAATTATGGAGACGATTATTCTGAGAGTTATTGAAAAATACCTGAAAGACAACACAGTCATTAGTCATAGCCAAATGGGTTCACAAGGGGAAAGTCCTGTTTAACGAACTTAATTTCCTTTTATGACAGGATTACCCACTTAGTTGACCAAGCCTGGAAGCCTGTAGATGTAATCTTTTTGGATTTCAGCAAAGCTTTCAGTACAGTTTCTCACAGTATCCTTCTGGACAAAATGTCCAGCATACAGCTAGGCAAATACGTAATATGATGGGTGAACAGTTGGCTGATGGGTCAGGCTCAAGGGGTTATAGTGAATGAGGTTACATCAGGCTGGCATTTGGACATTCTGAGACATACGGTTTGATTTTTGGGTGGTCCTGTGTGGAGCCAGGGGACTCAATGATCCTTGTAGGTCCCTTCCAACACAGGATATTCTATGATTCTATGATTCTAGAAGAAAGCATCCTGTTCCTTGGCAATCTTTTAAAACATCACAACTCAGAAAGATGACTTTGGGGAAATCCCTGCCTCACAATTCCTGCTTGGCCTTGCTTGAAAGCCATAAGAGCACAAATACTTAAGATGGTTCAAACCACTTCTTTAGCAGATTTTTGCTGTTACATGTGCAAGTGAGCACTGTAATATAATGTTTTCATCTGTATGTTCATCTCTGAGGAAATTACCTCTTGAAATGTGTTTACTGAACTATTTGTTAAATTTGATTCCATGCTGGCTTGGGAATATGTCCCTTCAGTGCAGTTGATAGAGCTGCTCAAACAGCTACCATTTAAATGTAATTGCAAATAATGTCTTAACATCGTGAAAAAAAGAGTCAAGATTTGAAATAGTTACCTCCTTTGCTTGTAGACTAAGCATTTTGCACCTGCAAAAGAAAAAGTACCCAGCAAATATATCTGTAATTGTCTGAAAAAGCAAATAAGAGGGAAGTCGGTGCTTATTGATCAATGCTTACTTGTAATATTTGAATGTGGATGGCTCACATTTAAAAAAAAAAAAAAACTATAAAGCTGGCTTGGGTTTGGTACTAGTGTCCCAGCCTTCTCTGTGCAGTGTTGTGTGGGGTGTGTGGCCACAAGTTTTTAACATTCCTCTGGTGTCTTAATAGATTAGAAGTAATTTTGCATTTCTGACTGGAACAAGATCTAATTGACTAACTGATGATGATAAATTATGACTTCCCTTGGAATGGCTTATTAGCATTGTCAGGATTTGTTTAAATTCCTTGATCTGCAGCATTTCTACCTGTTCCAATACCATGCACTGAGTGTGTCTTAGAAATCACAATAACTAAACCAATAAGATCAAGCTATTGATAAATGAATGGTAGAGATGTATGGACCTCCATGTTAGAATTTCACAGCACCTGAGATGGTTGGGCTTTTTCTGATCCTAACACTGAGGCACAGCTTGGTTTTGAATTGCTTAGCCGTTAATCTAAGAGGAACTCTTCCACTCAGCAGCTCTCAGCAGAGCATCTCTTGTTTTCACAAGATCACAGAAGGTCTTACCTGGTGATCCAGCTTAACCCAAGTATTCCCACTGTCCGACTTTCCACAAACTTTCTGCCTGTTGCATCCCCCAAAACAGGGCCATGTTTTTTGGAAGCCAGGCAGGCGTAAGTGCCTTCCGCAGCCACAGGCTGGGGCCAAACACATTTGATAAGCACTGTGAAAGATGGGCACAGAGCAATGCTTCTCCCATCCTTCAGGCACAGAGCTCTCCCTGCAGTTCCAACTCTCAGCACATCACACTAGCCAGACAAATGGAGGTACATGTGATAGATATGTATTTTTACAAAAAAAAAAAAAAAAAGAAAGAAAGAAAGAAAAGAAACAAACAGATATCCCTGAAGTCTCCATGCTTGGGAGCTGTAAATCTTAGAAATCCTATTTTAAATGTCAGTAGGCTCATGTACTTGCTTCAATAATCTGAAGGTAAGAATTGCTTCAATTTCCTTAATGCCTTGTGAGACAAGCAACTACTTACCATTCTGTCGTATTTTTTTTAATCTATTGATGCATAGAAGTAAGGAAATTCTGAAAGATTTTCTCTCATTATCTGAAAATTCCCTTTGCACATCCATGCGTTCTTTGTGCATTCACTTGCAGGAGCTGTTCTACCATAATACTTTTAATTATTTTTGGTATTGTAAAACTGTATCTGATGATTCTGTGTCTTGCATGCTCTCAGTTATAAATCAACATTATTATTATGAGAGTCATCTGATACTCTGTGTGATCAAGTACAAACATTAATATGAAAGTATAATCAGACTCTCCTCAAAAATGGTTGTAGATAAATTCTCAAAAAAGTAAAGTATGGTAAAAAGAATTCCTTCCTTCCTAACATTAGCTGTTGAAAAAAAAAGCTAGGAAAGGTTTAATTTCCTTATAGTTTTCATAGTGGGAAACTGTAATCTTAATTTGAACAATTTGTACATCCCGGTTTATTTAGGTAGGCTTTTGGAATTGAATGCAGTAAGTCTTATACTGAGAGAAGGAGGAAAAAGATGGTGCATAGTTCATACACATTGTGGGCTAGGTAGAGCTCTGGTTAGAGCTGTCTTGGTAAAGATGGAGCAGATAGAGGTCCCAGAAGCTCTAATGCCTGGACCATTATTTTTAAAGACCAGAAGCTGAAGAGTTTTCAAATCTGCCAAGCAATTGAGGATTGTTTTTGCAAGATTTTAAATAGCTGGAGATGGGTAAAAAGATATAAAGAAACAAAATAAAGCCCATGTTGGACCCTTTTCTCCCACTTCTGAAGTGCTTCCTCCTAGATATATTTATGCCCATTAAAGAACTCTTCATGTTGTATTTCAGTTGACTAGTAACTATTGCATTGGTTTTGAAAGGCTACCATGTGCACTGCAATTATTTTCATTTATATTATTTTTCTGAAGGGATTAATTTCCCAAAATATGTTACAGTTCTTTTGGGCTTCCTGTAGTGATTGCAGGAAACCACAGGAGTGCTATAAACCATTAGTTTAATTTCAGAGCTGAAAAAGTTGATCAGCTCACAGTTCTGCAGAAGCTGTGCTGATAATTTGCTTTAAAGGGGCACTCAGTCCACTTGTAGGTCAAAATACTAAGTAGAACATCATAAAATTTTGACAGATATTCCTCCTCCATCTTTCCAACCCATCCCACATTACTGTGCTGCAAGCATAATTAGTAAAGTCCATGGTGATAAGGGCAGGTCTGATCTCAAGGCAGGAACACAAGTCAGTGAGGCAGGGTCAAGATCAGGTTTAGAACCATAAGCAGGGCCAGATCCAGCCCAGTGATCACCAGGCAAGCCCATAGTGATGGGTCAAGCTGAAAATTAGCCTGTAGGCCAGGGTCCTGGTCAGAACCAGCCAGGCCCATGGCCAGGGATGGGCATGGCTGTGACACCACTGTGATGGAGCTCAGGTGAGGACCTCAGCCTGAAGGCAGCTCCCAAGAGGAGGAGGGCAGCCCTTTTCATGGCTTCCTCCAGCCTTTTATTCACAGCTGCCCTCACCAGCTATAAATCCAGAGCAACAGACAAAAAGAAAGTAAGGAGTAGAAAGGTGAATTTGCAATATGTTGAGGGATTAAACTAGATGATTGTAGTTGGACTATGTGAAACAAAATCAAAGGACATGAAGACAATAATCATTTTCCAGAAGTATGAGAAAGAAGAACATCAGGACAATAATCATTTTCCACAAGTATGAAAAAAAAGAAGAAAGTATTATGTCAGGATGGCACAAAGACATGCAACTACTCTAAGAGATGTAAGTACTGTTATAGGAAGAAAAATAAAAGATACAGTCAGAGGAGATAAAATACCAAAGAGTGACGTATGTACCGCTGCAGAGATGTCTATGAAGGAGGTGGTGAAAGTCTGTGGCTCAGAACATTTTTAAAGAGGCCTTGCTGAAGCTTTCTACCTCCTCTTCTAAGGAGGAGCCCATGACCAACTGTAGCCTCTGATCATTTGCTCCTTTGTTAGTGCTCTGGACAGTGATGGCTCTTCTGATTTCCTGTCAGATAGCTAAAATTTCTTTTGGCATTGAAGCCCTGTGAGAAGGATCCTCATGAAATATTGCTGGGGCTTGAAAAATGTTTCAGCTGTATACAGTGTCCTATTAGTTTCCAGAGTCAGTAGCTAATAGAAGCTGACTGAAAATAAGAATAATTCTTATGCCTGCTATTTGAGAACATCTGCGAATAGATATTTTTATCCCTTCTTCTTCCAGTTACATTAAATTTAGTAACATAATTTCTTGTATTTTGGTTATATGTACAACGATAAATTCTAAAGATAAGAAGGAAGAAAGAAGAATAGGAAGTTTTATTTAGTTGAATGAGCCTACAGATATGTGAATGAGCCCTCATAAGTTTCAGATTGGCATAAAGAGATCCTGCAAGTGACTCCAGCTGGAAACTGGTATAGAAGAATCAGAAGAATAATCAACAATTATTTTTGTTTTTGAGTCTTGAAGGTAGGTATTGGTGCATGATTAAACATTATCCTTGTTCAGTATTACTCCATCTTAATAAAAGATACAGTCTGGTGGTGATGTGGTGGCAGGGCAAATATTATCTCTTTGGTAGCAAATACACTGGGAATTAAGGCACCTGGTGGCTCATTTTGTGAGAAGGAAAAAATAACCTTTCCATGCTCCAGTTTCTCACCTGTAAAGTGGAATTAGTGATGTATTTTTGCTTTATCAAGAATGCTTTCAAAAAGAAAACGTAAGTATTTTGATGAGAAGGCTTGAACCGTGTATGAACAGAGAAAAGGGGAGGGATTCTTCACTTATTTTCACAGTATTGCCAGGGAAGCTGTTCTCACTGCTTACACTAGCTTCTGACTGTGAATAATTGTCGTGCTCCTTTGTGGATAAAAACCTCTCACATCTGACTGAGCTTTCTGCTGTGGTGGAGACAAACACTGCCCTAAATGCTGAGTTTTCCCATCTTGAGCTTCAGCCTCTGTGTAAAGCAAAAAAAAAAAAAAAAGTGTTGGAGCTACATAGTTCAGTCAGATCAAAGAAATAAAACTGTCCTGATTGCATCATCTGATGATGTCCTACTAATGAAAGATGAAGATCAGATGTCTGTGATGACCATTTGACATCTGCCTGACACAACTGATGCTGTTGATCCAGGAATTTTTTATTGACACAGCTGTAAACTCCAGTGGAAATCTGTAGAGATTGTCTACAATCTGGGGGGTTATTCTCTTCCCATTCAGAAACACTACCAAAGGTGACGGTAGGCAACTATGTACTTGCACTTGGAGAGCTTTTCTATGAATTACTTTAAGCGTCTGTCTTGTCACTTTGCCCCTGTTCTGCCTCTACACCTGTTACTGTCTGTGCAAATGAACAAGGAAAGCAGTACATATTCCTAATAAAACCAGAATTAGGAAAAATTCCATAGCCCTCCTAGCTGAGACTGTATGGTAGTGTGCTCATAAGCTATAGTGAGCTAGAAAAA
This sequence comes from Anseranas semipalmata, assembly GCA_013399115.1. Classification (NCBI taxonomy): domain Eukaryota; kingdom Metazoa; phylum Chordata; class Aves; order Anseriformes; family Anseranatidae; genus Anseranas; species Anseranas semipalmata. Next base: position 52,152 of record VXAA01000042.1, on the reverse strand, counting down.
AATTAACCCTGAAAGCTTTGAATGTTTATTCAGCTTTAATCATTCTCAATGTCCTTGATGATTTAACTCAATGTCATTGACAGGCACATCACTCTTACTTTGTCTTAGCAATTCTTTAAAACTGCTCTGTAAGTGAGAAAGACAAGAAGGCTGGGTGAAATATCACAGTATATGTAATGCATTTCTTTCCCTTTTCATGGAAGAATTTATAATTCAGAGTGACACTCCATGTTTTTTATCTGTGTGGAAAGAAAATGCTGATAATATGCTATAGCGAATGAAGGAGTGATTCAGCATTTGAACATGCTTAAGCAAAGATTACTTCATCTTAAAAAATAAGTAAATAAGACTTTCACAGCCTCAACAACACCATGTAGACCAGGGGTGGCCCACAACTAAATGGAGATGTCTCACGAGCTGTTTGGATGCAGTTCTTGTGGTCGAGGCCCTGGTGTTTGGTCACTGGGCAATCAGCTTGTCTGGTTGTAGATTCAGTGAGTTGCAGGGGTCTCGGGAGTTTGACACGACACTTAGTAAAGGAGAGGCAGGGGCTGATTTCTGTCTCAGGAGTCAAGTAATGTGAACTGGCACCATACTACCTGGGACTAGCTCCCTTCATAGCAGGTCTGTGTTGGAGAGAACTCATTGAAATAGCTGAAAAACAGAGTTAGCAATTGAGCTAATAATTAAGGACAAGTAGAGACCCAGTGCTTGAGTCTGGTCTTTGGCACTCTTATTTCACTGTGTAAAGACACTGCCTACCACCCAGGAATACCCCCTAGGCCAGGTCTATCCCAAGGTGAAGTGAGAGGACGGACATGGAGGTGCTCGAGAGAGTCCAGAGAAGGGCAACGAAGCTGGTGAGGGGTCTGGAGAACAAGTCTTACGAGGTACGGCTGAGGGAGCTGGGGTTGTTCAGCCTGGAGAAGAGGAGGCTCAGGGGCGACCTTATCGCTCTCTACAGGTACCTTAAAGGAGGCTGTAGTGAGGTAGGGATTGGTCTCTTCTCCCACGTGCCTGGTGACAGGACGAGGGGGAATGGGCTGAAGTTGCGTCAGGGGAGGTTTAGGTTGAATATTAGGAAAAACTTCTTTACCGAAAGGGTAGTTAGGCATTGGAATGGGCTGCCCAGGGAAGTGGTTGAGTCACCATCCCTGGAGGTCTTTAAAAGACGTTTAGATGTTGAGCTTAGAGATATGGTTTAGTGTGGGCCTTGTTAGAGTTAGGTCAGAGGTTGGACTAGGTGATCTTGGAGGTCTCTTCCAACCTGAACGATTCTGTGATTCTGTGATTCTGTGATCTCCCCTTTCTTGCATCCCTAAAGTGTGAGATCTCATCCACCTGGAGGTTTTGGTCTGCCCATGATATAGCCAGGAGAAAGTGATTCAGTTCAGGTTTATGCAGAGTGGCTTCTCTACAGAGCAGCTCAGGTCAGTGTGAAGTCTGATCATCTCTGGAGGAACTCTCTTTCCAGTTATTGCTCTCCCAAATCCTGGTGCAAGAAAACAACATGCCGAGTAGCAGAGCAAAAGTAAACCCTTTTCTATATGAGGATGCACCGTAATAAGAAAATGTCTTCTCTAACCAGTTAAAATAGATGGTACAGGCTGCAAGTTCAGGAGAGTCTAAAAAGCTATTCAGCTGACCATACACAGGTGTCTATTTGAGACTGGGGTGGATGGCCCACTAAACCCTTCCACCTGTGTTGTCCAGGTTGTCGTTGATGTACTGGGAGCAAACCCAGCTCACACAAAGACAGCTGCATTGTTACACCTATGTGTAGGTGTCTCATCTGGAGCTGAATCCCACCCTCCTCTCTCTTGTGTTGTAGATCTTCAGTATTAGGTCATGTCTACTTCTGTGTTCGCTTCCCATTGCTATTCAAGGACACTGGGATTTTTCTAAAGAAGGTCATATTATTGCTTGTGATTCCAGCTATACTGCCATCAGATGTGTGGTTGTCACATGGATTGATATGCTCAAGCTAGCTAGATAATCATCATCTCGGCACTGCTATTAGATTAAATCTAGCTTGGGCATGCAGATCAGCTTCATCTCCCAGCTGCAGCACAGACGTCCATCCATCCACCATAGCCTGGAGGTAGAATGTGGGGGCTTAACTGGAGTATTACTGAAATGAGCTCTCCTCCATCAAGCCACGTCCATGCTTAGTGATACAGCTTTTGTTAGCAGGGGCTCGTCTGCTGGCGCAGGTCTCTGCTGGGGAGCTGGCAGGCACTGCTTCTGTCACCGCACTTGCTGTCACTGTAGCAGTTGTTAATTTGAGGGGAAATCTGGACACACATGTTTTTCCTTTCTTTGTTTTGTTCCCCAGTAGTCACTTCATTGTCTCCATTTTTGGAAGATGTGCTTCACTGAGTCCAGATGTTTTCCTGCATCCTTGCAACCACAAGAGACATGCACCATTTCCTTTGCATAACATGGTTTTTTTTTTTTTCCATACAGCATGTTGGGGTGCATACTTCTCGTGCAGTTTCTTTACCTCTGAGATTGTTGGAAACCAATTTACTGACAGCAAAAAGAGAAGCAGCCCTTTGTAGTTTCTACATTTTTATTACGGTTCTCTTGAGAAATCCTTCACACACTTTAAACAGTACTGTTAAAATCAGTGAGCTATCGAAAATGGAGCAGCAAGTAGTGTGTTCCACTTATTTGTGTATCCAAACTCTCCATGTTGGATTTGGAAATACTAAATATTTTAAACTGAGGAGGCAAAGGATGAATTCTGGGCTTGATGCTAAATCCTGACTGTACCAGCAAAAGATATATCAAACTTGTATACTATTTGGTGATGCATAAATGCTCAGAGTTGTTTAAAAATGCATAATTTGACATTGTTTTGGAATCCCTTGCCATTAAATTAACTTGGCCTTGAGGAAATAATTTAACAGCTGCTTCAAGCAGAGGATCCGAAATGCTGTCTCTCTAAAATTTCCAGTGCATGATCCAAGTTACTTGCAAACCTGTTCCTGTTCTATCTTCCCCCTGCTCTCCCATCAGTAAGATGTTATATGTATTTGAGAGTGTTCTCTTTTTTCTTGTCAAGTAAATGAACTATACTACTGAATATAGTTTTAAACTAGGTTTATATTATTTAAAAAATAAACTATCCTGGAGATCACACAATATCTTTCTTGGGCCTTCAAAAATGTCCACTGAAGTTGATTCTGGTTGTTATTTATCACCTGTCATAAGACTTCCATGTCTTTCTCAGTCCATACTCTGGTTATTAGCTATTGTAGTGCAAACTGTTCATGCCTTCGTGCTGTTCTTCTGGCTCTCAATGCAGTCACTGTGCAGTGTTGTCTGGGTTAGAGTCTGCCTACATCTTTCAGATGGAAAGGAACAAAATTTAAATAAATGATATTAATAAGCAGCTCCATAGAATGCAGGCTTAATTCACTTAATTACTTGTATGGACTAACTGCAATTGTTATCCCTCACTGCTTAAATGAAAACATTTATTTCTGCTCCTGCTCAAAAATATTGTCAGTTCCAACACAGCATAATACTGACAATAACAATAAGCACAGCAATAACTTGTAGCCAATGTGTAATCTGTGCTTGATGTGTGTGTAATTGATAAAAATTGCTTTCAGTTGGTAACAATAAAAGAATACACCATGCTCCATATATCTGTCACTACAGCTTTGTACTGGCTTTTGATGGTCTTTGGAAGCATTGCAATAAGACAGAAGGTCAGTGCACTTCATTCCTTTTAAATGAGTTTCCATATGGTCTTTAGTGTGTAATATAAGAGGTGAAGGCACTCCAGGCTTTCTGATGAAGGCATCATTTAGGTTAAGTTAATGCTAGCATGCAGGGGCTGTTGTGATCCTCGAGTCTGGCTCTGTGTATAAAGAAGGCTATCAGTCGGTACTCAAATGATTCTTGTTTGAATAAAGCTCCTCTGTCAGAAAAAAAAAAAAAAAAGAATTAAAGATGAAAAAGCTGGCATAAGTGAGTGTACATGTGGTGGCAGAGTGCTCTGTCGTACTGGCAAGAAGAAAAAGAGAGGCATCAAGGGATCAGGGTCTTTTACAAGGGTGGGCAGAGAAACATCCCTGAGGGACTGATTTAGGCACCGCAAGTGAGGACCAGGAGTTACATTCCCATCTCCTCTTCAAGGCCCTGTCTCCCTTCTGACCTCCCTTCCTGCACGCATCTTTGTGGTCGGAGCAGGATGAGGTATGGCTGACTGCTAGGGGCATTGTGCTGAGTGCTTGCTTTCCTGTCTGGGAAAAGCTATTCCTCTTCCTTCCACATGGACTAAGATGGGGTGATACTTTTCCCCATGTTTCACTGGACAGGAGTGCAGCCAGATGTCCAGGAGAGTCGAGTTCTGGTTCCTGGTGCTTCCTTCCCAAGGGGTCGGTTGGCTCTTTGGTAAGACAACAGGGTTTATGGACACAAGAGATGTTACTTCTCTGAATTGCAGTAAATCACTGATACAATATCAGTGAAGAAAGTAGTGCTTTACTTGGAAAAAAGTGGGATTAGTATAAAAATTGCATTATGGGTGAGGAACTGGCTAAAGGAGAGACAAGATCAGGTGCTGCTGAAAAGGGAAGTATTAGGCGAAGGGGAAGATATTATTAAAAAATGAGTCGCTCCAAAACTGCATTGGGGGCTAATCTTATTTAGTATTTTAATTTATGACCTTGGTAGATGTATGCTAATGAAATTTGCTGACAATCTCAAGTGTGAAATCTGCCTCAATAAAGAAGAGATTTGGTTATCATACAAAGAGAGTCAGATGACCTTGAAGTCTCTAGTAAAAGAAGTGGGGTGAAACTCAATTGTACAAAAATACAAGTTCCTACACTTAGAAACTAATAATAAGAATTTTTGCTACAAGCTAAGAGCTCATCAGCCAAAAACCTCAACAGGAAGATCTGGTTTTATGGGCTACCCTGTGACCATTAGTATGGTCAAAGGCACGTGGCCCTGAAAATATAAGAAACAATCCCAGAAAGTACTAGAAGAGGCTGTTTCAGTAGAGGAATGTGAATTGCATCTGGTAAGACTTTGGGGAGACCTCCTTTAGAATTGCTTCTTAATCAGAAGAGATTAACCCCAACAAGGACACATGGAGAAAGTGCTGCCAGTATGCTTATGGGAGCAAACAGCTCATTGCAGCAAGTGAGATGAAATTCCCTTCTCTCGTTCAGTTTGGTAAAGTGAATGCTCAGGGGAGATGTGACCTATACATACATAGATGTGTCCATTTAATGATCAGTGGTTTCTTCATTATAATTCATCTGTTTGGTTTCACCGTCACTTGCATGAGGACTGTTAGCAAATACTATAAGGGAGTGTTGCAGTTACAGCTGAGTGTGTGAGCTGGGGAGAAGTGACAGCCAGTCCCCTCTGGGCTCGCTTTTCTTTCTCCTAGCTTGTAGCATGGATGTGGGATTCACCCCAGAGATGCCGAAAAAAGGGCTACTAAAGGGATCAGGGGAATGAAAAGCCTGATGTAGAAGATGGGACTTAAAGATTTGGCTTGTTTTAGCATTGCAAAGCAGTGTGTATAAATATCACGGCGGGAGGATAAAAATGAGGAAGAGCAATTTAAACTAAAGGACAGTGCTGGCGTGAAAATATCTGGGTATATATGGCTATGAGTGAATTTAGAGCAGAAATTTTCATAAATTTAGAAATCAGAAGAAGGTTCCTAAATATAGGAGGAGAGAAGCTCAGGAAGACTTTCTACACAGAAGTAGATAAAAGAGCCCCACAACTTTTAAGATGGGGCTCGTTCGGCCTGTGAACAGGATTATGTGACGTGGTCGCTCGCCATATCAAGACAGTGAATTTCAGTACACAGATTCTCCAGTCAGTACCTGTATTCTGTTTATGTTCCCACTCAGGTATGAGATGCCTAATCAGGCCAGAGTAATTTTAAGCATCGTAGGAACATTTCAGCAGCAGTGAGTGAACAGATTCTCTTGCTTTGATTTTTACACGTACATAATAGCCAAGATTATTTCATCAGTGCTTTCATTCAGCTCAACTTGCTCAAGTATAATGGAAGCTGCCTACACTTACACAATTTTCTTTTCAGAATTACAAATGTGTCATCATAATTGTAGCTCTATCCCCTCTCTTATTTTTGCACTGAGTTGGAATAGTTGCACGTTCATAACAATTTTTGAAGATGCTGCTACATATGTACAACTTGTGCGTTAAGATGGCAGAAAACTACTGCTATTTTTTTTCCAGAAAATCTGAAAATATTTGTAGTTTCACATTTTTAAAGGAAAAAAGATTTTGTATTATTTTTGGCGGACATTTTCAGCTTTCTGAAATAAATTCTCTTTAGGATTTTGACTTTGGGTTCTTTGTTTTTTTCTTCTTCACTGTTATTTTCACTAAAAGAGAAAGTAAAAGAGAAAAGGAGATAGGCAGAAAGAGGGGAAAAAAAAACAGTGCAACAGATGAAATAACAACATTTGTGAGATTTTGTTGTGTTGAAACATGGGGAGGAGAAAGGCATAAAACAGCCATTCCTATATGATGGAATATTGCTGTCAGTTTGACAAGAATGGGGTTCTTAAGCCTAGGGAAGAAAAGAATGATCTGATACAGTAAGTCTACAAATCATACAATTCCATTACAAAGTGTAATAATCTGTTCTCCATGCCCGAGAAGAAGATAAAACAAGTATTAATGGGTGAGAATTGCAGAATCAGTCACGTTAGACATTGGAAAACTTTGTTTTAAATACAGACATTGTAGGCAGGGGAGGTTGCGGGGAAGGCTGTGGAAGCGTTGTCATCCAAGGTCCATGGAGGGATGCAGCTAAAGCTGGTTCTGTTTTACCATGGGGAGGTGGACCTGGGCCTGGTGACCTTGCTGAGTTCCTTCTATTTCCATTTATCAGTTATGCTATTTGCAAATATAAAGCTATTTTTAAAGAGGAAATGTAGCTTGTTTTCAAATGTATTCATGTTCTACACCTAACTGCAGGGAATTAACGCATTTAAGGAAAATCAGTCTTGATCTCTCAGACATTAATCTACATCTTTAACTTTACTACCAGTAGGGCTACTGCTAATAGTAGCATTAAGTCTAAACTTCAGTTTTCCCCAAGACATCTCACATGGCACATAGACGTTTGAGGATTCTTTTGTGTAAACATCGACCCTGCCACTAGAGTAGCTGGGTGCTTAACACTGGCACTGAGTTTCAGGTCCCTGGTATTAAATGGTTTCTACAGAAGTTGTGGAGGGAAAAGATACAAGAGCTTTGAAAATATTTTGATTGCTTGTGAAGTTATATTTAGGTTTAGGCATACTGAAGCCAGAAGGGCATATTTCCACCTCGCTGCTCGGGGTTTAGGCATGGTACAGCTGTGTCACACTGATTAACACCACCCAGTCCTGTAGGTCCTTTACAGAAAAGCAAAAGATCTGAGCATCTGAAGTCTTTGTGAAGATAAAAAGCCTGGGGAGCGTTAACACATCGTTTCTGAGACATTTAATTGAGAACTTGGAAATAATAACACATAGCTGCTGCATAATGCTTTCATTCATCGTGTGGAGTGGTGGGTCTTATGCCACAGGTGAATTTCATGTTATTTGAATTGTTTTTGTTTCCCAGAGCACTAAATTCTGACATTATTGCTTCTGTCAAATGGTACTGTGCTCCTTTAATCAAGCCAGTAAAGTCAGTGGGTAAAGTACTTCATCTTCTGAGCAGAGATAGAAGTATCTGGTCTGTAAGGAAAAGAAATCCCAGTCTGCTGCAATTGACAATCCAGTATTTCTCCTCCCTTGCTCATTTTCTGATATATTACAATTTTTCAACAGTGAGCTATTCCTTGTGTAATTGCATTGGAATACCTCAGGCTTATTTTTCTAATAACACTGCATTTTGTGGGGAGATTAAATTTCATGGATAGTTACAGCATATAATCTTTTCAGTTCTGAGAGAATATAACAGTTAGAAATTAAGCTGGAATACTGATGCCTGCTATGAATTTACTGTGTCATATTTTGAATTACTACCTTCTTCTGAAGTAAAACTTTGCCCTGGCTGAACATTTAAAGTTCCACCAAGAGCTCTTCAGCAATTGCTGATGGTCGTAATGCTGTCAGCAGTAGATACTAGTTTAGAAGTGCTCTGGGATTCTATTTGGTGCCAGGCAATTAGAAAATGAATGCATCTTGGAAATCAATTGACGGTTTCCACTTCTTCCCCAGCTGGTATTATCTGCACCATCCAAAGCTTGGAGACCACTTTTAATAATTGCTACATTAGACATAGCTGTGCCTGACTAAGGCTGAGACTTGTGCTTGGACGAACATGTCAGCCTTTTGTTAGGACTCATAATCACAACCAAGCATCAAACGGATGGAAAGGGAATATCACTTCGTAGATTTAAACCTCTTCTTCCATCTAGCAGCTCTAAGCCCTAACCCTGATCCTAGCCCTCAGCACACTCGCAGTGCCGTGTCCCAAGCCTTCCCCCAGCCAGAGCCCCTCCAGCCCCAGCAGTATTACCATGCACCCTCCTGCTCCCATGCGTGCACTGGGACCCTCTCTGGTCTCCAGCCCTCGCCTCACTGTCACCTCGGGTGCCATCTACCCGCGATGCTGCCCCTGCTTTAAGATAAAGCAGTGATCACCAGTTCATTTAAACCAGTAGGTCTTGTTAAACTGCTGGTGGGAAACCCGGCTGCTGGTTCAGAAGCCTCGCTCACACTGCTTTCGGCCTCCTTGTATGTCAGAAGGGGTGCAGACTGCCCAGCACAGCCTTGCCTGTGGCCAGTTCGGCAGGTACAGGCTATGGGTGTGAACCCCTCCTGGCTGGGAAGGTTGGGAGCCCACCCCCGTGTCCCACGGAAGGATGCAGTTCTAGTGCAGGCACGTGGAGGTACCAGAGAGGAAGGGCAGGCGTTATCCATTGTAGTGCCTTGGTAGCCCCTCCGCCAAGTGCATTAGTGCAGAAATACAGTTCTGATACTGAGAGCTCCTCTGCAAGCTGCCAGAGATTTCAGAACAGACCCAACATGAGCCAGTGTCCTCCTCAGGAAGCGTGCAGCAGCAAAGGCAGGAGCCTTTGTCATACATGTCTGTGCTGGTTGGCACGGACAACACAAAGCAAATCTGTGTGACTGAAAGCCATGACTTGAAGATAAAAAGTGGAATGTTAGGAAAATAAGGAGAGTGAAATAACATAACACTGGAAAGATTTTCAAGGGTTAAAAGAAAGAAGCTCAAGTAAGGATATAGAAACTCTGCTCAGATAATCCTCCTGGTGGAAAAGGAAAGACGTTCCTCTGGGCACTGCGGTTTTTCAGTCTTCCCATCTTGCAACCTGTGTTTATCCCATAGCGCACAAACCATCTGCCCCCCCCGGGCTGTGCAGAGGCACGGAGCGTTTCCCTGGGGCTCCTGGGGCAGCTGGAGGCAGCGGGCAGCACTTCCCGCTGCTGAAACCTTTCTCCTCAGTTCCCACTAAAGAAAGGCCTGTGGGGCACAGCATCCTCAGACCAGAGACTTGCTCTCTGAATACATATCTGGCCCATTCTAACTGGTTTTCCCACTAGGGACGGGTGTGGATGACCCTTAACGAAGCTAAATACTGCTGTGCCTCCCCTCTACCCAAGAAGGATGGGTCAGAGACCGACCTGGGGAAAGCCACATGATTGTGGTAGATGATACATGGAGACAAGAGAGGAGAGTGGGGGTCAAAGGAGTCAAAACTGTAAAAACAGGGAGCTGTAGAGGAGCACTGAGATCTTGCAGCACCCATCAGTCCCATGGGTGCCTGTGCTGGGCACTCTGCTCGGAGGCATGGCAGAGTAATGCCATTAGGCGGGACTGAACGTGAGATGAAGCAGAGACCTCCGCTCACAGCAGCTCATTCTCCCTCCTCCTGCCTGATCTCCCCGGGACATCACGAAAATTAGTCAAGTGCTGCTAATGGTGTGCTCTGCTGCGCTGAGCGGTCTGCAAAGCGGAGACGCATGCTGTCCGTGCATTGCTGCTGTGAATTGGGCTCTGGGGTGCCATTCAGCCATGGTAAATAAATACAGAAGTGCTTAAAATCACACAGAATAATAGAGGCACGCTGCAAGGTGGAGAAATGGGTTTAATCATCCCGGTGGGGTATATAGTGCTGCGAACGGAGAGCTCATCACAGCAAAGACCCAGCTGATCTCTCCTGGCTGCCCAGTGCAGCCCGCCAAGCTTCTTGGCACTCTGCACTCCCCTTCCCATCAGACACCAGCCTCTCTCTCGCCCTGGCTTTTAAGACCTGTCATAGTTTGTCCATGTCCTACTTCACAGCAATGTAATTGTGTTATTTGTCACTGCCTCCAGATCAGCCGTGGTCAGCTCTTCTCGCCTGCGTGGCTGCGTCTGCCGCGGGCAGCTCCAGCTTTGCTCCGTGCCCTGTCTGTGCCTGGAGCAGAGACCACTGGAAACAAAAAAATAATAAAATCCCTGCCTCCTGAGAGCCTCTCCTAGATGTGCACTGCTGTGACTTAGTCCTGCTGTCCAGGAAGAACTCAGAAGTCACTCTGCATGTACATTTGTACATACATATACAGACACACACACACACATTCACGCAACCCTCATTTCAATAAATACTATGAAATTAGAGAAATATGAACCAAAAAGCACTTTTCCTTTTCTCCTTTTCTGATTTAATCTCTGATCTGTATTTTGGTTGCTTATTTTTAATGGCAACATTTTTTATATTTGTCATGTCTTTATTTTATGATGTTGGGATGCGATTTGTTTCTATCACTCCAGAAACGCATCTTTGCCACGTTCTCAAGTTCTATGTCTCAGAAGCCTAGAGGAAGGTGTGAAGTTATGAACTTGGATGATTTTATGGGCAGATCTATTTAACAGGGTCTTGCAGACTTGGGCACCCAAACAGGACCACAGGACCTCTGGCTGAAAGAGCAACACAAAGAAATGATAGACAATGTTTTATTTTTTTTTCCTTTAATGTAGTGAAAGACATTAATTTTTCCTGAAGTTAATACTACAGGAGGTAGCTTTTAGGAGTAATTTGCTTTTCTCCAATGCAAATGTGGATAGAAAAATAGGTATTTCTTCTCAGAACGTGGTTATGCATCTGGGCCTGGCCTAAGGAGAATATTTTAGGGCTGAGTTGTACATACTTTTCTCAAACTTGCTTCATTATGGAAATCATTTAGACAGACATAATGATACCGGTGCTAGTGGTACCAACTGTACAAATGCACACATGGAGTAAAGTGTTAGACAAAGCAAAGTATATTATTTACTTTTTCTTTAATTACATTCAGGTTTTAGAACTACATATAAACATTTTTCACGGTGACTAACTAGTTTCTGGTGATTTTTCATGCAGAGAGTTTGGCTGGTTTGCTTTCTCCTCAACTGAAAATCTGTGTAAAAGGCAGGCTAAATAATTTACACATGTTTAATATTGGAGTGGGGAGCTATTCCTTAAAGGCCAGCATTCCCTGACTTCTTTTTCATGCTTGAACTGATCTCTCTGCACAAACCAAGAAGCGTTCCTGAAGCACGCAACCAGCTTTCTCACTTGGCTCTAGTGCTTTTTAAAACAACATAGATGGTGGTCTTTCCCACAGCCTCAGCACGCATTTCCTCAATCCCCTCTTTCCTTCTCATTCATAAATACAGTACCTGGTCATACCAGTCATATTCACTGCTATTTCATTGAAGTCACAATGTATAAAACCAGCAGAAAGCCAGGTTTCACTTCCAAGCACTTCTCAAGTTGTTTTACTCTAAACCATAATCACCAGTTTCTTTTAGATGTCTTAATGTTTCACTTTGTTGGTTCCATGTGAAGACATCTTTGTCTGGACAGTCTTGTCAGAAAGCTCTTTCAGCTGTTCTCAACCATCGTGATAGCAAAGAAGATAGAAATAGTTCTTTCACTTGCTATATTTATGATTGTTGTTAAAAAAAATCTTTTAAGATCTGCCACAAGAAGTACTGAAAATAAGTGGCAAATCATTTTCATCGTAAATATGAAATCTGATGAAGACCAATAAAGAACCTAAATTGTACGTTGCCACATGCACCTCTGTTTTCAAGACAGAGCCACTAGCCAAGGCACCTGGGTATCTGTATAGGGTCATGTACACGTGAAATGACATCCCAAGCTATCTTAAATTGCCCAAAGGGAAAAAAAAATAAAATAAAATAAAATAAAAAAATGTATATCCCTAAGACACAGCTCTTGGAGCTGCACCAAACTGGGAGTCTTTACCCACATCCCAGTCTGAGGTAACAGATTTCTTAAACCGTTCTTCATTTTGTTGTTCCGAGACTTTTGCCAGGCCTTCGGTTTCATGTTTTCAGTCATGAGACAGCTCTGTTCATGCTGTGAGCCATGTCTACACAAGTTGGAGGCTCCATCCTTATTTCATTAAATTAACACATGCACCCAAAAGGAAGCAGCATGACCCTTCAGCTCTCCTGCAGAAGAAAGGCTTGAACCTGGTCTGGTCAGTGCTAGTGTGGAAAGTGGAGGAGTTACTCACTGTAGGCATATGCAACTCATAAACACTGAGATTCAAATGCATAAATGACTTTTTAGTGTCCTGGCTTACTGAAGCAGACAGGTTTGCATGACAAACAATGACTCTGTAGAAAAGCTAGGAAACTGCTGCTGTACATCTTTTAAGTAGGCACAAGCCTGATTTACAGAGAAGATGTTTTGGTCTGCACCATCTTAATGTAGCAATGCTAGTGTCTGTTTTCTTCTGGATGTAATTTTCATTGATGACAGGAGAGAAGTAAATGCACAAAGAAATGAATGAATGCATTCAACAAAAATGCATTGCATGTGGATCCTTATACTGGCTGAAGGTTTTCAGGGTATGTCTAACTGCCCATGATATATGGTTTTACAAATTTCCTTGATTTCAGCAGTTTTCATTGTTCTGTGAATCTTCATATGCTTGAAGATTTTTCTCGTTTTGTCTGTACTACTTTTCGAAGTAGTTTTACCTATTGGTTCGTCATTATTAACTTGTCTTCCAATTTTGGTGTTTATTATGTGCACACACCTCTAAACTCCTAAATACTGGGTACACACACACATACTCAATGTACATACGCAACCCACATGCACGCACACGTAGAAATGCAGAGACAATTCTGTAGAAAGTTGCATCCTGAAGAAAAAAGTTCACAAGGACTGTAAAAATGTGTAAATTGTCTGCAAAGCTCTTCTATGTTGGCCATAGTTTAAAAATCAGTATATCTATCTGGATCAGATACATATACCCAACTGCCCCTCTGCCTCACAATTATTAATTACCTGTTTGGCTGATAGTGTACCTTCCTGTTACCCTCCTGTTAATGACTTAACGTTGATGTGTACTCACTTGTTGGACAAGCATTGACTGTGCTTGCAGAACTCTTTGAGAAAGTACTGACTGGCTTCATTTGTATCACAAATGAGTTATCTGACATCTTCTCAGGGTATTTCCTTGTTTATTCTTACCATTGATCTTCAGATTAGTCGTTTCTGTTGAACTGACTCAAGTTACTTCCCAAAGCAACTACTTACATATTAAACTTGTCCCTTCTAGCTATTCCTTGTCTTTCTTGTGCAGATTCCCAGTCCCTAATGAGATATTGCCTTCTTCTTTCTTAAGCACTCATATAAACTCACAATCTACATTATCCATACGTGTATTTTCTCAATTCTCTGTGAATTCCTGGATTAAGGGCTTCCAACTCCACTCACTAGTTGTCACTTGCGAGGCAGCAGATGAATTTGTGTTGAACCCTGACTGCTCACTGAGCACCCCCCCAGGATGGATTCTGGCACACCACTGAAACCGGGACCTGAAAGGAGCAGTGGAAAACCAGGATACAGCTGTGTAATTAGAGATTGCGCCATAATCCCTTTGCACAGGAGGGTAGAGTTAATATTTCCTTGGCAACCTTTTTTTTGCAGTGTTCTCCATTTTGCAACCTAAACAGTTTGTCAACTCTGATGCTGCTGTTACTTTCTGGAAATACATTCCTTCTTCTAAAGTCTCATTTTTGTAGTTAAATATATAAGCACTTTAATTTAGAATGAATTTTCTTTCATATATCTTGGTCCAAAAATGGAATTTTGAACTAGGCCACAATACTTTCATGCCATTTTCAAGCTATTGGAATATGAAAGAAAAGAAATGTTTGTCTTCAACAAAATATTTCCAGTGAAAAACACAAAAAATACTTTTTTGTCCCGAAAGTATTCAGGGGGGAGATTCACGCTGAGACTTTGTAAACTTGACCGTAAATGGGCTGTGACTTTGTAAGGTAGAAATAAGCTGAGCTCACAGATAAAAACTGAGTAATCAGAAAAAAATATTGCTCACTACAGGCAGTCCATTGTGGTGAAAGGATAATCATGGTATTTCTAAGGAAAGTGGTGTTAGAAAATTAAAATATACTTAATATAGTAGTTTAGCTGCACATCGTCCTGGAATAAGCTGAAGATAGGAGGGAATTGTCTGCCTTTTCATTGTTAGGAAGCCCTTCTTTCTGTGCTTGGGAAGCAGTCAGTTCTGGGGTTACTGCAAGGGGCAGGCCATGTTTACCACCCTACTCTGCTACAGACACCAAAGATTAGCTGTCCTCAAGGGTCACATCTGATGTTCTGAAGACTGGAGAGAAACACATCGGCCATGTAAAATTGTATTATTTATTTATATCTTCATCCATCAGTCTGGGGGGTTTAGCATTCAAATAAAACAAAGTGGCTGATGAGAATCAGAGTGAAACAATACTGTATGAAACCTTACATCATTTTCCAGTCACTTAAACACATCTTGTATTTGTAAACCCCATCGCTGAAGTTGTGACCAATGAAGCAATTGTATGATTGCCTCTTTTTATCAGACAGCTTGCTTTCTAGCATGGGCAATTTTCCGTAGTAATCTATCACACCAAATCACTGCTCCTCTGAGCACCACAAGACCACGGATAACTATGGCAGCAGGGAACCCATATGTAATTACTAAAATGATATCCTCTACCAAATTGCATGAACTAGTCGCAAAGCAAGGTCAGAAAATATGTGTTGTTCCTGCTGCCTGCCACACTAAAAGGAGCTCAAACATCAGACCCCTTTTGTAGCTTGCTTCTTTAGCTCTGCAATTTGCTCACAGTCTCCCAAATTAGGCTAGTGTTTTAGCTATAATGCTTTGAAATCAAAATTTTATTTATCCACTTTGAAAATATTAATGTACTTAAATGAGAAAAACACTGAGGTACAAGATCCGTCTGTTCCTGTGCACACAAAAAGTACATGAAAGCCTTTCACACAATTAGCTAGATTTATTGTTGTTGTTGTGTGCTTTTTTTTCTGTATAACAAAGGAAAGAGCAGTCTAACAAAGGGAATCAAACAAACAAGATGTCCTTTATGAAGTGGAGTTGATAATGAGTATTTGAAGACTTCTGTTTCCCTCTTTGCATTGATATGAAACAGCAGGTGATTTCCTTTAACTATGAATGCTACAGTAAATTAATGTTGCCAAGAGGCATTGAGGAAGACACATACCACTAATGATAAAATACTGATAAAGATGTGAAATTTTTGTCACATTAAATATGCTTCACATTTGGTGCTCTAGAAGAAAAACTGAGAGCGCAGCATTTAATCTAGTCAAAATCTATTAATGAAAATTTCATTTCAGGAAATGAAAACAGTTTGGAGTAGAGGCAGTTTTTAACAGATGCGTATCTTTCTTCAGTTTTTATGCAGACGTCATGCCTGCTTGTTCAGATGTGTGTCTGTATATCGGCACAAAAATTATAGGTGTAAGAATATCAGGTGTTGTGCACAAAAAATCAACTCTTCAGTAAATGCAATTTAAAGCTTCAAAGTCAGAAGAGTTCTTCACCATTTCATGTCAGTTCCTTTGTATAAAGTGTGACCTCAGTCCTTATTTACTGTATGCTCTCCAACCCTCTTACAGACACGCATCAACTAGCTGTAGTCAGCTCCAAACACAGGTCCAGAAAAACTTCTTTTTCTGACCCTCTCATTATTTGCTGGATGGTCATTTCCCACCAACCTCTTTGCAGAGACTGAGCAGCCCTTCCACAAATCACACAAGAAGGTCTCAGGTCAGATGCTCAGAAGAGGAACGTGCAAATAGCAACTGCCTGTAAAACGCATGGTTTGGGAGGCATACCCGTGGGGATTTGGGCTTGGAGGCAAGGGTACAGCATAGCTCCCAGAGCAGCAGCAAGTTGCCTTAACTGTAAAACTCTTGTCCTTTCTCATCCTTTAATCCCCTGCCGTGTTGACTGCCAGCCTTGCATTAGTGTTGGTCAGCCCTTCCCATCCTGCTGAGTACCAGGAGAAATGTGTTTTCCAGCATCTGCAGCAGAGCACTGGGGGTCTGCGAAGAACAACATGCTGCGCAGAGCTCTTTCTGTCTGCCCAGCCTGCATTTATTCCCTGAGTGTAATCCATCCTGTGGGCTGGGAGACCAGCACTGCTGAGATAA
This sequence comes from Anseranas semipalmata, assembly GCA_013399115.1. Taxonomy (NCBI): domain Eukaryota; kingdom Metazoa; phylum Chordata; class Aves; order Anseriformes; family Anseranatidae; genus Anseranas; species Anseranas semipalmata. The sequence goes on along the minus strand of VXAA01000042.1, from coordinate 35,630 downwards.
AAAACAAAACAAAACAAAACAAAACAAAACACACGGAACTCTTTTAGCTTAAATTAAATGAAGAAGTCTAATAAAGTGGTTATGGGGAAAATAAAATACTCCAAGATATTAAAGCTTATTTAAGTGATAGATTTTTGAAAATAGGGATTTTCAGGAGAAGGTGTCTGCTCATCCTCAGCAGCACTGCCATCTTGGCCTATATACATACATTTTTTAGTCGGTGGGCAGTTGGGAAGAGATGTCTCTCTGACAGAGTGCCTCGGTGTGGATGTGAACATGCCTGGACACACCATTAGGCTTTGGCGGTGTCACATAACCTCCTGCCCATTAATTCAAGGTGTGTGAAGTACACTAGCATCATATCCTCTGGAGAGCTTCAACAGGCTACAGTGATAAAAAAAGATTAAAAGAAAATAACTGCCTAGAAAATGAGCAGGACAACTTCTGTGTCATTGCAGGGATCGAATGGCCCTGCCTGCTTTGCAACCTTCAGCATCTGCTGCCTCGAAATGCAGATCTTGTCACACACGGTGCACCAGCCTTGCTCTGTGGTTCAACGCCGATTGCTTTTCTCTGCTCCTCTCCCTTATTTTCAGCTCAGAAGAGCAGTCCTCCAGGGGCCTGGTTCGATTTCTGGGCATGCTTTACATGTGGCAGGTGTGACCAGCACGCTTTCAGAACGTGTGTGTTGCAGTGAAAGCGCAACACAGTAAATACCCCGCCAAGGGTCCCACTAGTTGAACTGGGATGATCTCCCAGTGGAGCATTGACAAGGGATTTCAGAACATAATGGACCATTTGAGAGATGAAAGCACACAGCTGTTAAAAGAACACCTTTGCTTAGTAGTCCCTGGACTGTGAATACTGTAAAAACTGCAGCATTTGAAATCCATACTTGGGAAATGTCATTTTTTCTTGTCATACATTCTGTATCTGTACCTTTTAGAGACCCCTGTTTGATTTTGTCACGCATGAGTTATTTCCATGCTCAAAAAATTGTTTAGAGATTTGTTCAAGATTATGTAGTAAATAATTGATTTGTCCCTTTGTCCCTCACACCATATTTTTCTTCTAACCGTCTTTTGGAGCATGCAGAAAAAAAAAAAATCAGAAAAGCAGCAATCCTTATAACCTGCTGCTGAAAGCTAGAACAGATCTGTCATTTTTTGTGAACTTTATTTACATTATTTTCACAGCAACACAGTGTTACATTCCCATAATCACAGGTCCTATACAAAGGCACTTCAGATGAAAAACTCAAAACTTCAGATGAAAAAAAACAGAATCCAGTATTTCTCCGCAAAGACTAGGGAAGCCCCCATGCTTCTTGTGTGACTCTTCTGCTTTTTAGGGCTTGTGTGTGCCTGTGAGGGAATTGGTTTGGGTTTTGCTGTTGCTGTGTATGAGACTCCGACTTGCTAGTGTTTGGCAGGGAACACTCCACAGATCATTTACTGGTAGGAGCAGAGGGAACGAGAGGTTACTGATGATACCCTTTTAAAGAAACTGTGAGGAGAAAGAAGTGAAAGTCTTTTTTTTTTTAATTTTTCATTTTCCTATTTTTTTAAAGTACAAATATTTTCATTGTTTTTAACAGTGAAAGCAAAGTGGACCCAGCGGTGTAATACATGGAGACGTTCACGAGGAGACCTCACATAATATTAAAACTATAAACCTGTCTTTGCTTTAATTAAACTACTAAAGCTGTTCATCTTTTAACCAGAAGAATTAGTGTTCTGAAGTGAAAGAATGGAAGGGAACAGGCAAAACCATGATAAATCAAGTCTCTCATCTTTAATTATTTAGTATGCCATAATATTTGTGTGAAGCTTCTGATTTTTACACGTCTATATGTCACAGAACTGGCGATCTATGATAGCGTCACGGGATCAAGCACATTTCTCACTGCTCCCATCTCCTTCCCCGTGGCAGCCAGGAGGAGATGGTCTTTCATTTCTCATTGACCGATGTCTTGGCTTTCAAGCTCTGCGTTGTTGCACCCATCCTCCAGAACAGCTCCCCCCGCTCAGTGTTTTGGAATAAAAAGGTAGTTCAGGTTGCCATGGAAACCTTAATTCTGACTTCAGTGGCTTGTTTGCTGGTTAAGATTTCAATCTTTAAAATTGCATTAATTTTTCAAAGTGTAATATTTATATAAACACATTTCTTGTGCAGTGTTTGAAAGGTTCACAGCTGACATTGTGGGAATCTAATTTAAAGTAAGGTTTTCATGTGGTTGGCATCAATGATTAAAGAGAAACTACAGAAGTGACCTCTACACCTATTTACCCTTGATAATTGAAAGGGCTACATCTTGGTTGCTCGATATATTTTCATAACTCTGTGGACATTCTTATATTTTTTTTCAGAACAATTGATGTCATCCCTTAGGGATGTGCATATTGTCTTTGGAAATTCTGACTTGTAGCCTGTTGGGCAGTGAACAATAAAAGTCTGGAGAATTTAGCCTGAGATCTATTTTATATTTGTTATGGTTTTCAGCAACTGTTGTGAAAATCAAGCAGGTTTATGGTTTCTCAGCCACATGCCCCAGATGGAACACTTTTCACAGTCTCAAGAGATGCAGAAATGTGACTTTTGGTAATTTCTCAACGTAATACTTTGCATGTTAGCAGCATGACCCATCTTCAAGTCACTGGGAGTTACTGTAAAAGAATGACTGTGGCATTTTGGAAATGCAAGGACCAGACCTGAAGAGATGCAAAGTTCTGGTTTAAATTTGAAGGAGAACTGCTAAATAATTGTAAATATTTTAGATCTCATGGCTTTTTATGAAAACTGAGTTTCGTCTCTTCAGGCTGAGAGAGGAAGGAAACAAAAACTCCACATCCATCAAAAATAATACTGACTCCTAAAATAAAAACAGTTTGTAATTTCTAACAGGTTTCATGCATGTCTCCCATATCACCCACCTAGTAAAAAGCGTAGCAATACCCACCTTCCTTACAAACAGAAAAAAACAGGGATCAGAGAAAAATCAGAGAGGACCTTGCTAGCACACCCTCCTGCACCCTCCCCAAGACACTGAGGTGGGAGAGGAAGCAAAGCACGAGATTATTTTCTAGCTGTGACTTGCAGCTCATGGAAATGGTCCATCAGGTGCGCAGAGCCACAGCCATGGTGACCTCTTATCTACCCTCCCTGTCACTGTGGCCTGCTGCAAGAGACCCCCAACCTGCAAAGCCTGGTGTCTCACACCGCGATGGGAAATGCGGCCCCATGAGGACAGGGACACCGACCCCATCGCTTCCCCAAGGCAGGCTTTGTGCTGGGTACCTGCCTTCTGTAGCTGGTTGTGACTTGTACTGTGAGAATAACAGTACCCATATGCACGTGTAATGGGTTTGTGTACCCTGGCGTTATCTTCCTTCTCTTGTCCCTGTATCACATAACTTTGGAAAGAGCTACTATGAGTGGCCCGGGACATCAGCATCTAAAGGGACAATCTCCATCATTCTGGTTTGACGGAGATTCACAGAATTCCAGATTTTCCTTAAATTTCATGGTGACCCCTGACATCTGCGTTTCATCCCAGCAACGATTATATTCAGAGCTGAGGAGTATAGATGCTCATTGCTACCACTTGCCACTTTTTTCTGGCAGGGCATATCCTGCAGCGCTAGGTATTTCTGTGATCCATCTGCATAGCTGGCATGGTGTCTAGCTTGTGTGCCCTCGCCTGCTTTGCTTGCATCCTCCTGGCTTGCAGCCTGGTTGTGTGGATCCTCAGGGAATGCGTGAGCGCATGGTCTGTGTTTGCTGTAGTTCTAAAGTTCCCCGACTGCTTCTCAGGTTAACCGAATTTAAAGCAAATACTGCGTGTCAACACAAAACCGGTGACTTCTATTTCAAAAAGCTGTAAGGACAGCATATAATCTCCAAATTCTGTTCTGGACTAAAGATTGTGCTGCGAAAATCAGGGAGGTTATATGAAGTTTATTGAACAATAAGTGGCTCAAAATCTCTAGTAATATCCACAGACTGTTATTGATATTAAGTGAGGTGACAGCCATGCTTTATTAACTTCTGCATAAGAACAGTGCTCTGCGACAGAGTAATCTTCCAGTCTTACCTTCTGTTCTGTCAGCACGTGTTTACGAAATTGCCACTGACATTCCTCCAATGAATCATATCGTGAGCCACCAGCTGAAAGATTATTTCAGGAAGGATGATTAGGAAAAGAGGATCTTGAATAGTTTATCTGAGCTCAAAGACATGGACATCACTGATAGGATTTATTTGTATTGAAAATAAATTGTCTTTATTTTCTGGTAGCCTTAGTAAAATAGAGTCAAAATGATTGTGCTGTTTTGGTTTAATTAAGCAGGTAATATTTTTAAAAAGCATAATGGTATAAGAAGTCCTACACTGCATTTCACTGTAAGTGTTCAAAAGACTGAAAAAATGAAATGCTATTTTCTGATGCACTGAAACATGTTTAAATTTCAGATAATTTTATCCAACCTAGTGTACAGGTTTTTCCTGCACTTCACAAATATTGTATTTGATTGAAAATAAGTGAATTGCTGAATCAATGGTAATCTGAGGAGGTAGGCAATTACTCCCTCTCTTGTTCATGGCTTTGGATTCATTAGTCTGTGTGTGCTCAGTTGCAAGAAGTGATTCATTTGGAATTGATAACTAAGTAAATGCTTTAAAATCTTAAAGCAGATCTGTCCGGTGGGACAGACTCTGCGCTGCTCTGACAACTGGTATTCTATGTCCGTAAGTGTTGCCAATATCTGCGTCTTGAATTGGTCTTGAGCTTCCTAGGTTTCAAAATTTGGTGCTCATGGCTGCTGCAGGTGACCATAAGTGACCTCAGTGCAATCTGCAGATTGCTGCAGTTCTTTTAGCAAAACTGCAAAAAATTGAAAGGGTAACTGGAAGAATAGGGGTTTTATAAGGAATAGTCCTTTCAAGTCACACATATAAAACATGTGAGAGTGGCTACATCAGGTGGAAAGATTCCTGAATAATATCGTGGCATGCCAGAGCTATGCTCACATAGCACAGCTCGTCCTGAATGGTGAGTTTGCAAGAGGTTTTTGGGGTCTGGCAGAGACTGAGACTGAATTTGCTCTTTAAATGTTGAAGGGTCAGAGCTAGGGATTTGTTGTGGTTAAATTGTGATATTCTCTTGAATTATATTAAATTCATAAAAGTGAATGTGGCTTTCTCAGCGCTGTACCAATATCAGAATTAATGGTGTATTTTTCTAATTGCATTGCTTATATGACATGGATTTTTAATTAAAAATATATATTCTTGCAAAAATCCCCAGAGGCAGCCACCAGCAGGGACCTGCACTGAAGATTCCCAGTGTGCACAGTGGCACAGGAAAGCGCACAAGTGTATTGCATCACTGCGGTTTATTAAGAAAGGTTTAATAATTTTTCATAAAATGACTAGCGTATTTTTAGATGTACAGGAGAGCAAATGTAAATGGAGTATTCTCACACAAGGTTGGAAAGACAGTAAGTAAGTAAGTAGAATTGTGTTCCAGTGAGGAAAAGCAATTGTCAAAGCTAAGAGGGAAAATAACACTATCTTTGACAAAATGGGCAGCAGTTAATTACTGGGCTCACAGGCTGAAATGCCTCTGCCAACATCATTTTCCAAAACGATTTTCATTCTCCTTTATCTGTTTTCACACAGTGTGAAAAACGATACAGACATAGCATGAAAAACGATGGAGTAAGAATCTATCTTTCAATCTAGAACATCTATATGATTCAACCCCGAAAGAAAAATTATGCTATTTATTTACGTTCTGCCCTAGCTACATGACTCACTTTTAAACCAAAATTATTCCCTGGTGTCAAAACTGCCAGAGGTTGCCCATGTCCTCAGCGCTCCTCTGGCCTCCATGGGCAGCTCTCCCTCTCTCGCTCCCTCCCCTTCCCTGCTTTCGAAACTTGAGGAAATGGCAAGTTCTCCCATTGATTCCTGAAAGCCATCAAACGCTATTAAGTCAGAGGCCTGGCAGGCTGAGGCAAGAAATGCATTTTAAAGGCAAAAAAGGAAAATCCTGGAAATATCCTATGGCCACATCTTCGCATTTATATCACGGAAGAGCACAGACTTGGTTGGTACCTGCTCTGGCCGGCTGTGCCTGCGCAGAATGTGCTGAGCCCCTGGAGGTGACGAGAGCAGTATAAATGTGAAAATAGCCCTGGAGGCTTCAGGTGCGGGAGGATGAAGAGCCATGCAGTCACCAGGACCAACAAAAGGATGTGGATCACCGAGCCGATGGCCACGAGGACATGCAGGGAGGGCACGTTGGACTCCTTCATGGGTATTTTCCAACAGCCAGTGCTTTGCACCTGGCCTGCAGGTGTTTGTGGTGATGCACTGATTGCATCCCTAGGTAATGTGGCAGCCCTGAGCGGGGCGGGGTAAACTGCCGGGTTTTAAGAAGCCACCAGCTACGTTACTTTCTGAAATATGTAAAGTGTGCCCAGGGTCTGAGCTATTGCTGAAAAGCTTATACACAGCACCTCCAAATGCAGGTGGCATATTAGGAGCATGAAATCCCTCCCAGAAAAAACTGAAGGGGGGTGACACATGGCAGCGCATAGCTTGGTCTGGGGAGGCAATGCCAGGCTTGTGCAGTCTCAGACCTTGTAGTCCTGTCACCTGTAAGACTTTCCTAGTGCTTGCATGGAAACAAACTTATCTTTAACTTCACCAGGAACTGCATGTTTTGTATGTTTTGCTTCAGATAAATAGATTATGGTAAAACAAATCTGGCTTCAAAGAGTTAGCACTGTCTGCACAGAGGTTTTATAGGTTCTCAGCTTTAAATAGTCATTGCATGTATTGTCTGTGCTTTACCAGATGCAAGCATGTCTGAAATCATTCTTGTCTGCATGATTCTATGTTTTGAAAATGCAGATGCTAAAAAGCATTGGTGTGTCTTAAAATCCAAGTGAATATAACTTTGGAAACACATGATTTAATGGTTTTGTGTGCTGAAGTATTTGCATAGCTGTATTCTTATAGCCAGGGTGATATGAGGACATAAGAAGGCAAAATATTTACAGGGAAAGGTGATATTATTTATTATGAGACTACCTAATAGAATTTGAAAAAATAAGCAGTGTTGCAGAACCATAAGGTCTTCCTCAGGTCTGAAGTAGTTGTCATAAACTTTAAGCTGTATATAAACTACTTTGAGCTTAAGTTGATTATGTTAATAGATGATTTAAAAGAAAAAAGATCCTTGTCACTTGAAGACCGGAGGTGGATATTAGAAAAGGGAGAGGTGAGAAAGGCATTAGTTCTTCTAGGACAGAGAAAGAAAAGTAATAACCACCTGTGAAATAGCAAGTGTCTAGATGAGAGTGGGAAAAATTGTCATGTGCCATAAAGCCACCTTCCCCACTGAGTCCACAATTTCAACTGTCCACTTGAGTTATGAATTTCAGTTCCCAAACTCGGCTTTTGAAGGTATTTTTAAGACTTTCATGGGGACAAGGGCTGAGAATTCAGAGACGGAGTGGCTATTCTGTGAAAACAGATTTCCCACTGACAATGGAGTATCTCTGTCTTCTGTTGATTATCTGAAGTGTCTTTGTTCTGGTGCAGAGTGGCTCATTTTCGGGAGGGTGTCCGGTGCACTCGGTGGAGGTGCATTGGCTATGGGATGCCTGGACTGTTGTTTCTGGTGTGGGATGCAGTTACTGGAAGGGGCTGCAGTGTGCTGAAGGCATGCTGGCAAATTCTGCATTTAGGGGTCTCTGACATGGTCCTGTGTTCTGTTCTGCAAAAATTGTGCTTTTGATGTTAAGATTGACACATTGATAGCCAAGAGAGATACTAGTAGGAAAATCACTTTAAATTATGATAATCTGTTACAGGCCAAATTGTTTGTTAATATTATTTACTGTTTCTGTGCAGGGTGTTTTGCGATGAACAGAAGTACGTGACCATTGGGGTTTTCATTTTGTGCTCTGTTAAGTGTATATTCGTTCCGTGCCCCTAAGTGCAAGTCCTTGTTCAGGGTAGGGGGAGCTTTCTTTAGAAAATGTAGATTGATGAGGTGGATGTTACCAGTGTCCTCAGGGCACATCAAGGGTTATAGATCATAACATTTTTTGTATATTTTCAATGCCTATTGGATTTGTGGAGGTTGGATTGCTGCTCTGTGGGGACTGAAAATGTTTAAACATTTGGCACTGTGGTAAAATTGACACAGATGCAAAAATATATCCCCAGCTGGATTAGAAAGTAGCAGAAAGTAATTTTGGAACAGCTGCCTTACCTACCGTACTTGTAAATGAGAACGTGAGAAAGCCTGAGAAACAGCTGGAAAAGAAAAGTCTTGTTCTGCTATACATTATTGGGGACAAAAAAAAGCAAATAAAGTTATAGCAAGGTTTAGGAGTGCAATATTGGTCAAATCACACTTGAGGATTTTGTTGTCATGTACCTCTTTGCCTCCTTTATAAAAAGCTGTGATTGGTTTTTAACCTGTCATTACAGTTCAGACCCTTTTTTTTTTGTCTTGGCGATAGCTTTATTCTTCATGTGAGCTGCTTTATTTGGGGGTTTCTTCATGAAGTGAAAACCAGAAGTGAAGTGGATAAAATACTGAACCACTCAGATGTCGCTTCAGATTACAGCTTTCAACTCAGCCTGTAAAGTTGCACAAAGAAGTACAAAATGCTAGTTAAAAATGTTTGAAGATGGAATTGAGGGACTTACTTTAACAGGGTCATATCTAGGGATAAACACTGGAGGAAGAGCATGTCCTGGATTTCAGCAACATCTCGTCTGCAGCAATACGGGGACAGACCTTCCGCTGGTGCTGTCCCATCCGGTACCCCCGTACTTGCACCACAGCCTGTGCAGTCTGAGGAAAAAGCATTCTCATTGTAATTTTCTGGAATACATTTACTGCTTGCTTTCTCCAACCACTTCCTGTCTACTGGATGAGTCAGTGACAGCTCTGTAGATCCTGCTTCTGGGTAGAATTACCCAAAGCCAGTGTCCTGACCAAAATTTCTTCATTCAACCTTAAAGAGATAATACCTGAAACACAAGGACATCATATTACTAGATGATCTCTAAGGTGCCTTCCAACCCAAACCATTCTATGTTTCTACTTCAAATGTCAGTGCATGGACTTTCAGTGGGCTGGAGGTACACCATTTGAGGACAACTTGAACACATGTTAATTGAGAAAGATTTACTAGTAAGGATAACTGAAGTGAGCCAACTTCTCCCTGTGCAGCATGCCCTGAAATTTAAATACATGTCAGAAGCAGTACTAAATATAGCTACTGGCATTATTGTCAGCATAATCAGAGATGGTTTTTATAAAACCAATATCCTTTCTGCTATGGTATACTAACAGTCTTTGCCTAATTACTAATATTTTCAATTGAGGGAACTTTGATGTGATGAATTGCTTATTACTTGATGAGACATTTTGGACTCAATTTAAATTATGTCAGTGTTCCACCTTGGTAATAAGCTGTATTTTCACCATTGCTGAATTTACTTTACTCAGTCCAACCAGTGTACTTTAAATTGCAACAGGACTACTAAAAATCTAGAAGCCACTCAAAGGCTTGGCTATGGTGAGTGGTGCTGTCTAAAGCTGTGTTACAGGTCACAGACTGCATGTCTGTGTATACTGAAGCATCCAACAGCAGTGCTATTGCCAAAAATTCTCAATTTCAAAAAAAAAAAATTGCAAATCTTTTATTTTACTCTGTAAAATGCTCCCTGCTGCCATACACCCACATCATTCTACCTCGTCAAGTCCGTGTTTTTCTATGTGTAAATGTAGTGTTCAATATCTATCACTTTAAACAATGTATTTAAATGTGTACAAGACCCATGTGGTTCCTATGGGTCCAGTGAATATATTATGAGCTTCTGTCTAACTTTGCTTTCTACCTCTGCAAGGACTTTTTATTTTTCATTAAGTGTGAATTGAAATTAAATTTCTGGAGTCTTTGCAGTTGTCCAAAGGAGTTAAAATCAACTCATTTAAATGTAGTTCTCCTTGGAAAGTGACTGAAGAGGAGGTCATGGTATAGTTATACATTGATGATGTCCAGGATTTTAAACTGCTTAACTTTTTTAGCAGGGGGGAGGGAAAGGGTTGGCTAAACAAGTGCTGTGCCATGGTCAGTGGAAGAGGTTTTTATTCTCTGTATACCCTAAGACAGAAAAAACGAGGCCATGCACTGGTACAGGCTTCCTTCATGCTTGAGTACTTGACTAGTCATAGGGAGGCTAAAGAAGTGCTGCAGCATGGGCTGTGAGAGTCCTCAGGGATTTCCATATTAATAACTGTGCTCCATAGCCCAGAAGGAGGAGGAACTGCAGATAAAAGCTGCGCTATAAGGAGAAATAACACCCTCTGTAGTTTTGGGACATTGAGATTCTTTTTTGTTTTAGTGCAACTATAGATCATATATATAGTTATATCTGTGGCTGTGAAGGTTTCCTGAGGAAAACAAGGGCTGAGCGCAGGGAAAGCTCTCCGCTTTCCTTACTGCCGACAGGATCGAATGCTCCAGCAGCATCCCTGAGGGTCAGCAGCGCTGGGCCCATGCTGCGTTTGCAGGAAAGCCCTTGGAGGACGTGCAGGGTTGAGCGTTTAACCTGCCGGCCAGGAGCATCACGTAGTGCCGTCTGGTCGCACGATTTGGGCAGGGTTTGGTTTCTCCTGTCTGAGGCAGGAAAGCTCTGGGGACAGGGCCACCTCGGGGTGTTGCAGTGGCATCTGCAAGCCAGTTGTGCTGTCCCCGGGGCCTGGGCCAGCAGCAGGGGAGCAACAGGCGGTAGAAGTGGGCCTGGGGAGGCGGAGAGCTGGGGATGGGGCTCGGTGACCTCAGCCGGGCAGCAAGGGGGACAAGGAGCCCTATTCACCCTCCTCAGCATCGCCCTGGCCAGCCTGGGCCTCTCAGCGCAGGCCTGGTGGCTGCGCACTGTCCCCAGCACGCTGCTTGCACAGACAGGTTTTGCTTTCCTTGTGCCTTGATGCTAAATGCTGTATGAAACAAGCCTGCTGAGATGTGCAGTTTTATCTTTGAGGTGTGGGTATCTGACAGCCCAGAGCGAGCTGCTCAGCTCTGGTTCAGTCTCTCATCAGAGCAATGACTTTTTGGCCTGTTCTAGACTAATTGAGCAAAAACCACACTGCGCATAAAACTAATTCCCCAGTAGAAAATTTATCACTATCTTGCAGTTTTAGGAGCAGAGTCAAACATTTGATGGTATATCCTCAGGAGGATTACGCCTCACCTGGGGATCCACATGCCTTCCTCCTGCATGTTGGTTGGGTGCCTGTAGGATGAAGGATCATGACTTGAGCCTCATTTTAATTCCAAGGACTTTGCTTGTATATAAACATACTTATTTGGCTGCATATTCTTTATTGGCTCTTTTTTAAATGCTTTTTCATAGACGGATGCACCTTCATAATAACACCCATGCTTTAATTACAAACACGTATAGCAGACACACCGAGGAGCACAATGCTGGTATGAATTAAATGCAGTATCTGAAGGTTTTACCACTTTCTGGAGAAGTATTACTCCATTGTGAACATCAAGCCAACCTGTTAGTGTATTGATATGTGCAATGCAGCAATCTTACTTCGACAGAGCCCCCTAGAAATTATGAATTTGTTTAGGGTGCCTTCCCTACATCACTCCCCATACGATTTTTCTCCACTCATTGACTTCAGTGACAGCGTTCGCTGTGAGTAAGGGGTTGTGGCTGAGTCCTTCAGTTGAGCCAAGGGGAAAATGCGGGTGTATTTACCAAGGCCAAGGGATGTGCACCACCGGTATCGTGTGCAGCAGCAGTGGGACGGTCCGTGTGGTCACAGAGATGGCTGCCTGGGGCATGGCCAGGAGGACAGGAAGGAAAACACAGGCAGGGAAATGCTGAAAGTCCGGCTCGAGCAGCCGGCAGCACGCTGCCCCGCCGAGGAGGCGTAGATCCTGCCGCATCCTCCCTCCCCATTGCCTGCCAGCAGCTGGCGAGTGCAGAGCAGCCCTGCAGGAAGCATATGCTCGTCACCGTCGAGCTGCAGGCTTGCGGCTAGAGGGCAGCCGGTGGTGGCAGTGCCGGGCACCGTGCCACCGGGCATCGCAGCACGCACCCCATCCACCCTCCTCCCAGCCCGACGGACCAGGCGATGGGAAAAGGTGGGTGCATTTAAGCCTGCAACCTTGCACTTCCAGCCCCAGGGAGTTTTTACATCTTGGGTCATCTAAGCAGTTGTCGCATGTTTTTTTGCAGAAATGCGTTGTATTCGCATGCATACAGCCCCACTGCCTACACGCGGGGGACCACGGGGACCAGTCAGTGCAAGGTCACACCGTTGGGTAGTGACTCAGATGACTGGGGTGTCTTGCTCCTGCCTTGTCTTTGCTCTTAACTTTCCAGCCTCCTTGAAAAATAAGTGCATGATAGTTTTACGTGCCTGTCTGCTGTGCTGCAGTGCTCTGGCAGGGAGTGGGTGCTGGGTTCAGGAGTGCTAATAGTAACGCCGGAGAAGATTTGCTTCCTTTGTTGCTCCGTTCTAGCAACATTAGCCTTTTTTTTTAAACCTGCTTGTTTGACTTTTTTGGTCGCTAAATATTGATGATGTCTACACAGATATTCACACAGTTTCGTTGCCTCTGAGCTCCTGACTCCCTACTCTGGAAAGATTGTCACTGCTTTGAACCTTGCACACAATTTAAAAAATCAAACAAGAGCAAAAGAGTCATGGTAATGAGTCACTAGACACAAAGGTGGTTGGATCAAAGAGGCTGTCTCATCTTCTTCTTTCCTGCCTGCGACCTTACATAAACACCTCACTCTCAGATCCTGGCTGTGCAGATGTGTAAATTATTCAAACCAACAAACAAATGAAATACTGTACATGCCAGAAAGGGGAAACAGGTAACAACAAAAGTCTTAGCTGTGAGATTTGTTTTGGGCAATGGAGGAAAACAAAGGGAATAGCATATGTAGCAGAGATAAAAGTGTGGCTGTGTGATGTGAGGTTTGCATTGTTCTTGGATTTTTGGAGGCCACCTTTCAATGTTAAAGAGGACTCTGAGATGTCACCTGTAAAATCCTTGGCAAATGTAGTTCTTTTGAACGGAGAGTTACATTTGCTTAGCTGTTTTTGTGATTTCTTTTTTAAAGATAGATGGAGAGTTGGCCTGACTTCATTCATACCAAACTAAGCTGACGTATGCAAGTAAATACATGTGGAATTAAGTCAGTAAGGACACAAAATCTGAGACAGAGCGAATCCCTACAGAAGTTGATGTAGTATCTTCTGTTGAATTTGCTGGTGTAGGATTTCATCCCAGGTGTTTTGGATGCTAGCTTGAGCATCATGCTGACCTGTCACAGTGGGGCAAATAGCATAGCTAAGGGAGACACGAGGGACACTGGCCTCAAGAGAGGAAAATGTTCTGCTGGGAGCCTTTAAAGAGGTTGTATGTGGTGCCCATAGCTGTCCCCTCCATGGAGTGCCCTGCAGTCGCTGCATGCACAAGAACTAGTGAGCAACAGGGCAGGGAGGAGGAAAGAAGGAAAAGCAAAGGAAGGATCCATCAAGACATTGGCATTTTATGGCAAGACTTTTTTCTCTCCTAAAGTTGCATTAAGAGTATGCAGGCCATTATCATAGCATTAAAAAAAAAAAAAAAAAAAAGGCTGCTTTTGCTGAAGATCTCATATTGCAGAGCTGCAGGTCTACCAGACAGCTTCTAGACCAGTAAGGACAATGCTTTGAAAGTTGTCATGGTGGAAGATATTTCTGTGGCTGGGTTGCAACTTTTCACAGCTGTAGTCTCTGCTGCTTTTGGAAAGGAGGATGAAGGAGTTTTAATGCTTACGACTCAGGGAATTGTTGCAGGCCCAGAAGCACACGAGGCACATCCATATGAATGTGAAGAAGAAACAAAGTCGTACCTGCTGGGACAAATGGGGCATGAAGAGATGTAGCAGGAGAGGAGAGCCTAGGTGTAGACAGGCATTCACAGGATTAAGAGGAGCTCCAAGATTGATTTGACCACATGAAATTGAAAACACAAGTTATGGCTTTAGGAAGATACAAAATACTGTGTTTTAGAGCAAGAATTTTCACATGAAGGATCTACCAGACAAGGCAGAATCATTTACAAAATCAAGTATTGGGAGAGAGATTCATTAAAAAACCTTGGGAAAGAGGACAGAGAGTATCTGGGTGGCAGGACTTAGGTGGGAGGAGGGAGAGACAAGAGAGGGCAGCTAAAAACTGTGAGGTAGCAGAAGCTGTAGAAATAATTCAAATATGTGAGCACTGCTCAGGTAGAAGAAGCTGGGCTCAATCGTGTTTATGCTGGTGATCTACCTTTGTAAAAATAAACTTCTAGAAAAACTCTGGGAAAACATCAGCCATTCTTTGTTTTTTGCTGAACTGCCTTCCTTATCAATTTGTATTTATGCAAAAATGAGTCTGGTTCTGTCCTGATTTTTAATTACTGGTATTTTTTCATCCAAAAAAAACCTGCCAGGTTTTGACTTAATTTTTTCAGGGGTGCATGTTTAGACACACATTGTGTGCATCTTTTTCAATTCAATGAACTTAACAATGTTCAAACAGTTCCCAGAAAGTGAAGCGCAGCCAGTTCCCATTCTCTGCTTGCTCTCTACTTTTCTGAAGCTGCTCACCAAGGTATATAATCTCCCAGAGCTACCTTGCGCAGAATTAGTGTAGAAACTTCACTTCAGGAACAGCATGGAGGTGCTAGGGAAACTTCAACTGAGGTTTCTCTCAATGACGCCGAAGCTGGGAATCAAGCCTTACTGTGTGATGCTTAAAGGGAAGGATTTGTGTGATAGAAGGTTGATTACTCCATGTTATGTGTATGTCCTTACACGAGGATTAGGGATGTTATAACCACTCGGTACAGGCTAAAGCATAGCAAGGTGACATAGGCACAACAGTCCTCCCTTAGGTGGCTGTTCAGTCCCCAGGATCCAAGTGATCATTAGGTGTGAGGATTTTTCCCCAGATCCAATTGGCAGAGACCTTGGGAGTTACGGGCAGTTGGCAGCTCCTTCCCATAGCTGCAGAGGTTTGGTGGCACTGTGGTGTTGCCTGCTCTCCATTTATAGCAGTGTCAATGAGCTGAACAAAGAAATGGGTATGCTTGCTGCAAGTCCTGGGGTTTAGCACTGGGGCCTCTGGGTAGTATATATGGGATCTGTAAAGGGCATGGGGTCAATTTGGGTGGCCCCTTCTGACCTGAAACAGTAAAACTCTACGATTTGCTCAGCAGTTGGAGTCAAGAAAAATGGCATGTTAAACACCGTGCAGAAGGAACTGAACTGTAAAGCAGCATCTCCTGTTCATTTTTCTTCTGTTGGTCATTCTGTCATATTCTGGTTTTAAAGCTGGATGGGATGTGGACTTTCATTGCTTGCCTTGCTGGACTTCCTGACTTTTGAATCAAGATGTCTGTCTCAGGCTTCATCAGACACATTTTCAGGTCTAATATTAAACCACAAGTTTCGAACAGTCCCTACTTTCCTTTCTGCAATTCTAGTTGATGGCAATTTTTTCAGAACAATGTATTTCTGATTGCACAAAAAGTGAAAGTCAACCACTTGCCCCAACTAACCTTTTAAATCATCTTGGGTTTCCTAATGAAGCGGTTTGTAGCTGATCGTGGCTTACATGTTGTCTACCTTAAGCAGTAGTTCTTGAATGTTGCTTATTTTAAAATAATCCACACTCACTTCAATTGCAGCTTTCTAATGGCAAAACCTTTTTTTTTTGCTTGAAAACAGAAAGGTTGCTACTTTTTTAGCTAAATTGAACATGTACTCCGTGATTTCCATGCCACTGAGAATACCATTGTTCATCTTACCGCTTTGCAAAGAGTGCTCCCTTTTTGGAGGCATTTATTTATTTATTAAAAAATTACCCATTTTATTAAATGAACCATTTTTTTTTTTCCCAGAACATGAGTGCCTTTCACTGCAAGTTTTTTTAAGCTTTGTTTAGATTCCTGTGCTTCAGAAGTTATTACGCAGTTTTTGAATTCAGCATATGGCAACCTGATATTTTCTTTCTTATGTCCATATTTTCCATGCTGCAATGTTAGCTACTTATGCAGCACTTGGTACAATGTAAACGTAAGCGTGTGCACTTATACAAACCCAAAGGGTCATACCTAACCTCCTGGACCTTCCAGTAATTTGGATTTTTAACATCATCTTCTTAATCAGTGCTTAATCCCAAACACATAACTCAGAAATGATCAGCACAAATTATTTCCAGTTTAAAAAAAAATGTAGCTTATTAGAGTACATCAACCTCAATGAAATGTAAAGCAAAATACTTAATATCTGACTCAGATTTTTTGTATGTGGCTAACAGCATCTTGTACATAGTTCATTTTGCTCTTCCTCTTGTATATTTAATGATTTTTTCTCATTTATATGAGTTCTACCTGCAGCTAGAGGGTAGAGACAGTTACCATTTCTGAAGACAAAAAGGGGACATCCACCAGAGCTGGTGGAGGTGCTGAGGGCAGGAGCACCTGCGGCCACATACGTTCCCTGCTGGCCTGGCTTCCTATGGAAGTGCAACGCAGGCAGTTGTGTGTCTGCAGTTCTTCTCGTTCTTTGAACTCTGAATTTGGGTTAAGAACTATGAAATCCCTACAAGTTTCCTGCAAGTAAATATATGTGTAGAGGGAGAGCTACCCTGTAAGTGTTTGGACAGAGAAAAGGCAGAAGTATGAACTCACACACAGTTAGCCACCAGAAGATCTGCATGGGATATGGCTCTCCCAGATGTGAGAAATCTTTCAGCTTTAGTCCATAGTTTTGTAGAAATAGGGATCCAAAAGAAAAACAGTCTTTCCCTCCTTTGCTTATGAAGTAGCGTGTCTTGCCAAGGTGACATTTTTTCCAGTGGTGATAGCAGTATTTTCATCTTACTTATAGAATCTTTCTTCCGATAAATGAGAAGCTATGCTTTTTATTACTATTTATTTATATGTTTCTCAGTCTCGGAGCAGAAACTATATGTTAATTTCAGTGAGACTGTTATAAGAAGAGAAATTGCTCTTTTCCTCTTTCAAAAATCCCCTTAATCAGATTATTGCGAACATGTTTTTGTTATTTTTTAATCCCAGAACACCCAATTAATTTAATCTCTTACATCTAATCATGCAAGATATCTTCCTCATGGGTGGGAAGAAAGTTGTGCTTTACCAAAATATGGTAATAAGTGACTGGTCACTTAATTCTACCTTTCTTCCTAAAAATTTTGATGCCGTTGATCTATGTATCTCCCAGTTAAGATACCAATCAAACTGGTTAGTCACAAGTGTCCTGTTCCTTACATTGTGCCTTGTTTTCTTAGTCTTTAATTATGAGAGTCATAGCTTCGGTTTGGTTATTTAATGTTATTTAGTTAAGAAAATAGACTTTTTGAAAGAAACTATACGCTGTGATTTGACCAAACAGCTTCAAGCTTTAAAAGAATTAATCCATGAAATATCCTATATTTTCAGGAAGATTGTCTCATTAGGGTAAAGCTCAGCTCCTTCAAATTGTGTTTGATAATGTAGGGGACTTAGAAGGCTCACTAAATCTGCTGCTACAGAAGCTTTCTTACACTTGATAAGCAGACTTTATTTGGGCAGACAGAATAACTGATAAAAGATTTTTATTTTTACAGATAGTAAGTTCCTATAAATTTCTTTACTTTATGCCAATATCCTCTGATGACCTAGACATTTTCTCTGAATCTATAGCACACATGCATGAATAAAAGTTAACAAATCTACAGTGCCAAAATTGTCAAAAGACCCCCAGGATAAATGGGCTCTTCATGTACTGTCACAGCACAATTCTCCTAATTCTTCTTATCCTGAAATTGTGCATGATTACAGTTGCACACAAACCCACCTGGAGCATCAATCTGGCCCACTGTGACACATCCTGTATTCTCATGGAACTGTAGTAATTTGAATGCTCATGTTCAGGTTACAATCCAGCAGAGCACTGAGGGCAACACTTAATTGTAAACACCTGAGTAGTCCCATTTAAATATATAGATTATTTGGGCATTCATATATCAGCATGATATTAAGAGCAAAACACGTCCCCTGTTGAAAGAGGACCTTCTGATGGTAAAAGGTACTTATCTTTAGTCAAATCAGCTTCAAATAGCCATTTCAGCAGCACATATTTGTCCTCTTTTACTGGCACTTCACTGCCTTTTAGTTTCTTTGTTACTTAGCAAAACAATGAAATCAAATAATATAATACTTCACGCTTTTCTGGATCTTATGGTATTTTACAGTTGATTCGAGAGGTAAGTTTTGTCATTGCTGCATTAATAGCATCATTATCATTGCTTTTAATATTATGGTTCACTGTATTTTTTTGCAAATGAGAAATTAAAGGCCCAAGCAAATTAGGTTTGGGATTCATCTGCCCTAATTAGATATCTGAAAGTTAGAATTTCTCAGTCTGAAGTATTCACCATAGGCTTCTTTTGTAATCAGCAGAGACAAATAGGCCCCTCTTGAAAGTGGCTCAGGTCTTCCTAGAAGAGAGGCTCCGCAGATGCCTCTTCTTCTGTGCTTGTTGTAAAGAGATTGTAGAGTGACTAGTTCAAATTCAGATAGCCAATTTTTTAGGGCAAATTAATCCTATATTTGCTGAGTGAATTGTGGTCACAAAAGTGTCAGTGGCAAACATGAAAACTGAATACGAGTTTGGCTTTTTTTTCATCTTTCATATCTAGGTTTCGGTTCCCCTGCTGGTCACAGGGCTTCGGGGTGTTTCATCTCAGGACCCTGACTCAGTCTTGTTTTGCTAATTCAGACTGAACATGAATGTACTAAATATACCACAAAAGACCACAAACTGTTATGAGGTTTCAGAGACTGGTACTTTAACTGTAGCCAAGTGTAGAGATACTTGTAAGCCGTTGAAGATAAATACTATAGGAGACTCTTGCACTGTTTGGTGTACATACACACTGGATGACAACAGTTGGGTATATCGGTACCAAATGCCTGTGAATCTGTAATCCCTAGTAAAAAGTTAATTTAGGAGGCTATTATTATGAGAAGAGGCTGACTGTTCTGTTTGTTTTGCCCTTGTTTGTGTGTTTCATCTTTGTTAAACTTCATTTTTCTGATGTGTAGAACCAGAAAGCAACCTTCAGTACCTCCCTCATCGCCAGTGAAGGAGATGTTGATTTGTTGAGTGGAGCTGTCAAAATAGGTGTTCCTGCATTGCAAGATGCTGGTGAACAAGCTGAGTTCAGGGTTACAGATTTCTTCTATTGGACCATGAGATGACTGTTGTCCCCAGTAGCCCCTTTACACCATGACATGGATTTGCAGAGTGTTTCAAACAGTTGATCCTAATAGTTGGCATCAGGTTTAGGGCTGGTCTTATGTCTGAATATGGAGTCCCATCATGCCATTACCTATAGAGGCAGCATCGTCACTCTGTGCCTCCTGACCCTTGGCTCCTGTGAGGGTAGATTTTTCCTATCATCACTTTTTCCTTACTCTGGTAGGGGCTGAAGAGAGGGAAATCAATGGATATCACCTTTTTTTTTTTTTTTTTCCTCTTCTTTTCTTCTTCTTTGTTTCCTGGTTCCAGGATCATAGGGAAGTGCTCCTTTTAGATGCAATACAATGCTGAGAGTGAAGAAGGTCTCTGCCTTTTGCTTAGATCCTCCTGAGCCGTGCGACAAGTGGAGGGAAATGTTGGCTGGGCACTGACCCGTGCGGGGGCAAGGGCAGCGATGAAGCTGTTACATATGCATGGGGCAAGAAAAGGTCCAGTGTCCTCATCACAGCCTCGCTGCAGGCACTGCTGCACTTCCCACCAACTACGTTGTAGGTCACGTTTGTATTTTATGGTGTCACTATGCATGTTGTTGTTCTAATCCAAGGCTTTGATGATTGTGCAGCAGTGAAATACAACATGTAGCTCCTTGACAGTATTGATTTCCAAAAAAGCCAGCCACTGACCCATGGCAATATACTTCTTGCTTCCCTGCAATGTGCCACGCTGGGCTGAGATTTCAGTTCTCACAGGAGCATTTGGTGGCGGAGCACGAACAAGGAGCCCTGCACAGATCAGCAAAGCTGGGTCGGGCTGATCCTTTCCTGGATCAGTGGATCAAAGAGACCGAACAGATGAATGTTATTTTTTTTTTTTTTTCCAGAAAGGATTTTCTTTTAACCCAATTGTTTATATCAGGCAAATGATACCAGTTCATTAAATTACTCCTATTTTCTACATAAAATTCTGAGTTTACGGCATAACTTGTAACTAAAGAACCATTTTCAGCACTTACAGGACTCTCCTGCTTCAGCAAATGCTGAATTCAACTTCACCGAAAATATTTCACCCTCTAGCATTTTTGCCACATTTACACTATTCTCTTATGCCATTGTCTAGGCAAGCAGCTTAGCCTGAGTCCTCATCTAAATATTTTCCCAATGTTATCAATAATCAATTTAACAGAATTACAGATTCACAGAGAGAAGAACAGAAGTAAATCAGGATTGACTGCTCAGCAGGAAAACAAATAATCCGGTGCTCGTTCCTTGGCCGAGCTCCACCTCAGCTAAACTAAGATCTCAAGTCTTCTCTTAGGGTTGGCTTGGTTTGTCGGGGATGTAATCTCAGAGGATGTCACCGTGGGTTTTAGTCCGTGTTTACTGTGTGATGTCAGGATAGTGCCTGACCTCTAGTGGCAGTAGAGGTGAATTGCTCATGGTTCCCATCGGGTTCAGCCGGGAACCAAGCGGTTTGCAAACGTTTAGGTGATTGTATTGTCTGTGCTTTTGTTGGAAAATGAAAATCAATGAATGTAATGGAAAACATATTAAAATGGAACATGAGGCCGAACCTGAATTAATTTATATTTACAAATCATTTTTCCTGGAGGCAGAGGTTTACAACAAAACTTTCAGACTCGATTGCTGATGGTTGTAACAGGTCAGTAAGGAGCTCAGGACCTGCAAGAAATGCATTTCTCAGCAGCGGGCCCTGTGTAGCCAGGTGATCTGTGCAGCTCTGCTCAGGCGGGTTGGTTCCCATGCCATTTCCGACGCAAAGGTCTGTTTTTCTTCTCTGTGCCTGAAATCTGCACAAAGCAGGGCACAGCGAGGAAAGCGAATGACTCATCCCTTACACTCAGCACCCCTCCATGACACACATATGCCTTCACACCATGAGAGCTGAAGAAGGGGAAGGAAAAAAGAAAGTCGGGGGAGACCGCCCACCTTCCCTCCATCAAAAGGCTTTCCTGGTCATTAGGGCTTGGTCTTTGTTTTGGACTCGCTCCAACGGACGGGGAGCCAAGCATCTTTTCTAGGAGAAAAGAAACAGCATATGGGGATCAAAATATAAGTAGGAACTGACTGTATAAATCAAATACTTCTGCATCACGCATGCGCTGACTGTACACTTTGACAGAGGTCTTTGGAAATGCCTGGATGCAGTTCAACTACTCATTTGGGATACTGCTCAAGGATTTGTTTTCCAAAGGGTGGCTTATTACCGTGTGAGGAACCAACCTTGTCACATGCTCCAAACTGGGGCATTTGGGCCAAGCCTTCAATGTCAGAAAAACGCATCCACTGCTGACAGGTGGGAAGCGCAGAGGTGGGGAGCAGCAGGGCCGGGGAAGGGCAAGCTCTGAGGCTGGGCAGCAGTGGGCAGGGTTCTCATTTTCAGCAGTGGGCAGGGTGGCAGGTGACAGCGAGGGGGACATTTCACTCCATTTTGCTAAATTCCCGTGCTTTTGCCTAAGCCTCTGCTGTTGATCACCACTGAAAGCAGAAAACTGGGTTAGCTGGATGTATTGCCTGACAATGGGGTTGATGTTTTGTGACCCTCCCAAAGCCAGAGGTTGATGTTCGAAAAAGATTCAGTTACTTCTTATCGCCCTGCACCCATATTGCAGTGGCAAATCAGGAGCACAGCTCCTGTGCTAGGGGCTGTACAAAGTACTAAAGAGGGACCCATCTCAGGAGCTCTCACCGTTCTGCTTTGTTTCTCACTGAGGAGTTTGCTACCTTTGACAGCTCCTGTTTAAAACTGCAGCATGGGTACATCTACACACACTTTTTGCAAAGAATTACCATTGTCATAGTTGTTTCTAGATATCAGGTATCTTTGAAATTGTGACTGTTTTCTGTATGTTTCATATTGTGACTCTGAATTATTTCAAGGCATCCTGTAAGCCCTGCTAGAGAAGACCTTTTATAAATACTTAAAGGACCTTACATAGACTGCTGGATTTTTGAAATTGCTTGTTGTGCAAGTAATTAAATGTTCACAGAAAGGGAAGTCATAAATAAGGAGAACTTTCATCTTGCAGGCTCGTAGAAGTTGTCAGATGCTGTGTTTGTGTTAAATACAGTTTGATAGTACCTGTTCATATAATTAATAGCTGTCATACTGTCTTATCTGATCTGGACCATGGGAAGGATAGCATTCTTGACCCAGCAAGTCTCTGCCTTTGTGACTGCTTGGCTAAGCCATGGCCATGGTGCACCCTGCAGCAACCTGCCTCTGGCTCTAACCCTTGCCATTTGACAAGGGTTCTGCTGGCATTGTCTACCACCTGGGGCAGCCCAGTAACATTTCATGTTGTACATGCCCAGCTTCTCCCACTCAGGTTGTGGGCAAGTGGGACATTAGTTTGCTATGCTGGCTTGAAAACCCAGTGGTGATTTCTGCAATGCCAGGGGACCCAAACACTCTCCATACCCTTTGCACTTTGGAAGGGCACCAGGAAGGAGAACTTGGCAGCAGATCTTCCCCAACTCTTAATGGCCAGTTTTGGTTTTCTGCTTCTGGGGAGCAAATGGAAAATGTGACTCTGTATGAGTTCCTTGTATGCAAGTGTGTGTTTGTTTACATCTAATGGGGGATGCTGGGTGGTCCTTGTTTTATGGAATGAGACCCTGGGGAGAGCAAGCCTCAAGGCTCAAGTAATCTGAGTAAGAGACTCGTGTATTTACCTTCTGAAAAACAGTCAGGCTTTCAGAAGTAATTATTCCACCACATAAAGAGTTTAACAACAACTTTGACAAATACAATGGAGGTTGATTTGGGGTCATAATCACATTGAAGGCAATCGTGAGGCTTTAAATTAATAAGACATGTATTAAACATAGCCTGAAAGCACTCCCCCTTCAGTAATCCACTCAGAGTCTTAGCTTCTGAAGGATTCATGTGGAGTTTAAGTTAATAATATATTTCTTAACAATAGTTCTTCTTTTAGTAGCAGATGTATGACAGCTGCATTTATTGTCAAACCTCCTAATTTAGGACTGTACTCCTGCTTCAGCTGGAGTGTCCATACAGCATTAGAAAGGCTTCCCACTGCCCACCAGTTGGAAAGTCCAGCCCCAGGCTTCCCATCTGGTGTCACTGCAGTCATTTTGACAGAGACAGCAAAGTGCTTTTGCCCCTTCCTTTGGGTCCCCGAGACCATCCCTGTTGTTCCAGGTGATGTTGTATTTTGAAATGATATTGTAATGCATGAAGAGTTTGGGATGTCTCTCAGATTTTTTTTTTTTTTTTTTTTTTTTGTGGTTTCGTATAGAAACAAAGCTTCTGTAATCCAGTGGGATTAGTCTTGTATTAATAAACTCCACTTAGTCCATCTCCCCTGTATTTTGAATTGCTGTGAGGCAGAAGCCTCTCCAGGTGCTACAGGTTTCTTAAGAATTAGCTGGTTGCTAAATTAGTGCTTTTTGCTGAGAAAAGGCCTGTCTTGTGAGCTCAGTGGTGCGAGCCCCGTTTGTCCGTCTGGCACAACACCTGCACACTGGTTAGAGGCTCTGGAAGAGCAGCGGAGGTCATGTGTGTTATTTATGTAGCCTTTCCATGGGGAAGGGCTGAGGAGGATCTAAGGGTCCCATGGCAGGGGCTCACACTGTATCTGGTGGGGCATTGGGAGCATTGTGGTGGGCATAACTGGGACTTGGGTGTGCCATCATCATTGCTGTGCTGGAGACTTATAAAACACACAGCACCAATTCAGAGGAGACCAGATTTCATTAATCCTTCTATTCATGAAACAGCTTGCTGAAAAAATAAATAGATGAGTAGAAGTTGGCAATGATACTGACATTGTTAAATCTTCCAGATCACCCAATGAGCAAAAATGTCTTTGATTTGTTGCAATTCTCTGCATTCTGCTAACAAGAACCAGGTGAAATACTCATGAAGATTCCCACCAAAAATTAATCTAATTCAGAAGCTTTTCAGCAGAATCTGTTACATTTCCAAATTCACAGGAACCCTTTGCTAAAGCATTGTTCTTTTTCTGAATTCCAGAGAATACAAAGAAGACGATAAAAAAACGCTGTCTGAGGTATAACAGTTACAATTTCATTATCAGTTTGAACCAAATCACAAACCTTACAGAGCAAATCTGGTCTGTTGACTGATCTGAAAAAGTCAGTATATTTTTCAAACTTTCCATTGTCTTTTCATCGTACAAACAAGAAAACAGACCCAAAACCAAACCCAGAGGAAGTTCATGAAACTGTCATGTAAATCCAGAAGAAAAATTTGTTACCACTTACAAAAGCTGAAGTTGTTTGCTTTTTCCCAGCTACTGACAAGCCACTGGCTATTTTTGAGCATGAGATTCTGACAGAGTGGATCTTCATTTCTAACAATGGCCATACTTTCCTTACGAGACACATGGTCTAAAATACAACATATTACCTCCATATGTGTCCTGCAGGGCTAGTGTTGTTTCTTGCTGTCAGAAAAAAAAAAATCCTTGTAGTTCCTACTCATAAAAAAATAAATCTGAAGACGTGTTGCCGACCTCCAAGTATTGAATGTCTTGGGGTGGACCTTCTTTCCCTTCCTATTCCGCTATTACTTCATTGTTCATGAGCTCCAAAAGGCTGTGAGGCTGTGTGTAGGGACGGACACCAGGCCCAGCAGCTTCTTGCTGCGTGCTGTGAGACACAAGTGTCCAGGCATAGCCCAGTCTGAAACCAGCACTGCCAACAAAGCCTGTCCTTTGGCAACAGTCGGGACAGCTGGTAGCAAGTAGCAGTCAGCCCACCTCGTATTTGGACAAGAGTATGCTCTCATGCTACGAGGCTGTAATCGCAATCCTTCTAGCCTGAAAAATTTCCAAGTGGATATAAACCCAAATGACTCCTTGCTTTTGGCAACATTTCCACAGGGATCTTTGGAGAGCCATCATTCATGTAGCTTTTGTGGTAACTAGCAACTTTCATCTCCTGTGGAAAGTCCTAGCAAGTCGTTAGCTTTCACGACTGGGCAAAGCTGGGGCCAGGCTATGTTTACCTTACGCCAAGTGGATTTGATTCCCCGGGTAACACCTTGCTTTCCAAAGGTGTTTCCAAGAGTGGATATGAGTGGCCAGGCAGTCCCTGAGACTGGTTGTTTGATGGAGTCTGAAACAGTCCAAGTTTTTTAAAGAAGAGAGAGCAGAGCCAACTCTCCACTTAGCAATGCTAGCAGGTCTGTTAGCCCAAATTCAGCTCAGCCCTGGTAGAGGATTGTTCTTGGTAATTCACACCCAAAGCTTTTGCAAAGGACTACTCAGCTGTGCTGACATACGAATGTCTGTACTTACCATATCAGAGGTCATTTTTATGTCAAGCATCTGCTTTTTGTAATGTGAATAATATCCCCTATGTAGTGCAAATGCCCTCCACCTACTGGGAACCTATTAGCAGCTTCACTTGTAGGGAAACAGCATGTGGTTTGGGAAATACAGGTCAGGAAATGGGGAGTTCATAGCTTGGATTCTGGATGGATCACTCAAAAGAAAGGCAGCTTTCACCGCTGCTCTGCCAGCTGTCTCGGGTCTCAAATTCCACCTGAAAACCTGCTCAGGGAGCTCCCACATTGTCTCTCTTCATATCTTTCTGCTAAAATAACACTAGAATAAGTTCAAGATCGGTTATTAGAGGTGCGAGTACCTGGAGCAGCACTGCTACCAGACCCAGTGCTCCTGTTCCGTGTCATATATTTCTTCTTTAATCCCTTGTGCAAATGATTTTAATTTTCAAAATTTTCCATGATTTTAAAAAAGTGTTCTGTGTATAGTTTATATATATGTATATATGCAATAGAAATTATTTTTCATCCACTTTTAGTATGAGTAAAACTAGATAGGTGTTTTGCTCTGAAAATTCACAATAGACCCTAGTAACATTTTATAAATATTTTAAAGCGCAATTTATTCCCTTCATATTTAAACCCATGAATTACTCATTATTTAGCACATCCTTCATCCTGTAGGCAAACAGCGGTAGTTGCCACACTGTTTTAACATTAAAGCTGTCGAGATAAAGCTGGGTTTCATTAATGAATTACTACTATGATGTTGCACCACAGGCACTAGCAGCTTGGTTAGACGTGGCTTTTACCAAGGATTTCTCACATTTACCAGAATTACAAGTGCAAATGAAAGCAGATAAACCTCACCTCATATGCAGATACACTCTTTTTTTCTGAAATGCTCTTAACAACAGTAAGTAATATTTACCTAATGCCTTTCATCCAAAGCAATTTACAATTAATTAATCTTCATAGCTCTCTTGCTAAAATAAGAGCACTGACAAAATGATGCTGGAGGAGCTAGGCTGATTGCCCAGGATTTGCCTCTAATGCAGACAAAGTACTCTCTTACTAATCATCACAGATTTCATTCAGTTTTTCAGTGTGAAGACAAATTTTGATAGCAAATACCTTATAGTCTGAATCTCTGCTGAAGAAACCTTGTAACAGTGACCACAGGACACTGACTGTGGCAGTGGTACTGCAGGCTCTCTGCTCCCTTTCTAGGGAAAGATATTGAATAGAGAGCACCAGGTGAAACCTGCAGCATCTTCATTTATGTTCATTTATGTTCATTTATAATCATTATCTGCTGCCATGTAGGTCACAAAGAAAAGATGGGTTCACCTTCTTTCAGCCAGTAGTTGTAGTTTACTTCTCCGGTGAGACCTTGTCATGAGCCTGCATCCTTCCCTCACTTCCGGGCACTGTAGGTGATGTGGGGTAGGGCTGGGATGTGCTAGACAAATCTTCCTTGAAGGCTTTTTGGAGAATTCAGGTAATGAACAGCAACTCTTTCTCTCCCCCTCTTCTCCACCAGCAAGTAAAACACTTGTGCTCACTTGTGTGACTCACTACCAGCTACCAGAACTATAACGGGTACAATAAAAGGTGCCCGACTCTAGGTCCCAGTGAAATCAAGTCTCATACATACATACATTTTCTAATTTTGATACAAAAAGGAGTCACATCCTTTAAAAAGTTTACGAAGAAAATGAATACTGAGTACTGGCGTTTCTGCAGTAGAAGACCTGCTCTGTCTCCTGCAACAGTCTCCTTTGACCTGGGGGCAGGCCTTGGTAACATTGCTCCAAAGCTGTGCTATTACCTATACATTTAAATGTCAGAGACTAGAACCCAAATGGCTTGAGATCTTTGTTCATGTTTAATGGAGAGAAGGAGGAGCTTTTTAAGCACTTTTCAGAGCAAATACACCTTTAACTTCTGTGTTACCACAGTAGTGGGATGCAATATCAGTGTAGATGCCCTTTCAAAATAAACAGTATATTTCTTTAAAAAACAAAAGATCTTGGAGATCTTGAATATGCTCTCAGGCTACATTTCCCTGCTGAAGAAGAGGAAAAAAAAAAGAGTAGAAGTTCCTTTTGCAGTAAAAGCATCTGTGACTTTCACATAACCACCTGCCTTCAGGGCCCAGGAGTGTGAGAGAAACACCAAGGGCAAGTGGTGGGCCTGTCAGATTGTGCCACCGTGGATGGGAAGGAAGCTCTGCAGAGCCAGCAAAGCAACACTGGAGTCTGCAAGGCAGATCTGCCACTTGTGCTCTCCTGAGGCCTCTGCTGTTCGTTAGCAGTGCTAAGAGCTATAGAACTCCTCATCAAGAGCACAGGGCTTTGAAGACTTTTTCCTGCAACTGAAGTACTATGGAAATCACTTGAATTACAATTTTCCAGTGGCAAAGCTCTGTTTTAATATTTCTGCCCTCATCCAAGACAGACACTGTTAATTAGATGCACCTGCAGTACAAAAGACATTATTTGTGTTAGTATGAAACATTGCAGATCATACTTCTGACTGTACTTTATGACTCTTTAACATAATTCAAACTCACCCACCCACACCCAAATATACATAGCCTTTCTTGATCCTGTTAATAAGTTCAGGTATCTTCAAAAAATTTACTGGGATTTAAAACTGTACAAAATGAGAAGCTCTCCTACTTCAATAACCCATGTACTAAGCGTATGATTAAAAAGCTTTCATTTATGTAGTCACTTCAAGGTCTTAACTACAGGAGGATTCATACAGAGGTGAAATTAATAGGATATTCCTTGTTAATCCTGCAGTTCAGTTTTCACATGTCAGAGGTGGACAAGTGAATTTATCTTCAAAGGTCCTAATTAGGGAAGAAAACATCAGCAAGGGTGCATGTAATTATGTCTCTCTGTAACATCAGAACCTTGCTTCTTAAAAATGATGGATTTAGAAACATGATCTTATAAATAGAGACTTTTTACAAAATTAAGTAACCTTTTCCCTCCCCAGTCAAAGACCAAATCCAGCCAAGCACCCAAACCCTTAAAAGAACATGGTCTGGAAGCACAGAATGGTCCCAGTGGGCCCGCATGGATATGGGTGTGACAGAACACACACAGAGTCCCAGTTCACAACTCTGATTTTGAGTTCAAGTTACTGCCTACTAATCATTGCCTAATTTGAAATGACCTGAATCCCTCACATCCTGGCCATGCATTTTGTAGGCAGGGAGCCTCAGGGTTTCCAACTCTGCTGTGGGTTGCTGAAAGCAAGCAAAATCAAAGGAGGCCTTCCCACTTGTTTTTAAATAGCATTCATTAGGTGCTTTATGACTAAGTATTGTTCATGGCAAAGCTTGAACACTTTTGGTATTCAGATTTGTGTGAAGCCTGGTAGTTAGTTTTAAATAGCCAGCTCCAAGGGGAATTGTGTCTCCTTTTGACAGAGCTGGAGTGATCCTGCAGAAACTTGAGGCCAGTCCAACCAAGCCAATGTCAGAGGTCCTGACCAGGTCAGGTACAGGACAGCCCGATCTACACAGCCATGCTCTCCTCTCGTAAAGCGTGTCCCTTCAGAGAGGATGCTGTGCTATCTCCTGCTCATGTGGCTGCTACCACATAGTGCAAGCAGAGGCTGTTGGAAGGGCTGCAGAAGGTTGATCTGCCCTTGGTTCAGTGACAGGCCCGCAGGGGAGTCCAGGTGGCCTGTACTCACCCTTCTCCTCTCCTCCTGACTGGATATGCAGCTGTGATGTGGCTGGGGCAAGCACATAGCCACAGCATGTGGCTTTGGAACTACAGAGTATTTTTCTTTGGCACCTAGAGTGGATCAGACTTCATATTCTGTGTAGGGCATGTGCAGCCTTCAAGCCATACACAGATCACGTGGCTTCATTTGCCACAGAAGGAGTTGGTAGGAGATGCATCCTCTGCTAGCATCACTGGAAGGCCTGGCTTGAGGGTATGTTGGTGTCTCTGAAGAAATACCATTTCATTGTGCTTCTTTACGGTGTTTTCCTGAGTGCTGTTGGAAAAGGATGATGATATATGTCCCAATTTCACTACAAACCATTAGCTACAAACCTCCTCTCCTACTGCATCCAAAGTTTTGAAAAAGTAAATGTTTCTCTCAAGATAAGAGATCTGCTAGTTTGTGTGAATGATGCATGGTTGTCTGCGCCTGACAATGTCCTAACAAGTTAACTCACTGTCCTGACTAAAGCAAGGTCCAAGTTATTTTCAGAGAGGCTTTTAAGTATTGTTCTGACACAAAAGAATTAGGATGCTCCACTTAGGCATGTTAACAGGAAGTGGCTTTGCTGTCTTAAAAAAGAAGAATCATAAAATTGCTGGGATTGGATGCTTGTTGTAATAGACCAGAGGGGTATTTTACATACAAACATGCTGTTTTAGAACATCAAATCCTTTATCAAGTTTACCGGTCATTTTAGTAATAGCGTCAGTGTCCAATCCTAAGGGATTTATTATCTGCATGGCCTGGTATTATATCACATTAAAACGGATGATGCAGTTATGTGTCCAGCCTGGAGCAACTTGCCCACTGATGCAGAAGACTAGGAAAGGTTTAATGACCTTTTTGTAACTCGTATAATTTCAATGCCAACAACTAATGCTAGTCCAGGAAACTGTGATGTTTTTCCCAGTGCCCCTAGATGTATTCATTAGCCTCTTGAAGGAAGAGTTATATCCACACAGCCCGTCTGGCAGCCTGAAGTATCTTCAGTTCAGCAGCCTTTGACTTAAGAGTAACTGTAGCATTAGTGTAAAAGTAGCAGATACAATGATGTAAGGCAATGAGCTGCGTTTAACACGGCTCCTGCCTACAGAAGCCACTTGCTTGGAGAGGACCCCAAAACCAGGGTGCGTGGTGGGAGCCTGGAGGTGCTGCGGTTGGAGGAGGAATTTCATGTCTGGCTGCCCAGGCTGAGTCTGTTCTCTGAGCTGTAGATTTCCATCTCCTGGCTGATCAGACTGGTGTCTTTCACGTTTACAAACCCAGAAAGAAATGTATGTCTAGAGCATAAATGGTAGTATAATACCATCAGTTATATTATAGTTGTCTGAGCAAATAGTGGTGTGTAGTCATTATTGAAAGCCTGGCACTGGAAATCAGGGTTCTTTGTTCATTATTCCCCTTCCACTGTTCTACTCCCAGCTCTACCTTTATAACCCTGTGGAAATCACTTCTACATGCTTCGGTTAGATGGGCTTACACTTTATTGCTTATTAGTAGCATTTATTTAATAAAGAGGAGCTACTAACTTGAAGACTGCTACTACCAGTCAGTAAAATTTGAATAGGAAGGGAAAAAGGAATTGTAAAAGGATCAAATGAACAATGTTTGATACTTTAACAAGTAAAAAATATAATTTTTTTATTTTATAAAAGCACTGGCAGCTGTTAAGAACTACATCTTCTATGTACCCTCTGTAGGTTTCAACACAATTTTGATTTTATATACTCTTAAGAGTTTTCATTTTGTGAAATAAATGCAATTTAACATCTGTTCTCTGCAAAATATTATGGACCAACTGGTTTAGATGATTTCAGTTCATAGAAATATAACTAAAACACTTTGCGTAACTTATTTAACTGGGTCACTGGGTCTCAGCATTTAGTACTGCTGACTTGTAAAATAACTGAATTTTGCTAAAAAGCATCTATTAAGGGCATTTATTTATTTTTTTTTTTTGTAAACGGGAGATGAAGAAAATTTGTAATAGGTCACACTGAAAAATGAACACAGTCTCCATGGATAATGCCATTTGTAAAAGACACCTGTTTTGCTTGTGGTTTTCTCTTTCCAGGTGTTTTTGAATGGCAGTTTTACTTCCAGGCTCCTCATAATTGACAATATTTATTAAATGAAAACTTAGTTTGATCAAATTGGTTAAGATGTTTTGTAAGGGAAACATCATTTAATCAGCAGAACGCTACAAGTCAAGCTTATTTTTGGAGCATTAGAAGTCAATATAGTCGTATGCCTCTGGAAAAATAAAGCTTTCCACTGAAACGTGTTTCCTGACTGCTCAAACTCTGGAATACACAATGATTTTTATCAGAAGTTTATTTTACTATAGATTTTTTCCTGTATGACATCTAAAATAGCCAAAAACACATATCAAGACAGGAGCCAGCACAGAGCAGCACAGTGCACGTTGCACATTACTTCCAAAGAAGTTTGTGAAAGTTGACTGGGAAGAGCAGGTTCTGATATGCTATCCAGAAATAAATAAGTGCTTGCAGTGGATATTGCCTACCTGGACTTCAGTAACGCCTTTGACACTGTCCCCCATAAGATTTTCACAGAGAAGCTGTTGAAGTATGGGCTGGATGAGCAGACAGTGAGGTGGGTCGAAAACTGGCTGAACAGATGGGCCCAGAGGGTAGTGGTCAGTGGTGCAAAGTCTAGTTGGAGGCCAGTGACAAGTGGAGTAGCCCAGGGGTCAATACTGGGTCCAGTTCTGTTTAACATCTTCATTAACGATCTGGACAATTGGGTAGAGTGCACCCTCAGTGCATAAGTGGATGACATGAAACTGGGGGGGAGCGGCTGACTCACCAGGGGGCCACGCAGCCATCCAGAGGGACCTCAAAGGCTGGAGAGGTGGGCTGACAAGAACCTCATGAAGTTCAGCGAGGAGAAGAGCAGAGTCCTGCCCCTGGGGAGGAACAACCCCAGGCACCAGGACGTGCTGGGGGCCTCCCAGCTGGGAAGCGGCTCTGCAGAAAAGGACCTGGGGGTCCTGGTGGGCACTGAGTAGAACACGAGCCAGCAACGTGCCCTTGCTGCTAAGAAGGCTGACAGTGTTCTTGGCTGTGTTAGACAAAGTATCAGCAGCAGGTCAAGAGTGGTGATCCTTCCCCTTTACTCAGCATTGGTGAGGCTGCACCTGGAGTGCTGTGTCCTGTTCTGGGCCTCCCAGTACAGCAGAGACCTGGACATACTGGAGAGAGTCCAACAAAAGGCCATGAAGACGATGACGGGACTGGAGCACCTCCTGTGAGGAGAGGCTGAGAGAGCTGGGACTGCTCAGCCTGGAGAAGAGGAGGCTCAGGGGGATCCCATCCATGTCTGTAAATCCCTGAAGGGAGGGTGCAAAGAGGCCACAGCCAGGCTCTTCTCAGTGGTGCCCAGTGCCAGGACAGGAGGCAATGGGCACAAAGTGGCACCCAGGAGGCTCCCTCTGAACCCCAGGCAGCACTTGTGTGCTGTGCGGGTGGCTGAGCCCTGGCCCAGGCTGCCCAGAGGCTGTGGGGTCTCCTCCTTGGAGATCTTCAGCAGCCGCCTGGACGTGGTCCTGGGCAGCTGCTCTGGGTGTCCCTGCTTGAGCAGGGGCTGGGCCAGGTGACCTCCAGAGGTCCCTGCCAACCTCAGCCATGCTGTGATTCTGTGAAGTGGCATTTCTTGAAAGGTCCATACAGCCCGTAGGAAAATTTCCAGTAGGAAAATTCAAACAGATGAAAAAATTTGAAAACTTGTAATGATCCAACACCTCTCATTTGTACTTATCCTCACTGTAGGAGATATACCAGGGGGAAGGGACAGGAAAATGTGCCCACTGTGGAAGCTTTTGCTGTTCTTGGCCTGAGGAGTGGTAAACATTGTGTTTTACATATCAGGCCTTGATTCTTGTTTTCTAAAAGACTCGAGAGTGGCTCTGTGTACCTCCTCTCCACATGCCACTGCAATCTGTGGTCTTCAAAAGCAGGGGAGAGCTGCGAGGCCTGAATCCCCCCTCAGTCTTGGCTGCTACTGGGGCCCATCTCACCTCTCTGCCCCCAAAGGAAACACAAAGGAACAGCTCAGAAGTCAGTGGCTCTCTCATCTTCCCACACTGCATCTGGGGTTTCATAGGCTTTGCCTGACATGTGAGCACTCAGTCCTGCCCCTTGCATTTCCATGGAGAATTAGGCAGCTTCTTGGACATGAGTGATGAGGGTTCCTCTGCCTCTTTCCTTGTCCACTAGAGCAGAGTGGCTCATCTCCAGCAGGACAGATGATTGCACCCGCTGAGGCTGCCAGGGGTGTAGGAGAAGGGGGCTGGAATGGTGTAGGTCAGCCAGGCTAACTCAAACTATTCTACAAAAGGTGGGCAAAGATTTTTCTTGAACAGCTTGTTGTTCACGAGGATGCGTATGGTCTGAGAATACCGAATGGCTGCTCCGAGAAGCTTAGGTTCTTCCCTGCCTCTCTGCAAAGCACAGTGCAGCTTTGGTGTCTGGCCCCACCTTTCTTCTCCAACCAAAGCACTGCTCAGCATTCATGGAAGGTTCTGTTCAGCTGCTTGCAGGCCTTCATACTCTGAAATGGAGACATCTGTTGGTTTGAATCTCCTTCAGGGCTGAGAGGGTGATTAAGACTACATAGTGGGTGTTGAATTTGAATGTGAATTGAAATAGGAGTTAAGTTCCTAAGCAGCTTTGAGGATCTGTGCCTGGGCTCATAAAATGCATTTAATTAATGACTAACTGGAGATCCTCTAGGGCTCTTCCATCTTTGAGGTTTCAGTATAGCATCTCCCCTCCAGAGCCCATATTGCATGCTCTGAAGGCATTGTTATGCCAAGGAAGGAGGCAGACACATTTACTAACTCTTTGATCTATCACAATTCCACATAAGCTGTAGCACACACATTATTGTGGCTGGGCAGGGAGGAGCAAGACCAGATGCTACCAGACCTTACACACTGACAATGGTTAGGGCGTTGCTTAACCTCTCTTAGTCTGGTGAACTGTGGCATCCAGCATGGATTGCTAAAGCTGATGGACATTCATTAGCACCGCTGGAATGTCATTAACACTTTTACCAAGGATTATACATTTTTAAGTGTGCAAATACGGCACTCCAGTGCTGAAGAAAATTAGAAGCAGCAATTCCTGGAAAGAGGCATTTATTGATGATATAATGCCCACAAGTGTCAGCAGATGTTATTCCGTATAAAAAGGCATGTGGCTCTAATTTGGCACTTCTTGCCATCAGGAGGAACTTCTTGCAGAGCAGATGTCACTTCCAATCCTATCTTTCATGGTGCCTGTGCCCTGTTAAAAATGGCATACCAGTTTAGAAGTAGGCATGGTGCCATTGGAGCAGATGGTCGTGAGCACAAGTTGTGTCATAGAACTGGTGTTTGCGGAAATGAGGATGCTGGGACTGAAGTGCTGCCCAGGAACATCAAAATGTTCCTACCCAGGAAAAATTCCTTCTAAGTAGGTTGATACATGCTAGTAATGCTTTAGTGCTGGTAGAAAATGGATGTTATCAGTATCTTCTTTATGTCTGTTCAAGCTTTTGGGCAACCACTGGTGATCCAAGGGGCCACTTCAGCAGCTGAGGACACTGGAGCATAGGTGTGTCCTTGGCAAAAATGCCATCAATGCTTGGTGTTACTCCAACAGCTCTGCAGTGCCTGGGAACTCTTGCAGTGTGGAGGACGACTCTGCTGGGCAATGAAGAGGACAGGTGGCCTTGGACCTGCATTCACCTATCACCTCTGTAAGACAGTGTATGACTCTTTACCAGACAAATATCTGAAGTAAAGCTGTGCTTCTGTCCTGAAAAGCATGTGCTTTTTTGCTTACTATAGAGAGGAGCATCTTTCCTAAGGTGCTCATAGGCCAACTTGGCTTGCATTGAAGTCAACACTTCAGTTGCCCTCAATGGGATAAAATACAGTATTCCTTAGAAATTCAGCCTTCATGAACAGCTCATTTCAGTAAATTTACTAAACATGATTTTAAAAGTTTTGTTGCTTAGGTATAGCTACTTATTTTCTCTCCCAAAATGAACCTGCTGAGAGGAATTTAAATGTTAGATTGATATGTAATATGCTCTTCTTAACTTGTATCAGCAAGTAGAGCTTCCAAAATAATGATGAGTACTTTCTTGCCTTCGGCCTGGTTGAACAGAGAGCTGCAGCTAGAGCTCAAAAAAAAAAAGAGGGTTTATGA
>VXAA01000041.1:89934-118227 GCA_013399115.1 Anseranas semipalmata | reverse complement strand
AAAAGATTAAACTTAAAGAAGTGCACAGAAAATACCTTAAACACAAACAGAGGTTGCAGAAACATTGATGTATCAAGTTCAAAACTGCAAAGTGAAAAACCCTTACTCATGTGCCATATAATTTTATGTTTGCCTAACTTCTGTATAGTTTTTAGGATGAGCAGAAAACAGACATTTCAGCATGTTTCAGTAGTCTGGAATTAGAAGCCCTGACATTCAGTCACTGTGTCAAAGAAACTTTCATGTTTTTAATCCCATCTCCATTTCACAAAAAAAAAAAATACCAAAACCTTTGTGGGAGCAGAGAAAAGAACTCAGATTTTGTATTGTGCAGTATATAATATGTGCTGACTCTATGCCAGTGAACTTTCCAAGGTGACAGATGCACGCTGGTTTACATTCTTTTCTGTAGAGTGTGGAACAGACCACTGGGTCACCAACTGCCTGCATAAGTGTCCTACTAGCTATCTAAAAAGACCGAGCCTTCTTTTTCTACTCCCTATAAAAGATCTCATCCAAGAAAGAAAGAATTAATCTACCCTAAAGAGACAAACTAATCTTTGAAGTCTGCGTGAAGGAAATCTTCCAACACTCACTCACTTCCTAGTGAGTTCTTCCCTACAGTGTTACACCAAGTGTCTTCATTTCAGGAGTATTTTCACAGTATTTATTGTATTGAAAACACCCACAATATGACACTGTCTTAAATTCCATTCCGAAAAACACCACTCTGAGTAACTATCTGTCTGTATATGTTGTAAAGCAGTGTTACTCACAGCTCTGCCTTCAACTTTGGTGGCCTGATATCTAACCATGAGATGTTGCAGCAGCTCAGTTTTGATATCTAAATCTTATTTGGTCTATGGCCCTTTCTACTGAACAGATAAAAAATGGGCTCCATTCAGAAGCACATTTTGTCTTTGGAATGCTGGTAGAATTTCCAGATGTGCTGTCATATATCCAAGTACAATACTAATACAGTAAAAATCTATATAGCACAGTTAATATAACATTAGCAGGCAAGATGTTAGCTCTTTTTTTTTTAAGCCTAGCTAACAAATTATGGTCAGATTTATTCCATTTAATGCTTTTTTACTTTTTAAAGTAAAAAAATAACAAGGTAAAGAGAAACACAAACATGCTGTGGATAAAGTACCAAACTGCTACTCCTACATAATATTCTGATAATTATATGGGGGAAAATTGTCCTGGGATGTGTATTTATCTTTTAGACTCTTATATTCAAATACGCTTGTTATGCTGTTATGTACTCAGAAACTCCTTCATCATGTTGCATAACAGGATCATGAGAGCTCAATAGTTTAATCATAAACCACGTGGAGCAAAAGAAGCATCCTTCAGGTATGTTTATCAAAGGTAGGTAAGAAAGAATATTTTTTTCATGCCTACATGATCAATAAGAGAAAAGTCTGGGTCAGTGGTAGTAATCATATTTTACTTTTGATGACTGTGGGATCATCTGATATCTTTCTACCCAATGTGAAATGTCAGGTTTCAATTTTTTCTACAGAGCTTTCAAGTTTACTGGACATTAGCACCGTCTGCCATTCTTTTTTCACTTCCGGCAAGAAGGTCAGGGACAGTAAGTCCCTGATAAGTGTTTGAAAGAGTGCACTGTAGGCCTAATCACCTTTCAAAGTTGTTCCTGTAGGCTGAAGAAAAGACACAGTGGAAGGAAATCAATGCTGTGAAATGTTTATCCAAGCAGGCTGGTAGTTTTCAATATACAGAACTCTGATATCCTTTGGAAGTGATATAGTGATGTAATGTTGCAGATATTAAGGAATAGGAGCAGGGAAAAAAAGAAAAAAATAAAGAAAGATCTACCCAAGCTGCAAAATACCAAAACCAGAAAAAATACATCTTTTTTACCAATACCATAAGTTATATGAGATATTTGGCTAGGAAGTAGACTTGTGACTGTATTCAACTTAAAACTTGAAAGAAAAGAACTGAACATGGGAAACAAAAAGCAACTTAGACAGTGGACAGCAGAGCCAGAGGCAACTGACGAAAATCTATGGAGCTCACCATGAGGACAGATGCTATTGCTAGAAGAATAACCTCCAGAGGCAGAAATGCAAATCCTGTGATGGCTAAGTGAAAAGAAATTGACAAGGTGAAAACAAACAAACAAAAACAAAGAAAAAAACCCACACAAATACAAAAACAAACAAACAACAACAACAAGAAACAGAGGATGTGTTTGTGCTTATTTTTAAATATGTATGGCAATGAAGTTCACAGCCTGTGGCTCACCTTCCACTTGTGATCCTTTAATTCAATCCTGTTAAACCAAAAAGGTAAATGTTTCTAATTTGAATGCATTCCTTGAGAATGATGAAGATTCCTTTGCAATCATTAAGCAAAATATTTTATTTTATCCTGCTGTTTGGAAATGAGACAAGCAAGGGGAGATGTGGACATCTCCAAATGTCTTTCACCAACTCTGTTGGTTTTCCAGAAGCATCCATTCTGTGATGAGAATTCTGGCAAGCTACACTGGGGGGAAAAAAAAAAAAAAGTCTTTCTGGTTGTTCTAGTAGTTTTTACTTGTCAGACTGGAAACCACAGCTCAGCCTGGGGTAGGACTAATAAAAGTTTGCTTTCCTTCCCCACAGAGTCACTGAAGGCAGACTAGGAGAGAAAAAAAAAAAAAAAATCAAGTCATCCCTCATTTTTTTTCGTCTCAGTCCTAATGCAAAATAGAAGGATGAGGGAAAAAGGAATGTTAACCTCTCCTTTCAGGGATTAAACAGCATTTCTCATACTCTTTCTTCCAGATGCCCCTCTACACAAGGTTGAAAGATGAAAGTAAAGGAAATATTTATACTGATTTAGAGCTCTCGTATAATGACTTTTACTGCCCATATGCTGTTCAGGCAGCATGCCCAAAGTTCTTGTATGTAGTGCTTGTGACTTTTAAAAAGTCAGAACTAGACCCACAGACTGACACATCCTGGGACCCTCCATTCTGGAGTGTCTTTGCACCAGTTTTGAAGGACAATGATTCTTTTGTTTTCCTAGATTAGAAACAGATTTCTCAGACAGTAAAAAATTGGTGCAGCATGAAATCTGGAAGGAGCCATACCAAAGTTAGCATTTCAGCTTTATAAGCTTCTTGGAGATAGATTTGGGTGGGAATGTTTTTCTATTGCTATCTTTAAACAATTAGCTGTTCAGAGATACCTCAGGATTTAACCTTTACTTTTGTTTTGCATGCATTGCAGTTACAGGAAAATCACAAAGTCTTTTATTTTTTCTTCTTATTTTAATAATATAGAGACTAAATATGATGAATTTTTGGAGGCTGATCCATCTGATATTAGAACATTTATGTGATTTCAGGTTCTGTCTACTGTGGAGCAAATATGATCTCTGGTGTACCTTGAAGGCTCATTCCCAATTTCTCAGACTGTGGCAGTTGTTGGATAATCTGTCAGTTTTCATGCAAGAGTTGTATTTCAGTGAACAGAAAGGCAAGGAGATGGAATGTTTATTGTTCACTGTTGAACTTCATGTTACGCATTAATGATCAATGATCTGCCTAGAGGAATGTATTTGCTTGTTATCTCTTTGGATTTCAACCAGAAGCTAAAAAAATTGATTCCTAAAACAGTCATTTTAAGACTATTGCCTCATGGCCATCATAAGTAAGAGACAAATTATTTAGGAAGACCAGCTGATTATATTTTTCCAAAATGTATTATAAAGAGAATTTCAGTGAAGGTGTTTTTTTTGTTGTTGTTGTTTTTGCTGCTTTTTGTTTGTTTGTTTGTTTGTTTAAGTGTGTAACTAATAATTTCTGTTGGTCTTAATGATAAATTTTATTTTGTGTTAAATACAAGGTAACTCGGGAATCAAGGAATATTACACTGATTCACCAGCCATATTAAAATAGAAGCAGTGGGTTCCCAATTACTGAAACTTGTAAAACATGTAAACTTGAAGAAAAGTCCACAGGTAACAACCAACCACAAACAGCATTTTGTGTGCCAACGTCTATATAATTCATTGCCACAGGGAAGTGTTATAGTACTGTAGTTATAAATTCTTTAAAGTATTGTCTTAATGGCAATTAACTTTTTCCTCTGCTTTGATTAGAAATATGCTTCTGCCACCAACTGAACATTGCTTTGTTAACAAGCCGATGGCATTTTTCTTCTTTTTAGAGAATGATCAGAGATGTAAACACTGGGGATAAGGCAGTGAGTTTTGCATTACAGCTCTTCTGCAGAGAGAAGTATGTGCACAAGAGAAGCTTGCTAATTATTGTCATAGTCAATGAAAGAATGATCACTTTTTCATATTCTACATCAATAGATTTTAAAGTATCTGTCATATATTTTCAGGAAGTGTTTTTGTTTGTTTGTTTGTTTGTTTGTTTAACTGCCTTTTTTGTAGGTCTTTGATCAACTAGACCTCTCCTAGTTTGTTTTTTTGTTTTTTTTTTTGTTTGTTTGTTTTGTTTTTTTAATAATTTGAACTGATAGCAATTGTACATATAACATGTGACATTCATCACTGAACTGTTTGTTATAGTTGATTTATTGCAGGGAGTATTTCAGTCCATTTAACTAGGAGTTTGCCAACTAAAATGCAAAATTATATGGTGTCCTGGTGAGGGCAGCAAAACATTCAACATACATGTTTTTAATAAGCCAGTTGCTATTATATGCAAACCAATTCTGAAATTACAAATGATGAGAAAGTGTGCTTTATTTGGTTTAGGAATGTTAAGAAGCTGCATTTTTTTTCCATTCTATTAATCAGTGTCTGATAGAGTTTTCTAATTGTTAATAATAACCTCTATTCTTAGAAATGCTTCTTCAAGTTTACATCCCAGATTAGAACTGATCTGCAGATGAAAACAGATGTTTAATCTGAAAGCCATTACTGTAATAATCAATCTCAAAGGACAGCAAAAAGCAACCTGGATTTTTGTTTTTCTTCATATGACTTGATATATGCTACAAAAAATAATGCTGGAACTAGGGTTGGCTCTCTTACAAAACCACATATTTCGATGATTTACACTAACTGCTAAAGTAATTCTTTGAAAAAAAAAATCTGATTGTCTGAAATTGCTGGAAAATATAAAACGAGGAAGAGTATAAAAAGTAAATCTCAAAAGCTAAGTAGCTGGAAAAACATAAATTTACTCACTTTCCTTCCGGGATCAAAATCCTCCTTTTTAGTGATTCTTTCAATAACCTCAACACATCACTTTTTATTTGTGGTAGAAACAACTATCCCAAATGGAAGACAATCACCAAATTGACAAACATGTAGTATTCTGCAAGACTAAGATGAATGGTTCTTTTTCTTCTTTTTCTTTTTCTTTTTCTTTTTCTTTTTCTTTTTCTTTTTCTTTTTCTTTTTCTTTTTCTTTTTCTTTTTCTTTTTCTTTTTCTTTTTCTTTTTCTTTTTCTTTTTCTTTTTCTTTCTTTTTCTTTTTCTTTTTCTTTTTCTTTCTTTTTCTTTCTTTTTTCTTTTCCCTTGAAATGAAAAAAATGTATTTAAGAACAGTATATCCAGACTTTGTAAATATCTATTCATTTTGCCCGTATGTGGCTGACTTTGGCTTCTATTTTGCCTGATTGATATCAGAATCTGAAATACACGTGATGGGAAAATGGTTTACTTGATATGTTTTTGTCAAATGGAAAAATAATGTTATGTTTCATGCTGAGCAATAAGCAGAGAACATTTTTAGAGGAAACATGGACTGCAATTATTGTTAAGCATATTTGTTAGGTTTATGCTTGAAATTATTTCCAACATTCAGTCTCAAACTAACCTTGAATATGAATTGCACTTTATATTTCAAATCCATCTGTTGCTCAGTATGATGTAAATGTTTTCATTTTGCATGATGTGTGTTCTATTTAAAATGAAAGGAAAGCAGTTCAGATTTTTAAAAAATTGTTTTTAAAGACTATTGTGGAGCTCTGCTTTCACAAATTGCACAAACTAGGAAGTTATTTAAAATGATATATGGTTATTCTTAAAATTTCACTGGGTAGGGGGTTATTTAAATATCTATTGCTAGGTTATTTATCCTTCCCGCCTTTTTTTTTTTCTTTTTGGTTTATCTAACACTCAAAATTACGTGTTGTTACATGACTCTGCTGAGGCTGTTTTATGTGTGGAGATGAATAAACAAAACATATTTTTAACTGTGTACAGGTGTGAAATAAATCTTGATATACCCTGGGTTCTTTCAGATTTACTTTTGCAATGTTACACAACATACTTCTTAAAGAAGGACATTTATATTATTTGAAAAAATTAAGAGATTAACATTATACATATATAAATTAGTAATTAAACAGCATGATATATACAAGATCAAGTTTTGACTTGAATTTTTTCAAAACTTACCAGGTTTTGAAGTAAAGAGCAAATGAATAGATGGACTTCAGGATAACCAGTGAATTAGAATTTCTCTGTGGAGAAGAAGATGAACACTCGACAGAGAATTTTTAAAGGTGGTGTTGCTACATGGTCCTCAGGGGAGGGTTTCAGAGAGGTGAAGGTATCAAAGCGGTAAAGGTGTGTTAAGAGGGGACAGAGTCTTGGCTGCTCTGCTCTTTGATTTTTACAGTCAGTCGTCAGGTCAAGGAGAACAGTGTGAGGAAATAAAGAAAGAAAAAGAGAAACAGAAAGAATGGGGAATTCTGCTAATAAAAGCAATGTTTCTATTTGTGAGAAGTAATAAATCTCCTTTCACCATCCAGTGCTTTTTTTTTTTTTTTTTTTTTTTCCCNTTTTTTTTTTTTTCCCCATTAAGGTCATTGTCAAGACAGCAAGATAGCTTTCTGTATTTTTGAGGGAGATTAAATAAAAGGAAGAAAGGTAAAAGAAAATCAGTCACCATGGAACCTAAGAGAAAAAAAAAAAAAATCATCATTCCCATGCAGCCTAATGGGAGGAGTGAAAAATATAAATAGACAAAAAAAAGTAGTCTCTAAATCTTGAAAGGAAAATAAATTCCTTCCTTGGCTATATCATCTATCTCTTATCAATAATTTCAGAGGGATTTTAGGGAGGCCAAGCTGATATGTTGATACATATATACTTTATTAATAAACATAAGAAATATACGTACTACCATGAGAATTACTTGTACTGCTATCCTATTTCTTCTTCCAGAATGCAAACACTTTTTAAAAAAAAAAAACTTCTGAAATGGCCTCAGGCTAGGATTTGTAGATGATATGTACAGTGTTGGAAGTAGTCAGAAGCCCTAACCCTGTAATTCATGTTAGGGTTTTACTTTTTCTCTATTTCCCTCTTGCTGACATTAAGCTGAGTATGCTCAGCTAGACAGCACAGGAGCTAAAGGCTAGAGTGTAGCAATTACTGTTTTGTGTCCAGTATTATGGTAACTAGCCTGGCTAACCACAATGGCACATGCTTTTCTCGAAATGTATCAGACAGTGAAGCTGACACCACAGGAAAATAAAAACATGGGGCTGCCCTATATAGATAAGTTCTTTTATTAAAATAATCTGCACATTCCTTTACTTCAGCTTCACCAAGTAGTATGATATCTATATTTAGGTTTTCATTAGCATCCTTAGGGAAGTAAATATTCCTCCGACTCATTTGATTAATCTCTGCTTGTTTTCTACTTACCTTCTCACTCTATTTTTTAATAAAAAATCCCCAGCTTAATTTTGATAGGATTGCATACTTTACACTTCAGTAACTGGCTAATAATAAGGAATGACTTTCTCTCCCCTAACCCTCCTATGCTTGAGTTGATGAATGAGTGTTTATAGGTCTACTTGCACAGAAAGATAAGAAGTTTTAACTTTAAATCTAAATTTGTGAATAATCATTTCTTTGCATTTTCTTAACTTTTTCTTTATTTTGCTGTATAACTATGTATTGCTTTGTATATGAGAAAGAACAATGCATCCACATCCTAATATGTAAGCATAAAGAAAGGGTAATTAAACACTTAAAGTTGAGTTCTATACAGAATGTGTTTGGCTTTAACAATATAAATATCCCATCTGTAAATCACCTGCAAAGCATCCAAATTGTGTAGGACAAATATTTTTACAAAATCAAAAGGGAGAAGAGGGCTAGATCATAATCCTACAGGAAACACATATATGCATAGATGCTATGTTTCATAGCAACATAGGGCCTGTTCTTTTATTTACTCCATTTCTTCAATCTTGCAGTAGTAGGTGGGGAAAAAAAATGACACACGTTAAGTGTACTGAATCCTTAATGTCTGGTTCAGCAGATCCAGAAAGAAATGGAAAATATGTATTTGTATATGTAGCTATGGATAAATATTATAAAAGGCTTATTCCTCTGCACATGTCAAGCACCAGTCCCTATTATTAGCTAGGGTATCACAGGAGTCAGAAATGTAAGTGCTTTACAGATTACAAGAAGAAGAAGAAAACAAAAGCCAAAACAAAACTCATTGTACAGTTTACAACCCCAACTGCAAGCAAGTTACTTAAATTGTTACTGATGTGACACCATGGGACAATACTGTTGTTTATTCAGTCTTATATACAATGAGTGTTCATAGGGAATACATTTCTAGGAAGAGCCGTTCATGTGCCTAAATGTTTAGCAGTCAGAGCTTTTTACATAGAAATGTTAGGAAACTTGCTGAAGAGTCATCACAGTTACAGGCAAAGATGGCAAATGTGCCTATACTTTTGCCTTCATGGAGATAAATATCTGTTTTTTAACTGTAGTTCTTACAGTGTACACTTTTATTTCTAGATGAAGATCAATCATTAACCAGTACAAATAGGTTATGATCCCAAATTTTGTAAATCATGTTCTTTTCATGCTTAGAAAGAGGCAAAAGCCCTCTGTTATATTGGCTCTCTCAAGGATGCTGATGTGGGTTTGTGAGTTTTCAAGGAATCTTGGAAACTTCATGATATCTTTTTACAAATTGGAAAACACTCCACAGGCAAAGACTTGTGAGTCTGCCATTAATAGAATAATCCCTATGATTTTGTGTGCTTATTGGTGAATATGTGTATTTAGGACATGATCTGCCACCCATGTGAGTCTTCTGCTTAGGACTTTTGGTTTTATTTCTATGATT
Organism: Anseranas semipalmata; assembly: GCA_013399115.1. Lineage (NCBI taxonomy): Eukaryota > Metazoa > Chordata > Aves > Anseriformes > Anseranatidae > Anseranas > Anseranas semipalmata. The sequence goes on along the minus strand of VXAA01000041.1, from coordinate 109,112 downwards.
GAGCAGAATTGTCCAAAGAGCTACCTGTATGTCCTTCAGATATCATGTAGCACAGCATGCAGATTTATGTCTCTCTTTTGGGTCCTGATGCAGCTGGGTTTAATCAGTATAAGAGTTAAAAGTTAATGGCTGCACTGGGCTACTAGAGGGCCTTTTAATCCACTGAAAGGCACTACAGTGATCACTGGTGTACTGCGTGGCCTTGTGTACAAGAAGTGCAGCAAAACTAATTTGAAGCTCAAGCTATGTGATTAGGTCCATGTGTTCCAGAAAACATTGGGCTCACTGAATATGAGGACTACTTAAGGAATAATTCACTGCTCCAATCTGAGAAAGGATAACACAACTCAGTGTCAAAAAGTTTGCAGAAACTTAAATAGGAAATCAGAGCAGCTCTGAGACATTGGTAGATGATGCTGAACATGAAAAGAAAAGGGAATATGCTTGTGACTGGCAAGAGCATTGAACCAACCCAAGTAATAGCTAAAACTGGTTACCTGGCTCATGAAAACAAAGTATATATTTTTGTAAATAAACTCAATTCAGGTTAAAAAGATTATGTTTTTAATATTTCATTTTCAAAACAAATCAGAATACCCTTCTTCATTTGTAATCTTTTGTATTATTTTAATTCATGTGTGTGTTTCTATCTATAATTCAAGCAAAATCATTTTGGAATAAAAATGTAATATTTTCATTGGCAAATATCAAACTAGAATTTTAAGTTTCAGAGGTCTCCTCCTCACACACTATTTTATTTCCTCTAAACTAAATATTGCCTAAATCAAAATTTTGGTTGATTAATTTTGTTGTTAAATTGCTATTTTCTCATGGAAGCCTCTTAGACTTTTTACTTCCCAACTGATCTAGTCATGAGACACTGAACATCTGGCTGTGGCATAACATTTCCAGGGGACTCTGGAAGCAATGTTATTTAACTTCTGCCACTACTGCTTTCTTGTGAGTGCAAATGCTAACTACTCAACAGTAAGCAAAAATGAATGAAACTACTAAAAACAGCTATTACATGCATCATAGGCCTTCATTGACTTACCTTTTAACAGTAATGCCTTCCCTACTCCCTTTCTTCCTTTCTTGTTATAACATCTTAATTCCCTCATCAGTGAAGAAAACAAGGGAGCTAATCCTGCCAGGTACTGAATGCCTTTGATTCGTGTTAAATTGAGAATGAGATCACACAGCAAATCTTATGAACAGCTGCTGCAGTGACATGAAGGTGCTGTGTACTTTGGAGAATGCAGGTACATCATTGATGTAGCTGCACTTGCATAGCTCACTTTCTAACAAGCAAGAGTTCAGTTCAGGTAGGCTTGAGAAACAGTGGCAACAAGCTTTGCTACATCTCTGCAGTTCCACCAATGCCTGCAATCAGGGCCATTTATCAGTGAAAAAATAAGGCTAAGCAGCAATGCTTTGGTTCTTCTTTCCTTCAGTGGAGTTTAGCAGCCCAGAGGATCAAACCCCTGCTGTTTCTTTGTATTAATTTAAAAAAGAAACAGCTTCATGGTATGTAAGATATGACATTATTTTCTAGTATTACAACATTTTTCTTTAGTACCTTTGAAGCAATGATAATCTTTCAAATATTATTATTATTATTGTATTAATAACAGTATTTTATTAATTCTCTTTCCTTTTTCTTAAGCATTCTGGATTACAGCTGCAAAAATGCCTTCTGTAGAATGCTACTAATCAGCAGCCCATGAAAACTGTAAGAAGCAGTTAGCAAAAGCAATCAAAATTCCTATAATACAGGAAGTGAAAGACAAAAGAAACCAAAATAAATACACTTAAAAAATCCATAGAGGCTAGTAGAGAACATGGCAATAAAAAGCAACAACAATGTGTGTCTGTATCACTGTAAGAGGCATACATTTTCATCAGGTGTTCTGATATATTTTCAGATTTTCAGCTCAACACTTTTGTAAATTCTTAGTACATTAAAAAGCTCTTTTGGAAGGTCATTTTGTTTCGCAATTGCTTTGCAAAAAGACAATTGTGCAGGCTGGACTCTTAATTAAATATAATTGGAAATTTTGTTTAATTCTCAGAAATCATGAAATTAAGAGAAACAATAGGCTCTGGTTTTTTTTGGTGGTGGTGGTGGTGTTTTTTTTTTTTTTTTAGATAAACTGAGCCAATTGTTACCCTCAGTTACAATAACACAGTAAATTCTTCTAATATATTGATGAATTGTCATTCAAAAGTTTCAGATAAGATCAAACTTTTTTTTTTTTTTTTAATGGTACTATTTAACTGAGCAACATTTTACATAGTCCTAAAAAATAAAAATAAAAATTAAAAAATCAGTATTTTCTGTGCAGGTCATTGGGAGAAGTTGGGAGAAGATGAGAAGTGTTCACCCCTGGCCAGTGAAGAAAATCTTTTGTGGATATTGCCTTCTCACAACTACTGTTACCAATATTGATCTCAGCTAACCACTGCAGTGCACTGAAATCAATCCAGTTACATTACTTTGAGCCACCTAAATCTAGAGCACTCCGTTGTTGAATCAAGCCCATTGACTTGAAATAGCTTTATTTGCACTAGAATGTTAACAAAACACAGAGATAAATGAAGGCATTCTCCCCTCTCTGGTGATTCAAAAGCTTGCACAAAGCAATCTGGTGGGTCTGGTGATTCAAAAGCTTGCACAAAGCAATCTGGTGGGTTTGTGCTGAAAATAATAGGATCTGAAGGTAAAGATTTTTTATTTTTTTTTCTATAGGTAGTTTTCTTTCTACCCTAGAAGGCACAGAGGAAGCGGGAGTGTATAGTACATGTATGAACTAATTTAACTTAATATCAGTAACTAGCAGTGTACCCCAAGTCAAAACTGGGTCCAGTCCTGTTTAATATCTTCATTAATAGTCTGGATGATGGGGCAGAGTGTACCCTTAGCAAGTTTGCAGACAACACTAAACTCGGAGGAGTGGCTGACTCACCAGAGGGTTGTGCTGCAATCCAGATGGACAGGCTAGAGAAATGAGCTGACAGAAACCTCATGAAATTCAACAAGAAGTGCAAAGCCCTGCACCTGGGGAAGAACAACCCCAGGCACCTGTACATGCTAGGGGTCACACAGCTGGAAACGAGCTCAGCAGAAAAGGACTAGCCAATAAGAAGGCTGGTGGCATCCAGCACTGCATTAGGCGAAGTATCACCAGCAGGTTGAGGGAAGTGATCCTTCCCCTCTACTCAGCACTGGTGAGGCCATATCTGGAGTACTGGGTCCAGTTCTGGGCTCCCCAGTACAAGAAAGATATGGACCTACGGGAGAGAGTCCAAAGGAGGGCCACAGAGATAAGGTGCTGAATCATCTCTCCTATGAGGAAAGGCTGAGAGAGCCGGAATTGTTCAGCCTAAAGAATAGAAGTTTCAGTGGGGATCTTAACAATATCTATAAATACCTGGAGGGAGGTGCAGAGAGGATGGAGCCAGGTTCCTTTCAGTGGTGCCAAGTGACAGGACAAGAGGCAATGGGCAAAAAATGAAACACAGGAGGTCCCTCTGAACATCAGAAAACACTTCCTTACTGTAAGGCTGACAGACCACTGGCATAGGTTGCCCAGAGAGGTTGTGGAGTCTCCTTCCTTGGAGATATTTGAAAGCCATCTGAATGTGGTCCTGGGCAAGCAGCTCTAAGTGTCCCTGATTGAGGAGGGGGTTGGACCAGTTGACCTCCAGAGGTTCCTTTCAACCTAAATAATTCTGTGAGTCTGTGATCATTAACCCTAACTAACCCTGACTGTCTCTCTTTTTGGTGTAACTTGCTTGGCAGAGATGTGATATTTTAGTTAAGATGGCTTGTACCCAGACAGAAGGCATTTTGTAGATGAAGACCTAAAGTCATCCATTGTATGAGCTTCCAGTGATTATGTGCTGACATGCAGATGGAACATCAAGCATGACCACCATATGTCCTATCTGTTTGTTCATTAGTGCAGATTAAATATTGCTGCTGTTATGGGGGCTTACCAGTAGTGAGGTTATTGAATGTTATGAAATCCTTGAAAAATAAGTTTGCTTTGGATTTGTTTAGCTGTTAGATAATGACACATATGACTGTGTATACTGTCTTTTATATTTTTGCAGCTGAATCAAACTGTCAGATAAAAAGGTGAGAGAGCCTTAAAACCCTACACACAGGTCAGAAATTAAACTCATGTATTTAATTCTAGTGAAGCAGCAGAGACCTCTCTCCTGTAAAATCTTATGGTTATGTAGTTGATGTCCATTAGTATCTCCCTACAGAAAATATACTATTTTGGCAGTTAGGATTTAGCCTAAGGTAGAGTTCAGAAACTATTATTTATGCTGTTTTATTTTATTTTATTAGCTTACACATATTTGTATGACATTTTTTATTCTTATGAACTTGCATGTAGAAGCTGTTTGAATATATGTGTATATACATATAAACACATAATATATATATACATATATATATACATATAAACACATATATATACATATAAACATATAAACATATATACATATAAATAAGTATAGATGTATATGTCTAGATGTAGACATTTATGCAAAACAGAATCTGGTGAGCTGCTGTCTGGACTGCTAACAAATATCCTATGGTTGTCGTCTTCCCCAAATAGCAGAATTTCATTTGTTCTGCTATGCCAAGATGCTACTCCTTCCCTTGTTGACTAATGAACCTTTTTTTATATGTAGAATCCAACAGAGTGCACAGAATATTGTACCGGAAATCAGACAGACTAGAGGTTTAGACCAATAAAATAAATAATAATAATAAAAAAAAAAACAGCCTTTGTGGATGGATATAATTATTTTGATTTGTCCCATTTTGAGTGGCTCCTAAATATTTTCAATATCTTCAATATCATCTTCAATACACATCCTATATTTGGTGTATCGAAATTAGTGCAAGGGGATCTCTAATCTTTTGACGCCTGAAAACACAGCAGACTCACATTTTTCTTGAACAATATACATAAAAGATGACAAAGCACCACCCGTTCTTAGGATGGGTTTCATTACAGTTTAAAGCAAGGAAGGCCCTTTCTAAACAGAGAGTGTTATTAAAGGTGTCTGCTGGTCCAGACCAGTTTAATTTAGGAGAGGAGAGGAGAGGAGAGGAGAGGAGAAACCTGCTCTGTCACCGTGTTCTTTCAGGCTGGATCCATTCCTCCTCTGTTCTGTTCTAGTTCAGCAGTTTTCTCTGGCTTTTTAGGTTGGGTCGTCGCTAGCAAGGCACAGTTCTGCAGTAGCTCATCCATCCCCTGAGTCTTAAAGCCATTTGCTGTCTTCCTGATCTGGATCAACTTATGCCTCTAATCTACACAGGAGCATTCACTACCTCTAAAGGAATGGAATACCCTGACACCAAAGTTGTCCTCAGAATAAGAATCAAGTCTCCATGATGTAGGGCATGCAAAACATTAAATAAAATTCAAAGTGATTTTAAATTCTAGTTTAATAGCATCAAAATGTGATATATTGCTTGTTTCTTGCAAGTGATAAACCTTGATTAACTTGTTTATTGATAATTGCCAAGCTGTTTTGTTACATCTGATGGGATAATGTTGTTTAGCTTTGTTATTTATATATTTATTTTAACCACAGGCATCAAAGTTATTCCACATCAATTACCAAACTGAGAGGAAGACAAGCCTTCTTCCAGGCAGATAAACAGACAAGATTTTTATACTGCTGACAAATATGTTCTGTTACTACTCCTGTGTATTATTCCCAGATGACATTGATACTAAGAATTCATTTGAAAATACATTCCTTTTACACAAGTTAGTCTTTCAAAGAATTGCATTAATTGCTGTGGCAGTGAATACAGTGGATTTTTATCTATACAAAAAATAGCTTTAGTATAAACAAAAGACTACTTATTTCTAGTCAATTTAATTATTGACCTAAAGACACTACTGCCTAAGCTATACCTCGGTTGCCTTACATGTTTGAGCAATTCAGTGATTAATTTCTTTAAAACCTTCCTTCTTCCTTTCCTTCCTTTCCTTTCCTTTCCTTTCCTTTCCTTTCCTTTCCTTTCCTTTCCTTTCCTTTCCTTTCCTTTCCTTTCCTTTCCTTTCCTTTCCTTTCCTTTCCTTTCCTTTCCTTTCCTTTCCTTTCCTTTCCTTTCCTTTCCTTTCCTTTCCTTTCCTTTCCTTTCCTTTCCTTTCCTTTCCTTTCCTTTCCTTTCCTTTCCTTTCCTTTCCTTTCCTTTCCTTTCCTTTCCTTTCCTTTCCTTTCCTTTCCTTTCCTTTCCTTTCCTTTCCTTTCCTTTCCTTTCCTTTCCTTTCCTTTCCTTTCCTTTCCTTTCCTTTCCTTTCCTTTCCTTTCCTTTCCTTTCCTTTCCTTTCCTTTCCTTTCCTTTCCTTTCCTTTCCTTTCCTTTCCTTTCCTTTCCTTTCCTTTCCTTTCCTTTCCTTTCCTTTCCTTTCCNCCTTCCCTTCCCTTCCCTTCCCTTCCCTTCCCTTTCCCTTTCCCTTTCCCTTTCCCTTTTCCTCCCCTTCCCTTCCCTTCCCTGCCTTTCCCTTGCCTTTCCCTTGCCTTGCCTTTTGCCTTCCCTTCCCTTCCCTTCCCTTCCCTTCCCTCCATCCTTCTTTTCTGCCCTCCCTCCTCCCCTTCCTCACTCCCTCCTACTCTCCATTTCTCCTTCCCTCCTTTCCCCTCTTCCTCATTCCTTCTACTCTCCATCTCTCCTTCCCTCATTTCCCCTCTTCCTCTCTCTGTTGCTCTGTCTTCTCCTCTCTCTTATTTCTTCACTTTCTCCCCTTTGTAGACAGAAGGTTACAGCAAGGGGAAGAGCACAAAACAAAATAACACCACTCCCCAGCCAGTCTTTCCCCTGTGATTTAATTTTGAGTTTACCCTTCATACAATCAGTATTGTTTAGAGAAATTAGTTATGCTAAATGCATAATGAGAAAGTGAAGGAGTAATTTTGCAGTATTTTGCATCTTTGATTCAACTTGTTTATCCTTGGATTACATGTCTAAATATTAGAATGTATTATCTTTACATCTGAAATCCAAAAAGAAAATAGAGCGTGGGCCAACAGGAGGTTCTTAAATATAGCACCAGATGTTCAGAAAACAAATATCAAATTAACAATTTATGAAACAAACTCGTAAAGGCCAAAATATATTATGCCTTTCTGTCAGAAAAGTGCTGTTTTAGCAATTATTCTGGCTTTAATTTTCAAACTCTGTGTCTGAACTGAAGATGGTATCGTCATACCAAAAAAGTCCTACAGGCATTTCTTCACATTGTGCAAAAATTCTAGGAAAAAAAAAAAAAAAGTTCTGTATCGGTCTGATTCTGCAAAGTACTAAACATCTGCATTTTATCAAAAATTCACTGGGAGCTGTAGACACTGTATGTCTTTTGGGATCATCTTCTGTATCTCTAATGCTATAATATGAGGGAAAAAACAAGCAAACAAACAACAAAACCCATAAAGCTGTTTAAAGGCTTGTAAACAGTTATAAGAAACACCTTTTTTTGTTTGTTTTTTTGTTTGTTTGTTTGTTTCCCTCATGTACAGAACCTGGAATGCATGGCATATAAATTGTGTGGTTATATATATATTTTTAGAAGCACAATGGATAATATTACCAGATTTAATCTTTCAGCAGCTATGCTTCTATACCATTTGTAATATCAAGACAACTTGTTCAGAGAGACCTAATGCTACCAAAGTGCTTTACAAATAAAATATATATTATTGCCTTAAACTACATACTATAATTTTCATCCAAAGATCACAAAACACTTTTAAAATGTCAGTAAAATAAAGATCACATAATTTCTCCTGATTTAACACCTGGGGCTGTGAACATGTATGAGTAAATGGCAAAAATTCACAGCTCTTTCTCTAGTGATCTCTAATATGTGGAAACAACTGCACTTGTTTGTTTGTTCCTTATTTTTCTCCTTACCGACTGCACAGAGAGCAAGTGGCAAAGCTTGGAGCAAATGCACATGATAATAACAATTTTTATTTTGTACGAATCCTTATTTTTTCTTGGCTATTTTTAAGATTCACATTAGTGGTGGAGGTGACTATAGCTCTAACAGTCCAACATGGGTTTTTTTAGTTGTTTACACTTTTTCCAAACTGAACCTATGAAGCTTATATTTTTTATCACTAAGTTGTTCTGGATATTTGGAAAAGAAAACTTTGAGTTAAACTAGCTTAGCTATATATCTCACTGTGATATACTGTTAAACTTTGTTTAAGAACATGTTAAAAGAATGTTGAGAATTTCTAGTCTGTTGCAGAAAAACTTCAAAATTGCCAAGGAGGTCTTCCTGAGCAATGTTTTGTATGACAGTTTCTAAGCTACAACAAAATCCCATTATGTCTACTGAGCTAGGTGGTGATAACCAAATTAATTATCGTTTTGAATTATACACAGGCTGAACAGAAGATCATAATAATCATTGTACTATATTGAGCAAATTGTCCATCTAACCATATAACCATATATCCCATTTCTCATTGGTGACCACTATTACTTAACGTGGCTGTTTGTTGCACCAGGAAGGTGTATCTTGGCAGCTAAAGGACTAAGTGGAAGTGTGCCCTGCCTTTTGTCTCCTCTCTTTTGTGTGAACGGTTTGTTTTGAAGATTATTATTATTTATTTATTTATTTTAAACAAGATTATACACTGGAAGCTTCTACACAAATGTGTGACAATATTGAGGTTTTTTGTTGGGGGGGAGGGTTGTTTATCTATTCATCAACCATTTTAAAAAAATTAAAAGAGAGAGAGAGAGAGAGAGAACATATTCATCTCATAAACAGTAGCTGGAATCTCCTAGCAACAAAAATGCCATTAAGATGTAACTTTTTTTTTTTTTTTTTTTTTTTTTATCATTACTGTTTCAAATATCCTTGACTCTTCAAAGTGTTTGTGAAATTAAATGCTACTTTTGTATAAGGTTGAGATCCTTGATTTCAAGGAAAGAGGTTGATTTCCTTGATATCAAACAAAAGAGGTTGATTTTCTTGGTTTCAACAAGGTAACGTTAAATTAGAAAATAGATAATAAATCAAAATGTTAGTGATAAATAGTGTAGGGAAGAAAATATTTATAAGTATTAACAGAAAGTCATAAATTTGAGGAGTTTGTAATAATTAGGAAAATTGCTTCCAAGCATTTTTATGAGTCAAAATTCAGAACTATAAGCTATGGATATACATAATATAAAATCCAGCTTTTATGACACATCACTATATCACTCTTTATTTTCACCCCTCATTTCTCGCTGATATGTTAGTAGAGATGTAAAAGAGAAAATAAAAGAACATCCCTCTGTAATATTGAAAGGTAGGAAATAACACCATAACATCTCTTCCATATTAATCCTTTCCAAAGAATTTTTGAAGACACAACTTGATGTCTTTTTTTTTTTTTACTCATTCTGCTTTGAAAATTAATTCCCTATTTTTATATTGAATATCTGACTACATCTAGATGACAACTTTCTGTTTAGCTGTTCTTGAAATACATAGATAAATTAAAACATTAATTTCACACAGTTTATTCCATTCAAAAAATGAGTGGAAAAACAGGCTACTAAAAAATAAAAATAAAAAAATTGTGTCAGTATTTTTCAATAAAATATTAATTCTTAACCACATCTAGAATTAGGGATCTAAAAGTCAACTAGTTTTAATGTAAGATAGCATAAACTCTAAGGCCTTTGTTACAAAGGGTAGCAGATAATGCTTTCCCAACACAATCCATTCTGCTCCTTTTGTATGTATTTTAGTATAAACTGTATGGGTAATTTCTCTCCAATGCCTGCAAGGATGCTTGGATTTGTATCTCAGACTAGACGCTAAAAGCCTAAGCTATCACCATGCTGCTGAAGTGTTCCATCATAGCTATGCTTCAGTTTCACTTTTAAAAGCTAAGTTTAAAAGCAGCAAAATATTTTATTCAAATGATTTAAATATTTAATTAAAACCAAATCATTTTGAAATCCCATTTTCCTTTCCTTAAAAAAAAAAGCCAAAACACATTAACTAATTAAGAAAAAAAAGGATAAAATGTTTTAACCCTAAAACCAATGGTTTATTTTTTTAATTATTCCAGCAGTGACCTAAAAAAAAAAAATAAGATTAATTGTTCAGAGAAATATAGCACTACCCTGTAATCATTTTAGATTTTGAGAAATCCACCCAAAAGGGAGCTGTTGGTCTGAGTCCTCAGACATATCTGTTTCTAGTCCTCAGCTAATCTCTTTTTCACTTGGTTTTGGTTTTGCTTTACCTTTAGTTGACCTTCCACTCTTACGTGAAAGTACACAAGTTATTGAGTCAGTCCTCAATAACTTGAACTTTCATGATGAGTGTTATGGGGAAGGAAAATGACAAAGAGTGTCAGTGAGAAGTGAAGTGGGTTATTCAGCATTGACCCTGTGTGCCCTCCTGCAGGTATTTCCCACTTGCGGCCCTGGAGTCCTTTAGCGATCTGGCATGCACCCACAGAGAGGGCAGAGCTACTACATTTCAGTGATTCTACTCATGACCAGATGCAATGAAAAGAAAAAAGGGTAACATTCCTACTGCTAGAAGGGTATCTTTGGACTATGGTAGGTCTGTGCTGTCTTCATAGAAGGGTTAGGCCACTTAAATATACTTGGTGCAAGAAAGGAAGGAATATACTGTTGCACAGATTCAGCAGATCTGTGGTATCACAGACTGCCCTGCACATGTGCAGCATAGCAGGTTTATGTTCATCTGAAGCTCACTGTGTGGTTCTGCAGTGTAAATGCTGCACCCTACGCAACAAACAAATCGGCTCTGGTCAAGAGCCTAGCACATTAACCTCAGATCACATGCATCCTACAGGACCATGTAATGCAGACCTGGTCTATAATTTAAGAATATTTTTTTTCTAGTTATGAACGTGAAACTCCAGAATGTAAATAAGTATTTATGCCAACAAAGGTAAAACAGTAAAAGTGTCGGTTATTTGAGTCACGTGATAAACTCAGACAATCACTACACTAATTTTCCTTGATCTCTCCAACTGAGAACATGCCAGAGAAGCCTTGTATCTGAGAGTAAGCAAGCAACTTCCAGCCAAAGGAGAGAGAGAGCACAAACCTACTTAATTGACAAGGGTCCAGTTCTTATACCAAGTATTTAAAAGCAAATCTGAAGTAAATTATTTCCAAGTAACTTCAGCAAAAGTTATGTCACATTTATGAAGCTTAAATATGTAGCTTATGTACTAACTTATGGAGCAAATATTTATGTTGTTTAAATAGAAGCCTTGTGGAAAAAACAGAGGCCTGCAGCACCCATAAAACAGAAGCTGACTGAGAAGGGCATATTTGATATTTGCTTGCCTGGAACCTAAACATAAACACACTGAAATGCCTAAACAGCAACACTGTATAATTATTTGTGAGACTGCATATTTTGTACTGCTACTAATGGCATACCCAGAAATAATGCCTGAGCACTTTGACACACTTAAATGTAAATATAAAGTTAATATATAATAGCAAGGAGCAAGAGGAGACTTGTGATGTAAATACACAAATAGGGTACAGTGAAAATCATGTACAAGACATAAACTCTGCAAGGTAAGAACAATGGATGTAGAACAGACAGGAAGCATGACTGGGGAAACAAACAAGTCCTGCTCCTGAAATAATCTGTGTTAGGAGCAGATGAGATCCACCCTTCCTCTTGGGGAGTTTGTGAGGAATGTAAAAATACCACAGATGCATGAGAAAAAAAAAAANAAAAAAAAAAAAAGAGGAAGAAAGATGACCCTTGACTTTGGTCCTAGCTTCCCTCATCAAAGAGATCTCAAACCTGACCACAGCCATCACAGTTAACTACATAGCATCAGCTATGTGGTATTGAATATACAAAGCTAATGGAGAAAATGATCATTAAGGGCTATTTGAACATGCAGTAATAATAATAGTGTAGGAACTTACCATTGAAAATGCATGTCGTTAATGAACGCCAGTGTAGTAAAACACTGCTTTGGCACTGGGCTTATTTCAGTGTTTTAAATACTCCCATCACAGTGATGTCTGGCTCCCAGATGTATATATACATCTGTATCTGTATACACACACATACACTCAGTTGTAAGAGTCTTATTTGAAGTTGCATTTAATACTCTGTATGTTTTGCATAATAATTTAAAGATAATTAGGCCCAGATTCACTCTAGATGAGGTTTTGTGTGGGCTGAATCCTAGACTTCTATGTATCTATCCTCACTGGGTATAGGGATGCTGCCTTAGCTACCTCAAAAGCAATGCTGATTTCATTCTGTCATCAGCTCAGGAAGGACAGGATTATTTGTGGACTATAACATGAACTAGATCAATAAAATAATCTTGGTTAAATAAAAAGCCTCAAGAAGCTAGAGCTAGTGGCTAGAGGCTAGCGGAGGCAGTAAGGGATTTCTTAGATCATCTTTGCCAAGGGAGACAAAAACAACAAACTACATCCTGAGTGACCACTGCAATACTCTAACTTTACATCAGAGTAATACATTTGAAATCATCTGGGATGCTGTGATGTAAAATCAAGTAGTACAACGATTAATTGGGTCACCAACCTCTTTTCCCTTAAGTCTATGAAATGTTATTTAATTAAAACTAAAATGTCATGTGGGATTGGTCCCAGGATATGGCTTCTAGGCACTGCATAAATAGGCAGAAGATATTATTCTATTGTTAATAATGTTTCATCTGTTCAGCATTCTCACAGTTTGCTGATGTCTAGCAATTGTCCTTTCAATGTTCTGACAACACAGGGTGCTCTCACAATGGATATTTTCAGAAAGCAGCTTAGAAATTTTCTATCAGAAAATTACAGTTGCAATTAATCAAAGCAAAAAGAAAAATAATTTGGAAGAAATAAAATTTTGAAAAAAAAAAACACAATGAAAAAAACTTGAAAGATATCAAATTCTGATTTCTATATTCCATTCTGATTTTCTGTTTCAAAATGTACTTTGTCTTATACTAGAAAACAAAAATAACAAAAAAAGAACAAAACATTTCAAACAAGTCAAATGCTTCAGATTTCTGTTTTGAACTACACTGAAAATTATTAATTTGTTTTGCATCTTTACCTGGTTGCTTGTTTTTATTTTTATTTTGTTTGGTAGCATAAAAAAAGCAACTGATGGATTTTAAGAAAACAAAACCACTTCTTCCCAATCCTCATATTTAAACAGGGAGTTCTTATGTTATTTTTTTTTCCTGAAATTTTTCTTAAGTGAGAGGTACTTTGTGTTTCAAATGATTTATTATTTTTCTTTGAAATCTATGTTCTTTTTGAAGTCTGGGTCAGGAAAAGATTGAGGAAAGAAAATACACCTTTTCCCCCAGTTAAAATAATTAAATTATGGTGAATTAAGCTGTGAATTAATAAGAAAACCAAGGCTTTGTATTACTGTCACACCACATAACTACATTAAGCCTCCAGAAAGAAAATGACTAGCATATGCAACCTTTGATGCATAAAATCAAGTCTGAAAGAGGTGGAGACAGGAGGCCTTTAGCTTTTATTTTGGAACAGATTTATTTCTATAAGTCCGTAGTTCTTTATCTTTAAAATACTGGGATAGAAGGCAGTGCTGAGCCTTCTGAGAATTTGGTCTGCTTCTAGCACTATCAACGGCTTGACGTGTGACCTTCCCAAGGTCAGTGCTTCTGTTTTCCAATCTGTTGAGCAAATAAAATTATACTGTATTCCACTGTAAAAGCTTTTAAGATCTGTTGATAAGAAGTGGATATTACTCTTATGTAAGATTTGACTTTTTACATTGCACCCTTGAGTAATGATCATAATAACCTCAGTCACCACATTTGTTCATCACAGATTCCAGAGTACCTTTGGGCTGTATAATTCCTTTCACTTCTGCAGAATGAGAAACTGAGTCACAGGAAAAAGAAATAAGTTGCTTGGAGTCATCTCAGCAAATTATTGGTGGAGATAGAAATAGGGCGGTCTTTGTCTCAGGGTCATGTTCTGCACTTTTAGAAACATTTCCCTCTCCATTATTAAACAATGGAAATACATTGTAGTTATAGAGAACAAAGACAAACTCTTATCTACATTTGTATATTTAAATGATCCTTACGTTGCTCTGAGACTGTGCCATGAAAATGGATATGAAAAAAATGAATTATTGAAAACACATTATAGATCTATTATTCAAGCTGATGTGATTCAGTGGGATTACTTGTGTAAGTAATAGTTTGAAAGTTTGGACATATTTATTTTCTTTTTCCTTTTTTTGGGGGTGGGGGGGAATACTCACCTTTCAGTGCTTAATGTAGATCTAAATTACACTGTGATTTGTGTTACATGAGTCAACTCCTGCTCTTTCTGTCTCAAAGTATGACTTTTCATAAGAGGTTGAGAGTCATTTTTAACTAACTTTAAATTGTATAGATGCACATAACTACTTCAGTCAGTTAAACATGTTGCAGAATGACCAACTATTTCAACCTTTTGCTGTTTGCAGTCTCTAATGCTTCAGGAAAGAATGGAATAAGCAAGCAATCAAACTATGAAAAGGTCACATTAGTAAAAGTACAGTGCTATATTGTGTATTGATCACACTACATGGGAGTCAAGTCTTGCAGGTTGTTGAGAATTGTCGTTACAAGTGCTTAAAATGATAACACTGGAATCTGTTAAAAAAAAAAGTGCTGAGGTTAGAATATGATGCAAATGTTATCACTCGTTATTAAGGGCTATAACATTATACTAGTACTTTACCTGCTATATGTGACCAAAAGAATAAATGTTTGTCACAGCTCCAGTTAATTGCACTGTAGTATTTTTCCCCAGTCTAAACAAGTGTTTTATCACAAAGGAAAAAAAAATCTGTGTACTTCAGTGCTGCAGTGCTGAACACTGCAATGTCAAATTCAGGAAGAAGCCTGGAGTGGAATCCCAATCCCTGAGTCAGGTAACCAACCATCTCACACACTGCACTGGGAAAGGTAGAGAATCAGGCCTCCATGTCAAGATCAAGAACATCGAAGATGCAGCTCAGAGGAAATTTAAGGGAAATGCTGCAGTGGAATCTCAGTTCACATTGTGGGGTCATAGCTGCAGCAAAACCATTTCCATCTATGTGGGCTCCAGAATTTGAAATTTTCTCCTTAAAACATGTAACCCATTTCTGTGGTATCAAACTTTGTGTGTGTGTGTGTGTGTGTGTGTGTGTGTGTTTAGATGTAGGGAGTGTTTTCAGAAGAGAAGAATAAAAGGAGGTGGGTGGCTCAGCTCCCTACCTCTCTCCTTCTAACCAACAGCACAGTGAGCAGAACATACTTTCCCAATGAAGGCTCAGGGTCAACTCACTACTAAGTTGGAAGGGGCTCACGTCTGTCCTTTGACTTCCCTACAGTATCCTTTTCCTTTGAAAGCATGTCATTCCAGCAGACTACATCAGGCTGCAGAGAAATAAATTATAATAAAAATAATAATAATTATAAGAAGAAGAAGTAAGTAGCAGGGAGAGAAAGTTAAAATGTAAATATTTATGTGGGAATTCAATGCTTTACTAAACAGCTATTCTGGATATTCTTGCCAGTAAGGGCAGTAGTTCTGGGGCTCTGTCCTGTCCTAAGAACTGCTCAGGTATTTTAATGCAAGCAATCACAGTGGAAACTGGGCCAGAAACTCAGATCAATATATATAGTTTAAATAAGGATTCTGGTCAGGACCCTGGCCTGGCCTACTCACTAAATACATCTCTTGCTTCCACATCATCAGAATTTCTAAGTGATATGACTACATGGCTTTTATGGCAGACTATACTGGATATAAAACCTGCCTACTTTTGTGGCACCTGTTCACTTATCTGACACCTACTGTACGAAGCTTTTAAGAATAACCTTGTGACCTATTCAGGCCAATGTTCCCAAAATAAAATTACTGCAAGCCCTGATGAGTATGTGTACTGCAGAAAGGAAGTCTATGGGTTTTACTACAGGCTTTACAGTCTAAACATCTGATGTGTGAATTCTGTTAGGTCAAACTAAGTCTCATATGAAACCACAATGCAAGCAAGTTCTCCCAGGGCTCTGCACACTCTGGTGCATGCTGTAAGCAGTAGGTTGTAAACTCTGTGGTTCAAGGAATCTCAAAATTTTTCTTGTAAAGTAGAACAGCTGCAGCAAGAGGGCTTGTAGCCCGGTGGTTGAGGGTTGGAGCCAAGAAAGAAGAACATGTGGGCCGGAATTCTCTTACACTGCAGAAGATAGAGAATTTTGATTTTCTAATCCCAAGCCAGTCTCCTACCCACTAGATGGAAGCAGGCAAACTACTTCTCCAACTTTATTTTCTTTCTTCCTTTTTTTTTTTTTTTTTAATCATCATCCACTTCTGCATCATTTTGCAAAGCTCCATCTGGTGAACATATCACTACCCTTCGTTAAAACTGGATGATATGAACTTGTCTAAAGTCATTGTATACATCAAGCAAACATATTTGCTGGAGGGGCTGCATCAACATATAGAGGTACCTGTGTTAACTTTCCTTCCCAGCATAGCCAAAGCTTGAATAAAGCCATAATATCAAATGAAATAATGATCCTATGACTTTTCTATTTGCTGCATCCACCATAACTTGTAGTATATGCATATATACTGTGCATATGTGCGTGTATAAGCACATGTATACATATGTATACATATGTGTGTGTTCATGTATGTGTACACACACATATATTCCTCCCACAGAAAAAAAGTAGTTATCTCCCACTGAAACAAAGAAGCTGATTTTACAGTACATAGCACAAGCACATAGCAAGCAGGCTATCTACAGTAATAATTCTTGTTCTGTAGAGACTTCACAGATGCTCCGAGTTCTGTTTTGCAAAATCTGCAATGTTAGATGAGGTAACTAGCTTTTTAACATGGTTCAATATAGTATAAATACACCCTTAACCAGCGTTACTTGCATAGTCATAACAGGGAGATGAGAGATTACCAGTTTGGAACATGTAGAAGTATCTCTGCTTATTTGATGGCATTTTCCATACTAGGGGTAAAAACATTCCCATTCAGAAGGTGTGTGATGTCCAAGCCAATTTGCTTGTGTTTGGTTAAGCACAGGACTTTAATCACAGAAGAGAGGTATAAGTGGGAAGCTTACTGCCTTAGATTTCTAGAAGCTGCAGAGAGAAGCAGGAGGCACAAGGCATCAGATAAGGAAAGGAGTCAAGGAAGATAGAACAGAACTCTCCTTTGGTGCTCCTTCCCCTGTCTGATCCACTGGATAATTTGGCGTGGATAATGTGAGCTCTGGTTGTTCAGCCTGTGTATGGGTTTTAAAACAGGATGCTTATACTGAATTTTAAAGAACTAGATTCACTGGTACTTCAGTGCTGCATGATCTCTAACTTTACCACACTAAGTGAAAGAGTCAGAAATCTTACCCAGAGAGATCCTGATCAACCTGGTCTAGGAGCAGGTGTTTCCTTAAAACACTTACAGGCAGACCCCTTATCCTAAGATATATGTTTCCATACTTTATTCAAGAAGATTAGAAAATCTGGAAATTTAGGATTATGGCACTGAGTAATGATAGATTTATTTCCTGGCCCTGACACACCTTTCCTGTGTAACTTGACTTACAGAACCAAAACTTCAGGTATCAAATCTAAACTGGATGATATCTCTTTTCTTCCTCCCTGACTTGTCTTCTGGATGATAACCTTTACATGGTAGATGCTCTCTCAATACACATATAACATATATGTCTTTCTTTACAGTTCCAAAGTATACAGCTGCAAGCACAACAGGTTCCTTATCTAGATACTCTCTCTTGGAAGCTACATATTACCCATAAATACTGTTACATCTTCTGGCAAATTTTTTACCTTCTTTTTCAACTTTGAAATTCCAGGGCCTCAGATGGCTTCCACTAGTTCCCACCTCTCAGCAGATCCCTTGGAAGAAGCAGGCTATTTGTCCTTCACGCTTCAACAGCAGGTCATTGTCTCCTTCCTCTTATTTCATTCATATTTATTTATTTCATATCTTGTTAATGTTCAGCTCCTCTGGTTGCATTTTGATTGTTTTTACGGTGCCTGAGCAATTTTAATAACGCGAAGGTAAAGATGCTAAGAAGCTTTATTCTCAGGCAGGAGAACAAGCTCTTTAGTCCTCCTGCCCCACGTCCCTGTGAGCATTCACCAGTCTCCAGAATTTCAGCGTTTTTTCCCCCCATGCTTTTACTCACGGAGATCGGGTCGCTGCTGGTAACACCAGGTGAGTGGCTCTCCTACCACGCCCCCCCCGCCCCGACCCCAGTCCCCGCCCTTAAGCCTCCCCCTGCTCCTCTCCCCTGACTCTCCCCCCTCCGTCCACGGACTTTCATGGGGGCTTTCCTGCCTCCGGCTCCCCCCGCACTTCGACGCTGCAATTCTTGATCCACGGAAGGTTTCCAGCCAGCCTAGACCCCTCCCACCCCCCGGCATGCACCGAGAGACAAAGTCAAAGAAACCGACAGGAGAAATGAATTAATGCGCCTCAACGTGGCGCCAAGTTTCCTTTCCCTCTTTTTCTCCTAATGAAGCCACTAATATATTTCTTGCGGTGCTTTCTCTCTCAGTGGCATTTTATCTCTTCTGGTCCGTTTGTAATTTATTGGGCAGGCGTTTTCAGAGCCAGATTTTCTCTCTTTCTCTTTGTCTGGTTGGTTTCTGTCTCCTGTCCCGTTTTCCTCCCCCAGCTTCCCCCTCCCTCCGCAGTCCCTGCCCACCGCAACAAACAGAAAGGCCAAATCTTCATCCTGGGGACCCGAAGCGGCCACGGCGACTGTTGTAACTTGTCTGTGGTCTAATTACATTAATTTGATAAGATCGTCGTCGGCAGGATGTCTAATTTACGTGGAAGCGGCAGCCAGGGGAAAAAAAAAAGCTTTGACCAAATTAGCATGCCGCCGGGACCAGGGGTGCAGGCTCCATATGGCTCCCTGGCTTTCCCTATAAATAACCCTCCTCCAGCCCGCCCCCGCGGTCACATCCTCCCCTACCAGTATGCCGCAAAGTTCACCGGCGGCGCCGGGCGGGAGAGGGGAGAGGCGCAGCCCCGGGCTGCGGGAGGCACCCGGCGGCCGGGCTGCCTCGCCCGCCCCCGCTCCCGCC
>VXAA01000041.1:66790-86012 GCA_013399115.1 Anseranas semipalmata | reverse complement strand
GGTTCTGTTGGGCTTTTGTTCCGTTGTGCCGGGGGTTGTTTGGCTTGTTTTGGTTTTTTTTTGCCCTCTTCCCTTTTGGACGGACCCTTCTCCGAGAGGCGAGGAAGAGGAGGGGGGCGGAGGAAAGGCTGGTGTCAGCCTCCTCCTGACAGCAAAGCGGGAGTGGAAAGTTGCACGAAGGCATGAATGTAATGTAAATAAATGACTCCAACTCCGAAACAGACAAATGAACAAAAAACAAACAAACGAACAAAAAAAAAAAAAAAAAAAAAAAAAGGCCTCAAGGCCGCCCAGGGAAACAACGCACCCCAGGGNNCCCAGGGACGCTCCAGCCCCCGACTGGAAGCAGCGTCTAGTTCACACCATCATCCCTCTTACCTGATAAGTCCCTTCGTATCAAACCTTCTATATAAGAAATACAGTATAATAATAAAAGTGCCATTTCGCCATTTTTGTGTGATCAATAGGCAGTAGAGATCGTACTTTTACCGTGGAAAAAATTGTAAAGGTTTTATTTAAGACATAGTTGCATGAATATTCTCATCTGATTTTTTTTTTTTTTCGAGGTGGAGATGACTTTTTTGGGAGATATTTGCTTTCTTGATGGTGGGTTTAATTTTGTTTTTTCTTGGGGGGAGGGAGGGGAGGTTTTGGTTTGAGTTTCTCTCTCTTCTTTTTCAATATACATATTCATTATTGCCTTTCCATCTGAATGTAAAAATTAGTACCCTTGATTTCTATTATGGTAACAGTGTAAACATTCAAAAAAAAAAAAAATCCAAGGCAGTTAAGCATGACCAATTAATGTCACTCTAGTGCTTAGGCTGCAAAGTTTAATGGTAGAAAATTCTGTGCTGTTGTAAATCTTACTATAACTTGAGGAAATCAGAACTGAGGAAGCAAGTGAAACTTACTAATTCTATTCGAGGATTTTATAATGGCATATTTTTTCAGTATTAAAGTGAAAATGTTTTCAACTCCGGGTCCTTACCATTTTTCCAGCATCAGTTCTTGTAAGTGGGTTATCTGGGTTTAGGGGACAGAGCCTCCTTTCAGTGCACTCTGTGTGTGCTTCTCTCTCCCCCCGCCCCCTCCCTGCTTTCCTCTCTCCCTCCCTTCCTCTCTCTCATTCATTCACACGCAGAGGCACAAACACTCTTCCCCGATGTAAATAACACACAGAAGTTTCCTGCCTCCTCTCCCTTGCCTCTCTCTCTCTCTCTCTCTCTCTTTTGTAATGCGGCAGTGAATCCCTTTATTAATACTGTGAATCTCTTGCTGCTGCTGCTGCTGCTGCTGCCGCCGCCTCTGCTGCACACACTGCAGATATATTAGGGATGTTAGTGGGAATTTGATTTAATTGACTCTGCCTACCTCGGTCTCATTAAGCTGGAGATGGCTTTCACTGGTCAGCACTTCAGGCCCGTACGCAGCTTGCCGGACTGCCGGCGAGGCGAGGCCGCTGCATGCGGCTGGGCTCCCGCAGCTGCTGGAAGTGGGAAAACTAATTAGTGAAAGGACTTTCCCATCCCTGCTCTGGGTTGCTGCACCTTTAATATTAGATGCTGAAACAAACACAGCGCAGTGCTGCGGTTAGACTTCAGGCAACTTGCATTTGATCCTGTTCCTGTACGAGAAAGTGCCCCCAAACCCTGTAATACCTGTAAAGGCGAAAGCCCCTGCAAATCACTTGTAACTCAGAGCTTGAGTCCCAGTGGAGATATGGAGAATTTCAGTCACGTTGCTTCTGGCTTTCTCCAGGCAGAGAATCCTTTTAAAGAGTGAAACACCATAAGGGACTTGCTAAACTTCAAATACTGATTTGGCTTGCTTTATAGAAAATGCCCACCTTTGGGATATGCAATGAGAAAACAGACATACATACACAGACACTGCAATTGATACATTCTTGAAAATGAGGCAGAAGCCTGATCGCAGGTGTTACTGAAGTATTAAACATGGAGAATAGATAATTCTTCCAGAATCCTTTATCATTATGGAAAAGTCTGCAGTCTCCTAGAAAATGCCTTGAAGTTTGATTGTGCAGCTCTGGAAACAGAATGTCCTGTTTAATTATATAAATTATTCCTATTTCAAGGACCCTTTTTTATTTCCTCCTGCTTCTTTGTTAGACTAATTGTTCCGCCAGGGCATACTGTGTAAGACAAAGTGATGGCAGCAGAGTCACTAGTTTGCCATTGTGCTTGGGAAGAAAAAGAAAATGCGTTTACCTGTGAGCCAGTATTTCTGCCCTTAGGAGGCCATCAGCTTTGACTTAAGCATAGCCCCCCAAAATATTTAAGAATAAGACAATACACCACTAGACTACCACCTAAGTCTTGCTGCCTTCTCCACAATATTGTAGTGATAAAATTGAAGATCTGAGAGCAGTAAGAATACACCCCATGATAAAAATCATGTTACATCCACTGTTATGGAAGTTAAAATAAAAGATATAGTAAATTAAAGATGCCAAATCACTGGCCGAGGCCAGACATGCAGGCATTCCAGAGAATATAATGCTAAATATATATGATTATGATTTTTTCATCATTGAGATATAGCAGAAGCTTGTAACTGTGGTCATTTACTTTCCTTAAAGTGCTACTTCGTTGGCCCACTTGTATAGAAATGTTGGTTCAATTAGGGTATTGAAGACATGCATTTACGAATGCTTCTATGTTAGGGGTGGGGGAAATAGCAAAATTATCCTTTTTATTTCTGTGACACTTTCTGATTTTAACACTCCCATGATTCTTTCTTCCATTTCTCAGACACTCTCCCTTAAGATACATAGATCATCTAACTTTCTGACACCGTATCATTATCAGGCTTTGAATTACGATGTTTATCTTATTTGTACGATTGGCACTTCCAAGGTCATTTTATCAAAACAAAACACCCAACCAAAAAAAAAAAAGAGAGAGAGAGAGAGAAAGAAAAAAGATTAATGAGGATGTGTTGAAGGATAAAGAAGTGAAAATATGTGAAATAAATATGTTTAGCTGCCTGGCATTAAGAACAACAACAACAACAACAATTTTAAATGTTTTAATCTTGATTAAACCTAAGAGTTGTCATAATACTTTTATCATTAGAAGCCTGTATAATAACCATCTCCAAACATGCATTTTTTTCTCTGCTAACTTAAGAAGAATCTCATAACTTCAGGCATAACATACATCACATTAAGTTACTTCTCTCTTCTTCCATTCATCACAGTGAAGAGATTTCTTTTGTTTCAGAAAAGGTATAAATGAAAGAACCAGATTATTTTATTTAGTTGAAAAAAAAAAAACCACAATGCAATGAAACACAATGTATTTTTTTTCTGCAAACATTTCATCTAAGAATAGCCTAGACTTTAAACGGTTGCCATAGAAATATTCCTCTATGCATGGTAGCCTCTTGCATGCCATTGCAGAAGACTGTATGGAACTTTAGTAGCAAACTGATAAAGTTTTAAATTAATACAAAGAGATGATATATATCTTTTTGAGCATAAGGGTGCTGATGAAACTTCACAGGGGTGTGTTATTATGTTGCTTTACTAAATTTATTGGCTGTGCCAGGTTATTTTATGACTTCAGTGCAGTTCCATTGAATATACAATGTTCAGATCTGCTAGTAAACTAACATGATACAAACTCTTTAGCAAGACTGGGATCAGATTTTATTTGATGGAGAAGAAAAGGTTTTGTGTGCAGTAGTCTTTACTCAGTTAGAAAAGCTAAAGGTGAACATTTCACAGTTTCTTAATCTGGTGGCAAAACCCGTTAGGGTAACGTTAGGGCAGCAAGAAGCCACAGTCTCTAGACTCCATTACCCATGAGATGTTTTCTAGGTCTCCCAAATATGGAAGTTTCTTCCCAAAGGGAAGTAACTATTAGTAAAGAGGCAAACTCTTTCTCTGATTTTTATTTTATTTTATTTTATTTTACATTATTTTATTTTATTTTACATTATTTTATTTTATTTATTTTTGTCAGTGGCTTGTTCAGGTGCAAAGCAAAGCAAAACAAAGCAGGATTTTGTTCAAGAGCTTAGCATAGCTGTTTATAGCATTTTGATCAGTCAGAGCTGGCTTGACTATATTTTTATTCACATGTGGAGCATTCCTAGATGATGATAGACTTCCTCAAGTAGACGCTTTTGTATTTAGAAAAGTTCCTACAGGTATATATGTAAAGTAGGACAATTTCTTTGACTGAAACTTATTCCATGTGTTTGTTCAGTTCAGATTTGTGTGACTCTTGTGAGTTATGGTACAGAAATTTCAGTGCAATGGGCAGGACTTCTGAAATGGCTACTGCATAAGCACTTCTTTTTTGATATTTGGGAACAAGTCAGAAAGTGAAGAATTCATGGTTTATATTGTAAAATACCACTGCCCTAAATCACCCAGATATTTGTTTAATGTTTTAAATGCTCTGAACTGTACTAACAGTATGGAGATGGCCAATGAAAATTACAGGAATCTGTTTATTATTATCCTCATTTTTTCCCAGATATGGGAATATTAGCATTGGAGAAAATGTGGACTGAAAAATGCTGCAAGTACTGTGTTATATTACATTATATTCATTATGATTATGTCTATCAGTGGTAGCTTAACGGGTAAACTTGTAACAGATGATATTCAACATAATTGTCTGATAGTTTCAGAAACAATTGTCATATTATCTTGTAGTTGGAGAAATATAAATGAGATTCATCAGTATTACTTCTCCAAGATTAATTGCCAGGTCAATCAACATATTATCATGCTGAATGGTTTCATTTACCCGATAAAGTTTTTGAATTAATTTCTGTTTATACTTCTTAAATACATTCTTCAGTTATGTGAGAGAGGAGTAAAGTCAGCAGAAATACCCCTGAAGAAAACAGAAGTCTCCTACATCAACCACTTGAAAGCTAAGACTGAAAATTCATAGTGAAGGAAGAACAGACAGAAATAACCCATTGTAGAAGAGTCCAAGTTAACTCTAAGGAAATGACTGCTTTAAATGTCATTGTTTTATCATTGTTGGTGGGACAAAGTGCTTTACCATTTGACCCATAAAAATATTGGTGGTATCAGAACTCCTTCTCCAGCTTTCTCCCTTTCCATTATACTGAGATATCGGTCCTCCTCAGAAAGTTTCCAACTAAGACAGTGGAAAAAAAAAATCTTAGCTGTTAATGACTTTTACTGATGTCATGACTGTTCAGACAAAGTCTTCAGGCTTTGATCTCAAAGCATGTATGTTTAAGCATGGCTTGTCATGCTTGGTTTGTGTTACTTTATCACTACTGAATCGATTGCAACTCTCTTGCAAATGGACAGTTTAGCAAACAAAGTGCATTAAAATATGACCCGTGGAAAACAAAAGAATGGAAAGATAACTGCTTTTAGTTTAGTTTAGTTTAGTTTAGTTTAGTTTTCTTTAGTTTTGTTTTGTTTCCTTTAAATGAGAGTTCAGGTAGTAAAGATGGGCTGGGAAGCCTTAATGAAAGCTTTTGAGAACAGTGGGAAAGGTAATACAGATGATCTATGAAGAAATTAAAAAGCAATATAGTATGGTCGAAAAAATTAAGGAATGTGATTCATTTTCTGGATCGTTATATAACCTAGAGTGTAGGTGTTATTTGTCTCACCTAGCTTGATGGGCTTGATTGAGTTGCCTATGCGCAAACCAGCACTGTCCTCAGAGGAGGATTATCTGAGACATATGCATGAGGCTGGTAGATACAATATAAGAACTAGGGCACACTCATATGTTTCTGGAGTCACAGCTGGAGCCTAGTTGGGATACACTAGAGCATTCCAAATAGGAAATAGTAGCCACTCGTGGGAAGAACTGAACTGAACCCTGGATATACACTGAGAGGCTGGTGACTTCGTTCACTTGGCCCACGTAAGTCATTTGAATTACCTTGGTATTTGAGCTGTCTGCATGGTGCTAAAAGAAAAGACTCAAGGCTGGCAGAAAATATGGTCAGCTGGTGACCATGCAAGATACTTTAAGATACCACAAATAGCACTATGTGTCTATGAATGGGCAAAGAAGTTAAACTCTAAAAGTAATTCAGTTAAGTACACCTGAACTGTAGATGATTAAATGCAGGTTAGAACTAAATCAAGCTTTTGAAATTATACAAAATGAACCATGTCAGAGACAGTTAACTGAGACATGGCAAATGATTTTTAAAGGATGACAGTTAAATTTAGAGAGTATCAGTTGGGGCAGATGTACCCCACACATTTTTTCCATCTGTTTTCTTAACTTGGATTTTATTTTTGTCTTTAAAAATTGTTCTTTGGCTTGGGGATTGTATGCTAATGGTTGCTTTTGGATGGGACAGACTCCTATTTCAGAAAGTGCCTTTAGAAATTAATATAGTATATAATAACTATAATAGAAACATCATACAGTAATAGAAGGCTCAGGAAACAAAAATGTAACAACAACAACAACAACAAATCCAGACAGTTATTACTGCTCCCATAATAACAAATAACTGGTGCTTGGGTCAAGCTTGAAATATAAATGAGGAATACAATACTCCAGGGTTATAGTAATTACTGAAGTCATTAAGAGGATCACAATGAGAGATAAATGCTAGCAATGGATGAGAAAATATAGTGGTAAGTGTTTTAGACAAAATCTCTTTTATGAAAAGAAAGTGCCAAACTGTAAGTGGTTTTTCACAAGAGGATTGAAAAGGGAAAAATATAATTTAATTATGGGCACACTGTAACAACCTATTCACATGAGATATCTTAAAGAGAAGACAGATGGTAGGAAAGATTTAAGTGCAGGATGTAGAAGATATGGCTAGACCCCAGAGTCTATTAGTCATGTTGTAAGTGGATGTATCAATTTGCCCAAGTCAAATATGGCACGACGATGTTGGCGGTATTGTGTGACGGGCACTCTGCAAGTGGATTTTTAGAGGGAGGTATTAACACTTAGATTGGGTACAAACGTGGAGAATGAAAACATAAAAACAATACCAGATTTTTTCCACAGTTACAGCTTGGGAAGTGGACAATTCAAAAGTAGTTACTGTGGTTATAAAGGCTGTTTTATCATGTGTCTTTATTATAGATTTTTCTCTGTTTTAGTCAACTTGTTAGGAGATTTTGATAAACATGATCTACTCAAAATACAGAAATTGTATTAATTCTCTGTTATGTGGGGAAGGTCACGGTAGCTGAAAAATAAGTGCAAGTAAAAAGATGATCCCCTCTTGGAAACAGTCTTCAAAATCTAGGCTGATGGGCACCTCCAAAACACTGAAATATTGAGAATTTTCTAAAATTTTTTGGGGGGGTTGCATTTTGACTGTGGTATTAATCTTAGATAACTATCAGAAATTTTGTTCTTTCCTATGGCACCATGTATGGTGGAGAATAATAATATTAATAATAGTAAAAATAATAATGATATCTTTCAGGTTTAAGGTTCTTTCAGGTTCTGTTTTCTTTCTTTTTACAGTAAATTAAGATGCATGTATCCTATAGGGAGAAAACAGCCCAAATGTATTTTCTATATTTTCTTTCTCTCTCTCTCTCTCTCTCTCTCTCTTTTTTTCCTTTTCTCATTTTCATTCTTTAATTTACTTATACATACACTTGAATGTCATTAAGAAACTAAGAAGATGATGCACAGACAAAAGATGACAAGAGCAAGAAAGAAGAGGAATGCACTAAATACAGGTGGTAACCCCTGCAAATTTGCTGAAATTATTCAGGAAGAAGAACTGCAGGCCTGAACAGCAGAGTAAAAGGAGCTGCTGGCATTGACTTAAAGGTGTTCTGAGGAGCAGGAGGCACTTAAGTTTTTGAAAGGTCTTTCTATGACCATGCAGTTATTAATAAAAGATAACCTTAACTAACTAAAATTTTAGTTTAAGAAAATAGTCCTCAGGAACTAAATAAAATATATTTAAGATGATTAATAGACGGTTGATTTTGGCCTCATAACAAGGCAATATTAAATTAAGCTGTGAAAAATTTGTTGTTCTTACTACAGATTCATAAATTATTAATTTTTCCAAATTTATTAGCTTAATTGCAGGTATATATATTAAATAAGACCCATTTGTGTTTTGAACAAATTCATTGTATTCATAGGTTGCAACCTGAATAATAAAAGTAAGGATTCTTAGTTGAATTTTGCATTGTGCCTGAGCATACCCGTTATGCTACATAGATGAAATTGAGAATGAAATAAATGTGAAGGTAAAAAAGTTGCTAATAAGATTTAAAAATAGGTTTCACATTTTATAGGATATGTTCTGGTTATTAGTGTTACATCATTAACAGAGTATTCATCAGGTAATGCTGCAATGTGGTTTATTTATATGGATGTTATTGGTGCAGTTGGTTATTTGAAAGCAACAAATTTGTGATTATGAAGCAACAAACATGTAATAAAGACATTTAGCAAAGACTGTTAAATTTAAGATAATTGCTGTAGAAAATTTGATAGTACTGGCATTAATGGAGCCTCAGTCATACCCAGCATGATAATGAAAACAAATGTATAGGTTTAATCAAAACATATATTTTTTAGACTAAATCCAATCTACAGATAAGTATCTGCAGTTTTCAATTAGATTTTTTTTTCCAAATGTCAGAGTTTACAAGTTAATTTAAAAACAATTTTTTTCCTGTAGAGAACAAAAAGTCAGTTGTAAATACCTGCTCTGTCTTGATTGATAACGAATCAGTCTTAAATTCTCATTCAAGACCAAATTGTCAAACAGTAGTGGAAGAAAGAAAACAGAACACATAACTGTGTGTCATATATACTTTTGCATTGGACTGAGTGCTCGATGCGTCTTTGGCTGGGACAGTTTCCTATGAAGGAAACTAGAACTTAAGTGAGCCTAAACACTAGAGCCATAATCCATAATAGATAATCCATAATGGTTAATCCATCCTGAATAACTGTTCTTTTTCAGAGTTCTTCACTAGCTCTGTCCAAGATAAAATTGCTACAGAACAGACTAGCCTTTGGCAATACATACACAAGCTAATTTGTGCTTAGACTTTGAGCCTAGGATTTAGTTCTACTTCTTGTTCATTTAGAAGTGTGAATATTTGGTGAATATGGTGTACCTCTTGTTGGCTCAACATTTGACCCCGAAATTCATTAATGGTCTTAAAAGTTGGTTTTTATTTTTGTTTGGTTTTGTGGGTTTTGTTTGTTTGGTTCATTGTGTGTGTGTGTATGTGTGTGGTTTTTGTTTGTTTGGTTTGTTTGTTTGTTTGTTTGTTTTTCACTTCCAGCTTGCTAGGGTTTGATTACATATTTCCTTCTCATAAATTCCATGGGATACCCGTAACTGCCTCTGACGTCCCTGCTTTTGGCTTTGCCTGACATTGCCTGACTGGACAAGCAGACAAGAACACATCAACAAGAATTTTTGTTTAATTAAGAGAATAAAGAAGTAGGAATGAGTTTAGTTTGTCATGTGGGCTAATATTTTATATTAAAGCTACTAGAATAGGTTAGCAGGATTCATTTAAATTGCTGTGGTTATGCCCAATGGCATAACACATAGTTCTGTTTGAACTCAAGGTAGACATTCGGGACTGGATTTTAGAAGAATCTTAAATCATTTGAGTTGCCCATGGTTAGATACTTGACAGTCTTTAAGGAATCCTAGGGTACTGAAATACCTGCACAGGCTTAAAACATCTTTTCTGGACTGGCAACAGGATTCCAAGCAAGATGCTTTAGCATACATTAAGCGCTATGGATGATAATGTTAAGGCATCTTAAGTGTTCCCTGGCAGAAATGTAACAGCTGTACTGTGAGCACATGAATTTAGACATCTCAGTCTGTAACCAAATTGCAGCTCCTAAGGTTGGGTGAGCTAAATCACAGCTAAGCTATGATTTTATATTTTATGATTTTATGATGTTTATATTGCTAAAGTTAAGTGTGATGAGCCTCACACTTATGAATAACATCCTCAGGATGGAACATTTGATTAAAAATAAGAAGGTATGCGTACAAAAAGGGAGCCAAAGACTATTATTCTAATATTCATATCTTATTTTTCTGTCAAATCACAGTTTATTATAAACAAAACAGAACATTGCAGATACATACAATTGATGATCTTTGGTGATTTTTGTTGCAATGTTAAGACACAGACAGGTATATATTTGCTTGTAAAATAAAAACAACAAGAGCAATAGTAAAAATGAGGCTTTCTGTGAAGTTTTTTTTATTATTATTACTTTTTCAAGGGTGTTCCCCTGTTGGCTTCAGGGGAACATCCCCATATTAATTCAATACTAATGAGATCAGAATAAGACTTTATCATAGACAAAGAATATCAGCTAACTAACCTCCATAACAAAATTTATGCTTAGTTATGTGATAATTAAAGAATAATTTCTGTAATATTGCCCCAAATAAACAGGGAAAAATCTTGCTTATTTTACTAAATTTTGTCCAATTAAACACATAAATCAGACAATAAAGGGGAAAGATGAAAATAACTAATTTCAACTTCTTCCTTAGAAAACTAAGCTAAATACTTAAGCCAGTAGCTACTGGAAGTTACCAACCATGGACTTTTCCATAGTCTCCAAATTTGTAGAATAAGTCTAATTCTAGGTAGAATCCATAATGCACAAAGATCAATATAACCACAATTGACACTAACTGACAAGCCAGATTGACAGTATTAAGGCAGAGGCCAAGATACTAGATATTAAATCTTTTTTTTTTTTTTTTTTCTTTTTTTCCCTCTCTCTATGATGCCCTGATTCTGACAAAAGATCTAAGCTTCCTGAAATCAGTTGTCATTATGTTTTCTTGGATTGTAGACTATATACATCAGATTGATAGATGAATCATGATTGATATATGAATCTTTTTTGTCATTAAGTTCTGAAGCTGAGTTTACTCATTCTGCTAAATTTCTCACCTTTGCCTCTTACTGAGCAAGTCACCTTTGGCTTTCTGCACAATCAATAGAGAGAAGTGGGAACTTTAAGGCTCAACATGACATTTGGGGATGCCAAGAACAGTTCAACTGCAGGCTAAGATGTCAAATTTAGGTGACTAAATATTATGATATGGGTGTGAATTGGGTGTTTAAACTATTACTTACAGTCAGTGAAGGTCTAGTCAGTACAGTCAATGGAGAAGAGAAAGAGTTGCAACTTAGTTTAAATAGACACTTAACAAGGAACTAATTTCTTAAACATAATATCATTTGGGTTTCTGGAGATATCCCACCTGGCCTCTAGCTGCCCCTAGGTTGCAATTCTTTCACAGGTCCTGTGTCATATCTGTGAGCTCCAGGGGTGTCCTGGGTGCCTTGAGGTGCCTAAGGCATCTCAAATGGTACCAGCCACACTTCACCAAAGACCATGTTTCTCATTGTATCTGGAACTTAGATACTTTGTTCACTTTGGGACAACTGTGTTTGGAAGTCTTAATCTCTAAATAAGCCTTATCCATATTTAGGAATAAATAAAGCATGTTTAAAAGTTTTATTTTCTTCTGATGACTTTAAGAGGAATCTAGGGCACCTAGTCTATGTATCTACAACTATAGACAGCTGCATTTCCTCAAATTAATTCCACACTTTGAGTCTTTCATACTCCTTTGCTGTAAAATGTCATAGTCCTGGACGGAGACATGAGGATTCAGGTATCTGGCCTCTCCCTCTTCCACCTTGCCCCAGCAGCCAGCACATCTGGAAAACACTGGCCCTGCACTGCATCTGAGCTCCCAGACTCCAAAGGCACTCTCTAAGACATCTGTGAGCCTGATTCCATAAGGACAGGGCCTAGAGCATAGAGATATTTGGTTCTTGGATTATGTCTTTTTTTTTTTTTTTTTTTTTTTTTTTTTGTGGGGGGGGGGGGAGTGGAAATATGGAAGTTTTAGCTCTTATTCTCTCAGTGACATGAAAAACATATGTGATAATATGAAAATACATGGAAGTAGTTTTGTATCTCAGGAAGAACTTGTATATGCAGAAATGTCATGTCAATTCCAAAGAGGTCATGCTGATGGCTAGTAATGAAAGCATTATTTCCCTCTATTCATGTTGTATTTATTGCACACACAAAAAAAAACCTGCATATTATTACATACAAATCCATGGTGAAGAAAAATTTATTCTTTCCTCCTGAAAATAATTTTGAAGTTATGGGAAGGATTAGTAGAGACCTTGACAGAGTAAAGCACAAATTATTAAGAGGAGTCAAAACTAATTAAAAAGTTCCCTTACATGTTTCAGAAACAAGGTGTAAAATTCATTTCCAAGTTAAAGTTTTTGGATTTATAGTAATTAAATATATGGCCCATTATCTTCAGTTAGATTTAAAAGATTACAGACAACCACCTTAAAGTAAGAATGAATTGGCCTAAATTACTTAGTTTCAGAACCATCAGAAATGGTTTTAAATCAAATAAATGTTGTTATCTGCCTTCTGTCTCTCATGAACAAGGCTGTACTACATAACAACCATACATAATTCATAGAAAATGG
This sequence comes from Anseranas semipalmata, assembly GCA_013399115.1. Taxonomy (NCBI): domain Eukaryota; kingdom Metazoa; phylum Chordata; class Aves; order Anseriformes; family Anseranatidae; genus Anseranas; species Anseranas semipalmata. The sequence goes on along the minus strand of VXAA01000041.1, from coordinate 73,498 downwards.
TTTGGAAACAAATCTACTTCCCAAAAGTCTGTATTGAAATAGAATTCTCATTTGAAGAGAAATCTGAGGGGGGTGAAGCAGAATGAGGAATTTCATGCTGTATTTTTCACTACATTAAGCAGCCTGTGTGTGACAAACAAAAACAGATCAAGTTTTCATTCCTAATTGACTCTGATTCCTCACAAATTATGCATACGAACACAATTCTGTAAGCCAGTTTTAATTATTTTTCATGTTAATATAATACTTGAAACTAGATATTGTACATGACTATTGTGTTCATCACCACACTATCTTTCTCATCAGGTTCAGTGTGTTATTAAAATTTTCACCGAATTGCCCTACAGAATGGTAGAATAGCTTTTCATTAGCTTTTCTCTCGTTTCACCATCTATCAAAGTAAAGTTTCAAGCTTGAATTCTATCATATAATTTTTGTAACAAGCCATTTGTAAATGACTGGGTAGATCTTGGAGAAACTTTTTGAGTTCTAAAAATTGAGTTCTAAATTTTTAGCAGTTTCACAGTAGTTTTAAGTAGTCACATGGAAAATAAATTGCAATATGTAGATAAGTTTTCAAAAATACGAAGGAAGACTTTTGCCTTTTGAGTCCAACAGAAATTACGATAATAATGCATTAGTCATGGTCTAAAACTTGGACTTGCCTTACAGAATTGGAACACTTGTTTTGCACTCTAAGTTTGAGCTGTTTCTAAACAGCACTCCAAATCTGAGCTGTTTCTAAACTTGCAGACCGCATGCATAGCCAAGGCTAAAATAAAAGCAGTCTCACTTCTTCATGTCTTTATTTTGGTACTGAATAATAGAAAAGCAACTCAAATAAATACAGAATTTCAGTTCAAAAACAGTCATAGAGTTAACAAAAGAAAAGAGAAAGGTAAATAAATACTGTTGTAGTTAATGTCCCCCCCCCCAAATAAAAAAAAAGAATACTTCAGAAATTGCCAGATACATGGGAGATTTTTCTCCTTCCTTCCATAACCACTTTCTTCCTACTGATCTCTAGATAAGAATCCTGTTAACATGCCTTTAATATATCATCCACCCACCCACATATAAAATATGATAATCTGATTTTACTTTGAAGTATACTTCTGTAAATTGACATTCAAATCAAGGAGTGTGAGACTCTCTAAGAGTAGAATTGATGTATGCCTATTTATGGTCTTTTACGTTAATGTAAAAATCAACATAAACAAGGCCTAATCAAAGTGTGTGTGTGGGGGGTTGGAATTAGATGATCTTTAACGTCCCTTTCAACACAAAGCAAAGAATTCGATAAAGTTAATACTCTGTTTGCTTGGTGATATTAATGCTATGTTCCTGTATATCTTGTGAATCAAAAAATCCATGTATTCGGTGCAAATAATGTAGTATTGGTGGGCCACTTTGACCACTATATTCTGGTCTTAGTTAAGTTCCAGTTTTGAATTATATTAATATAATATCTAGAATATCTATCTATTAGTATAATATCTAGAACATATGTTTTGAATTGGAGCAGATACAGGTGTGAATATGCTCGTGAGTTGAGATAAATGTAGTGTTGATCAGAAACCAGTTACTTCTTCCTAATTTGGGAACTGAGTAACTAGCTACACAGAAGAAAACTTGTCCATATTGATGTTAAAAGAGTGAAATAAAGCAAGTAAATTAGAATATTGATGTATATATCATTTAAGACACCCTAGGGTATCTGAGAAATCTGTATGGTGATGGTAGATGTGACACGGAATGTATAAGAACCTTCTGGAGAGATAGCTGGAGACCAGGTAGTTCTAGGACACCTAAAATGTTGCTGATACCTCTGTTAAGGCAATTGAATGAGAAGGACGAAGCTAATAAATGACACTAATATCAGTTGGTTCAAGACTCCCAACCAGGAGTTAATCTGTTAGAAAGTTGTATTACTTCTAATTTTTTCTTTTCTTTATAATGAATTATGCTTTTATTTTCAATTAAACTGCACACGGGAATTTTCTTTCCACCTCATGTAATGTAAATTATATATGAATTTCAAGTATCTTCTTGTTTCAAGTCTTACAACAGATTGTGGTATACAGGCTTTACTTTGAAAGCTTCTAAAAAAGGTAACAGTATCAGTGTTTCTCTATTAACTCACCAAGACATGTCCTTTTACAAAATTAAAAAAAAAAAAAAAGTAAAACTGAATAGCATCAGTTAAAGCAAAATGCTTATGGTTCTATAACCAAAATAAAAGAAAGAGATCTCAAAAATATTGATTTTTTTTTCCTTGATGAAATCTACAGACCAACTAGAGAAAAATAAATGTCTTAGAAGTAGAAGTATATGTCATTTTAAAATTTATTATGAGTCCTTAGTATAAGTAAAAGACTCTACCTAATCTTTTTAAACTCTTGGGCTGGGTTCATATCAAATAAATTATGGCAGCTATCAAGGGTACCTAAACTAAAAATCAAACCATTTATAGCTATTTCTGTGGTCAGTAAAGAGCAGAGAGAGGTATTGTCAAAGACTGTTCTTAGTACAGGTGAGATCTTAGGTAAGCAGAAGTGCCTAACTGGTTGGATGAATCAATGACTTGGAATTTAAAAGAAAGCTTAGATTTTTTTTCTGCTTAATTACATGATTAAAGCTTTCCACTTTCACTGTTACCTGTATAGGATTTATAATTTTTTTTTTTTTTTTTATGACTGCAGGAACTTTTTGTCTTTTATTAAACTATTACCTAATATTCTTAGAAAATATTTGTTGTTATACTAAACAAATTTTCAAGCTGATGTATATTGTGTATTCAGTTGAAGTACTTCTTCTCTTTCATTTCCAGACCCTATTTATTCATTCATTATCTGGATTAGCCATATTTCAGTGCATCTTATGTCTTACATATTTTCTGTGTACTTTCTGGTTTAATCTGTTTTAGGATAGATTCAGAGGTATGTATAAGAAAGGCATTACCATCAGAGAGGCAAAATCTTACAATGTTTCTTTCCAAGGTATGCAAAAACTATTTCAGACACACACACACACACACACAAAGAAGAAGGGAAAAGAGTTTTCCTAAAACACAATAAAGTTTCTAAAACAATTCATGACCAAATCTTGAAAGCCAAGTTCTGTGTTTATTCTGAATCCTTTGAGAGGCATTTCAGTTGTATACTGTGTGGCATTTCGGATTGTACAGTGTAAACTTAAGTCTCCTTAAAGTGGTAAATGAAAATTCTCTTTACAGGAAACTATTGAAATATGAGCTGGTGTAAATCTCATTCATTCACTCATTCATGATCTTCTTGAAATATAACTTATCCACCAGAGTGAAGGGGAATACGTGTGAAAACAGTGTTGTCTGAGGGCTCATTAAATAATCCAAAAGAGGTTAGCTATTTCATGTGAGAGTTCAGGGAGAGGAGGGAAGACAGGCTTAACTAACCATGCATTCCATCTTCCTTCAAGACGTTTGAACAAAGTAAACTGTCACCTCTGAATATTGCTCCTGAGGCCGATGTCTGTTTCTGTTTCTAATTTTGAAAGTAGGAAAAAAAAAAAAATCTTATTTAATTCCATGTATTGAGGATCAGTTCATAAATTTGTTCCAAGTAAAACAGTTACCTTACTTGATGGGTAAGAGAGGTCATAATAATATTTTCATTTTATCATGAATATTCCAATTAGAAATAATGTAGGCATCCTGTCTATAACATGCCTTATTAAATCAAAGAAATCAGGGATCAGAAGACAAGCAGTTACAGTTGCCTGTTCAAATCATCTGTACATTTCTACACATTGAAAAGCAAGCAAACAAACAAACAAAAAGAATAATTAAAAAGTTTTTTTTTTAGCTTTCTATACAAAGAAAAATTCCATTTTGTGTAGTGAACTCTTGCTTGATTATATTTTGGGGGTTTGTGAATGAGAAAAAGGTGATAGATTTTTGGAAGAGTTTTTACAAAATGAATAGCATATGTAGCACAAGAAACCAGGGGTAATTTGTATAGAAGGAAGAGTATTATTATTAATTCACCAGGTGTATACACAGTGTGAAGTTTCTACAGTGTTGCAGACTTAATCACCAGAACTGAGTTTACAAGGACAGTGTCTGTCAATCTACCTATCTTATCTATTACCATTCATTTGACATCACTAGGTGCAATGGGCAAGTATATTTCCTTACCATGCTTTATTAGACATTACTCAATGCAATGGGCAGGTATATCTTACTATGCCATGTCAGCTCTTGTTAGCACTTCCGCATGAACACAAAAAGGGTGGAATGGTGGTATGTCAGGAAAAACATCCATGTTGGTACCTTTAAATATTTAAAGCAGTTCTCAAGGTACCACTCTAGTAATGAATAAATGAAGCAAGGAAGTTATAGCAGATGTAGGATTTCACTTTTATTGGATACAAATGCTTTATTTCACATATTTGAAACAATGGGATATTTCTAAAATAAAAAGAAAGCGATAATGTTAGAGCTTGGATAAGTTCATTCATACAGATATCTAACATTTAACATTCTTTTCAAAGTTTCCACAACATAATAATAGTTACTTTTGTCTCAAGTAAACAGCCAGATTTTAGTTCAAATTATTTGTTCCAGAAAACTTTTCCCCAGGCTAAAATTCAGCATATGTTTCACTGCTAAACATTTTAACAAATCTGCAAACATAAGAGAAAATTACAGTTTCAGATGGATTTCTGAATTCAGCTAACCAGAGTTTCAGTTTATAATACAGATTATAAATTGTGCTGCCAATTAATCTCTAATGTGGCCTAATCCTTTCTATTATCTTAATAAAAAGTAAAATGTGTTTCACATTGTCAGTGAAAAAGCTTTTCAGGAGTTTTTAGCTCAGAGGCTCAGCATGCTCATGTGCATTCTCCTACACTTATCTACAAGTTAATACCTTGATCTTGCAATAAATGTCATGCAGGCAGAACACGTCTTTTAATCCCTCTATAAAACTGAAAACTTGTAACAGTGAGGGCTTATTTTAAAGACAAGTACTTATCTGACTGCTTTACTACAGAGAAAATAAGCAAGAAAAAAAAAAAAGAAAAAAAAAACTCAGTCATGAACTTTTAATACAGTCGCCTTTTTTGTTTGTTTGTTGTTTGTTAGGCAGAAAAGTCTGTCAAGAAAAAGCAAGTGAGTTTCTGAATATTTTAATGAGGTGTTAAGCTATTAAAGTAGACAGAAAATGCTCCTATCCTTCTGGTGCTTCCTTCACTTTCCTGGTAACTGTACAACTGAAAACTCAGCAAAATAAATAATGCAAGCATTTAGCTAATATTTATTTCTGAGTTGGTTTATATATATATTTATATATATATATCAAATAAGTTGCCTATGTTCTTTTGTTCTTGAACACTATATTTTATCACAGGTATCTGAATTGAAATTAACTAATAATAAAAGCCAAAATGTTGATATAATTATTGCTTTAAAAAGTAAAATCTATGACTTTGATAGCTACTAGAAACAATTCCTGAGTAAGCTTTATGGTAAAGCTATGGAAACCTTACATTTGAGTATGGTATTTCAATAAAAGTGCTGATTTCCAGGAAAACCCTGGAAGCTTTTCTCAGTTTAATCAAATCTCTTTCGGAATGTTGGAACACATTGAAATATTTTTATTATTTTGTTTTATATTTACATTTGGATTCTTTATTGAACTGTTTTTTTTTTTGGGGGGGGGAGGGGTTAAAAACTGCCTCTTCTGAGAGGACACACAAAGATTCACATACTATTTTCCTACAACACAGTAAGAATGACTTACAAGTTATTCTTATATGAAGAACTGTAATACTTCTTTCTAGGTCAAAACATAAAATATTTTTTCAGTTTTTTTCTGGTTTTAGTAATGAGAAAATATTTCAGGTGCACATACTTAAACAAGCAGACTTATTTCCAGATCATTTAATGAGCTAACCTGTGAAAAAAAAAAAAAAAAAAAAAAAAAAGATTTTTTTTAACTCCATACATTTTTGCTGTTTTCTCTGTAAGCAGCAAGAAATTAGCATGCTCTTCTCTCATTATTGGCCACAGAGCTTCAAATCATCAAAACACTGGAGTGAAAAAGTTTGCAGATATATTTGCTGTTGTCAGAATACTGTGATTTTAGTCTTAAGTACCTTCATATTAAGTGTTTCTTAGTAGATAATACAAGAAGTTTATCTGTAACTTAATTCTATTTTGTATTCAGTATACTCAAGAATACTTAGCTCAGAACATTTGCCCTAGCACTGCTGTTGCCTGGACACTTACACCATGAAAAATCAATATGAGCTATCAAGTTATCAGATAACTTAGAGCTTATTTTTCATTCATTTGTCTAAGCTGAAACTCTCTTAATACCTGCAGCTACTATCTGCTAATACTTTAGCATAGAGAGATATAATTTGACATAACTGACTTGCAAAGTTTATATACTTGCGGTAAATGTGTCATGTGATGTTTAAAATCTTTTCAGATACCATCATTAGCTTTTGTACTGTCCATAGTATTTGCAAATGTAATTAACTTACTTTGTTCACAAGAGAAAGTTGAAATACATTGAATAAATACTGGTAGCTGCTGATAACATGACCTTTCTCCAGCTAACTGAAGCTTGTACATTTTTTTCCATTCAGCATTATGCCACTTTCCAGGAATAGAAATGGATTGACTAAAGATGTGTTTTTTTTTTTTTTTTTTTTTTTTTT
>VXAA01000041.1:25883-46065 GCA_013399115.1 Anseranas semipalmata | reverse complement strand
TTTCCCCCCCAGGAAAGTAGCTACATATAATTTGAAAATATGAAGGTATTTCAGCTGAAGAAATGTTTTTCTTACATAGCGATTTTCTTGACTTTGACCATACTTCAGACATACGATATTCTGTTCAATATTAAAAGTCTTCAAGTTTCTTTATGACTGTCACATTGAGAATCACTTGCTTTCAAAGTGGGCAAATCTGTGATAAGGTACTGGCTTAAAATATGTGATATGTTATTTTTATATGATCTACAGCGTAGACTTTACATTTCTCAAGGTACTTTGCTATGGCTTCAGCTTTTTGTTATGATGTTATGATACCTATTTAAAACCAGGATCTGCTGGATTTATGATTTTCAATTGCTTTGGTTTTGGATACAGATATTTACTTGTTTCTAATTATTATTATTAATCTAATCACCACATAGCAGCATTAAATGAAAAAAAAAAGCCATTAGAGAATAACAGAATCACAGAATGGTTGAGGTTGGAAGGGACCTCTGAAGATCATCTAGTCCAACCCCCCTGCCAAGCAGGGTCACCTAGAGCATGTTGCACAGGATCGTATCCAGGAGGGTTTTGAATATCTCCAGAGAAGGAGACTCCACAACCTCTCTGGGCAACCTGTTCCAGTGCTCTGTCACCCTCACAGGAAAGAAATGTTTTCTAATATCCAGCCAGAACTTCTTGTGTTTCAGTTTGTGCCCGTTGCCTCTTGTCCTGATGCTGAACACCACTGAAAAGTCTGTCCCCATCCTCTTGACACCCTCCCATTGATATGTAACATGAATATTCAAGAATTCGTGATCATTGAATTTATAGCAGGAGTAAACCTAAGACTAATATGGGTTAGAATCTATCACTGCAAATATAATAAGTATACAAATAAGAAATGATTACATGACCTATGTTGTACAATCACACCATTTCAAAACAACATTTAAATAACTTTTCTTGAGTTTGTAAATGAGTTGCAAATTTATCACAATTCCCCACCTCAGTCAACCTTTTTACTGGCTGGTGTGTACCAGCCCATCAATGTGTTGCTCATGCTAAAGCTTCAGTGATCCTCATGATAGCATAGGATGTACGTGTCAGCTTTGGACTCTCTTGAGGGACTTGGACAGCTGCTGTCCACTCCGGGTAGCTATTAGCTACCCTGCGCTATTCAGGCACTCAGAACATAGTTACTTGGGGATGATTCAGAGACCCCCATGTAATAATAATTGGGCATCTGTTATGAGCTTACTGTATGTGGGAAGCAGTTTAATGACCATGCATGAGATGCAGGTTATGCATCAGAAGACCATGAAGTGGGAAACTTTTTAAAAGAGGGAATTTTGTAGAGAGGGTTTAAGTGCGATGTCTAATAATACTATACAAGTCACTGATTTCTGGGAAACGGTTTGTAGCAACTGCCAGGGATATCCTAGGAGAGTCAGAATTGCTGTATGCTGCAGACCCTTCATGCCCAGAAATGTTTTACTTCCTTACCTTCCTCAGCAGTGTCTGTCAAGCTGCCCTGAGTCAAACCTCAGATGTATGATGTAAGAAAGGCAAGACGTCAGCCTACAGCTATAAGCACTGAAAATGAGAAGGAAATTGAAATAAGAGCTTGATTTTGGCTTAGTTTACTGCATATATCAAGAAAAGTACAGTACTTGTATCATCAGAGGACATAGCAACACTGCCTATTTGAGAAAATAACATAGACAAATGGATAAATAGAAATCTATGTTAAATTTAAATGAGAACAATAATTTGGTTTCAAATAGGCAAATTAAACAAAAATCTTTGAAAAGGGTCTGTTTTCAAATACCTTAGTATCTTCTATTTAAATCACTTTCACAGTGTCTCTGAGCAAAAGACTTCCAGCTTTGCAGTTCATATTCATCATATTACGATGAATCCAAATGTAGTCTGGCAACATTTTACCTCCATGTCACAGTAAGGCCTGTGCACACAGCTTCTGCTATGCTCACATTCTGAATTCTCAGAATAGAAACCCAGGCATGTTAGCTAGAAAACCGGTGCTGTATATTTTTTATATATATGATCTGGATGGCTGAGTGACCAGAATCTAGTCATATATATCCTATATTTGTGTCTGACTGTATACAGAAACATACATGGCTTCAGTTTAGTTTTCTGATCCCTCCATCTGTATCTTCAATAGTAAACTAAACAAAATGAGGGTTAATACTTAAAGGAAATGCATTAATATCAACACAGTCCATAAGCACTATCCCTGACATGCCCTGGACCAACTACCAAGAATCTGACTTGGAGCTTAACCAAACAAAGTCTGGCCCTTTGGGGGAGCTAATGTGGACCAGGAGCAATTCACCGTAGTTGGTTGGATGTAGCTTCTCTGCTCTAGAGAGTAAGGGAGCTCAGCTATATGGCAGTAAGCTGTGACTTGCTTCTTGCCTTCACAACCACAAAATGAGGCCAGTCTTATTTAGTTTACTAATACAGACCTTCCATAGACCTGATATATATATATATATATTCAGGAAAAAAAAAGACTTTATTTTTTTTTTTTAAATCAGTTTACATCAAGAAAGAGTCCTAGTGTCAAGAGAATATCAGTAACACATTTCTAGAACCTACTCTATAATTTGTTGTGCCTCACCCCCGTTTTCTTTTTTTGTTTGTTTATTTTGTTTGTTTATTTATTATTATTTATTTATTTATTTATTTATTCCATGTTCTGCTAGTCCTATTGCCTGGAGTCACCTAGTTTTAGGGTCATGGAGTTTACTTTTACCAATTCTGTAAAAGCACAATGGTCATGAATGGTGTTTTAAAATTAATAATTATAATTATAATAAACAGTCATCTCTCCTCTTGGTGTTTAGTATAATATGAAAACATGTCTCACTAATTACAAATAATTATTTTGCCATTCAAGCAGATATACAAGCTTTGGCTTGAATTTTTAATTTCAGGAAATTTTTAACACTATTTTAATGTTTTGTAGTTAATTTAATAATACTGAGCAAAACTGAAGGAACCTTTGGGAGCAGCTGGAAAAAAAAAAAAAAAGGAGGAAATTTAGTTTAAACAAATATTTATTGACACATTTGGTCTTCATTTTCTCATAGTTCCTCTTCCCCCAGGTTATGCTCAATTTATAGGAGTCATGCCGTAATCCTTGTATACTCAACAGATGAACTCACAGATAGCTCTGGATGTTAAGGAAACACAGGGTAAGATACTATAAAAGCAGATTGCTTAAGTCCAGTATTTCAAAGATATTTTTAAAAAGAAGCCTTTAAGTAAGGTTCTGTTTTCAATATGTGAGCTACTCCAATTATTTTGACTTCAGTGGAGGAGGAGATTCCCAAGAACATCTAGGCCTCTTTACTTAAGTATTAGAGTTGCAGAGAAAGTGGTGGAGGAAAAGTATCTAATTTTAAGCACAGATTTTTAAAATAATGTTAAATTATTTTCCCAAACCAAGAAACCTGCTGTAGAGATTAGAACACAAACAGCTGTTCTGATTCCCAATTGTCTGTTTTAACTATGATCATTTTGCTAATACTTGTGAATCAACTTGCACAAAATTTAAAGTCTTATTCAGCAGCATAAGAACTTGGATAAGTGATTAGATGTAACTCATTGTGTGCTGCATTGGCAACTAATTGACTACTGGGATATTTGATACTACTTGCTTTCTGCTGTTGCTGTTGAAAGTTTGTTGGACTTTAGGTATAACATACCCTTTCATAGAATTATAGAATCTCAGAATGGTTTGGGTTGGAAAAGACCTTTAAAAATCTTATAGTCCAACTACCCCTGCCATGGGCAGGGATACTTTTACCAGATCAGGTTGTCCAAAGCCACATCCAACCTGACCTTGAACACTTCCAGGGATGGGGCAAGTCATTTAGATTTGTCCAAGAAGTAAATTGAAAAGATTTAATTGCAAAGAATATGGATTTGCACAGGTAAGTAGATCTGAGGAGAGGGCTGGGATAGCCGAAGTTCTGTAGGTTTCACCCACATCCACATTTCATCTTTCTTGCTCCATTCTGTCAAGCAGACATTCATTGACTTCCTGAGACTTTCTTTCCTAATATATTGGTGTCCAAAGGTAACAGTTCATTCTCTCTGACAGACAAGCATATAGACTGCAATTGTCATGAACAAGATGATACAAATTCTGCTGGTCACTCTAAATATTTTTCAATAATAGCTAGTTAGTTTTCAAATTTGCAGTCCTGTCTTTAAGAAATCCATTTTTTTTATAATATTTTTCTTACTTCTTGAAATTTGTTTTCATGCTGTAGCCAGAAGCACTTTAAGGTCAGAATATTGAGGTCTTCTGGCATTCACTTTTCCCCTTATTGTATCCACACACCAAACCTCACTTGGAGTGCCTTTACTTCCAATACACTTGGAAGTACTTTCATCTTGCCACGTGTGTAACAATCTTTTCTTTCTCCTTTAGCTTTTGAATGAACTCAGTCAACCACAAACTTGGTAAAGTGAAGCATGAAAAGTTCATCATCTTCTTTGTTTGTTAAACTTAAGGATATCTCAACCTCTGGAAAAGATCAGTATATTTTCTTAGAACATTAATTTCATGCAGACAGCTCACCTCCTTTTACATACTTCTTTGGAGACTCTCTGTCATATGTCATATGGCCTGAAATATTAAAAGCCTTTGACTTAAATGGAGTTAACTTTTTATTATTATTATTATTATTATTTTAGTCACTACTCCCTTAATATGTGTCAAGTCTATCAGTTTTCCTCTGAGTGCTTGTTGATGATGATGAGCCATGAAGTCTTGGATCCAAACATAGCTGGTGTCCCATCTGTTGTTATAGAAACCAGTTTCACCATCATTATTTTGTATTTAATTATATACTTGAACTCAACATAATTATCTTCCTCTCTTGTTTCATTTTCATTATTTGTGTCATTGAAATATCTTTGTTTACATGGCCCACTTGAGCTATTCCACATGTGAATATTCCCATTTAAACCAATGACAAATACATTATTAAATATATTTTAATCCTTAGAAAGTATATATATATATATTTTCCTCTCTGAAAGTACACGCATTATATAGCTCATTATTTACCTAATTCTTTGCTTCTTTGGAATATTTGTTAGGGAGAACTTTCCATCATTACTTTGAAGAAAACCATTGCTATAAAAACATCAGCAGATTTGAAAGATACTTTAGTAGTGATTTTCAGTTTTTCATAACATAAGTTTAAGAGAAAAGGTTTGTTTCTCTTCTGGAGACCACATAGTCTGTATCTGAGGAGTACTACTTTCAGAAAAAATCTCACCTGATTCTCTACACATTATTCTGACATCTGACTTTTTCATCCTTTTTTCCTTTTTTTTTTTATTTAATTGTTCCTTGCCTTTCTTCATTAGTAAGACACAGTAGGTGTTCATATTTTCATCAGTAGTTTTCAATCTCATTTCCCCACTTTCCTTGAAAACAGCACACATATTTACTGTTCAAGTGCAGAGGTCTATGAATTACATTTGTATATCCTTTGATTACATTTAAATTAATATTACTTCTATCTCAAGTCTTAATACATTGAATTCACTTTTTTCATCTTTTTTTTTTTTTCCCTTCTCTACTGGCTGGTTTCTTCCCATTCTCCTGCTAACTATTGGATTGCCTCCAGGGCAACCAGGGTTATTTTTCCAAGCCAACAGATAAGAACTTCCTTCCTTTTCTTGCATGCTGAATGGATTCCCAGGGGTGGGGTGAGGAGAGGAAGGATGCCATGAGATTTCATCTTTCTTCTGTTTTTCATTATTGCTTATACTGAGTGGATAATCATTCTAAGCAGCAGCAGTGATGAAGAGTTATACTCATCAAATTCATGTAGGTTTTAAATTAACCTGCTACACATTTCTGTTTCCCTTCATTGACATCAAAAGAGGCATGTGACAAGTAGAGATGACCAAAATTTTAGACCAAAATTTTAGTCTGCAAAAGGCTTTTTCCCTTCCCTTCCCTTCCCTTCCCTTCCCTTCCCTTCCCTTCCCTTCCGGACAAACTACCAGAACAAACATGCAGGTTTGCGGTTGAGTTTGTATTCCTACAAACAAATTCCTACCCACAAAAATCTCAACGAAATTAATTAATTACAGGGACAAAAGAATCATTTGCAACTCTACTATAGCGCATGAAAAAAATCTTTCCCAAACGTAAGCTAAAAGCAACATTGAAATTGTAGTTCTGTAAGCAAATGGAGGGCGGGGGGTGAGGATTCATTTCTGATGAGTATATTACTGTCCAGATTTGTGTATCTATCACACTGTTCCTTCCTTTTTCATCCTTGGGAAATTAATTTTGACCAAAAGGCTGTGGAAAAATAATTAAAAATCCCCCAAACCTTTTTGACTAAGTCCACAAAATCTATGGATAATTTTGAATGATTACTATCTTGATTGCCAGAAGCTCAATTGTATTGTATCTATTTGAAGTAACATCTGGGTTGGGAAATCAGTGGGTTGAGGGTACTGAGATTTTGTCAAAGGATATCAACAGCATTATCAGCAGCTCTTGAGCTAGATCCAGAGCTGTGCCCCAACAGAAGCTACTAAACTCATTCTTCCATTTCTGCCATATACCAGCCCAAAACACTTGGCTGCTGCTTCTTGGTTAACTCTGGCTGAGGTGTATGGCATCTGCTCTCTCCTAGTGCAAGGAACGGGTGGCCACAGAATAGCAGGACATCATCAGCTGGCAGGATCTCTCTGTTGTTCTGTGGCAGGCAGAGTTTGAGCAGCATTTGGCTGCTGAACCTTCATTTTCTACTTGAACAACCAGTTCCTGGTTTCTCCTGGGAAAGACAGTGAGCCAAACGGGAACGTTCTCCAAGCTGGGTCTGCACAGGGGACACACATGGTTAGCTGAGACAGAGCATTTGAGGAGCTCTAACGTGCTAAACTTCAGTAACTCCAGTTGCTGGAGACAGCTATTCTGTATTTAGAGCTGTTCATTACTGTCAGGACTGGAGTTTTTTTCTGGATATGTTGACAATCAAAACTTTGGACACCTGAGAACTTGAAATATATGCATGTAACCACTTTCAGATTTTAGATATCATAGAATCATAGAATATCCCAAGTTGGAAGGGACCCACAAGGATCATCGAGTCCAGCTCCTAGCTCTGCACAGGACAACCTAAAAATCAAACCATATGTCTGAGAGAGTTGTCCAAACATTTCTTCAACTCCAGCAGGCTCGGTGCCATGACCACTTCCCTGGGGAGCCTGTTCCAGTGCTTGACCACCCTCTCAGTGAAGAACCTTTTCTTAACATCCAGCCTGAACCTCCCCTGACACTGCTCCATGCCATTCCCTTGGGTCCTGTCGCTGTCACCAGAGAGCAGAGATCAGTGCCTGCCCCTCCGCTCCCCTTGTGAGGAAGCTGCAGGCCGCCATGAGGCCTCCCCTCAGTCTCCTTTTCTCCAGGCTGAACAAACCAAGTGACCTTAGCCACTCCTCATACGTCTTGCCCACTAGACCCTTCACCATCTTTGTAGCCCTCCTTTGGACACGCTTTAATGGTTTTATATCTTTCTCATATTGTGGTGCCCAAAACTGCACACAGTACTTGAGGTGAGGCTGCACCAGTGCAGAGTAGAGCGGGACAATCACTTCTCTTGACCGGCTAGCAATGCCATGCTTGTTGCACCCCTGGATGTGGTTGACCCTTCTGGCTGTTAGGGCACACTGCTGTCTCGTGTTCAACGTGTCATCGACCCAAACCCCCAGATCCCTTTCTGCAGGGCAGTTCTCCAGCCTCTCATCCTCCAGTCTGTATGTATAGCCAGGGTTGCCCCTTCCCAGGTGTAGAATCCAGCACTTGCTCTTGTTAAACTTCATATTGCTGGTGATTGCCCAGCCCTCTAATTTGTCAAGATCTCTCTGCAAGGCCTCTCCACCCTTAGGGAAGTCAACTGCTCCTCCCAATTTGGTGTCATCCACAAACTTCAAGCCCTGTATCCAAGTCATTTATAAGAACATTATAGAGAACTGGCCCAAAAATGGAGCCCTGGGTAACCCCACTAGTGACTGGCAGCCAGCCTGATTTAACTCCATTTACTATAAGCCTTTGAGCCCCTTTGATAGGTGTATTTCAACACCTACAAATGTGAGTTATATAGGACTTGGGGGATTGCATTTTCTTTTGGCTCTGAATCATAATGGAATCGATTCAGAGGGGAAGAAGAGAACCATTCACTCTCAGACAGGTCTACCACAGTACAAATAAAATATAGATGATGGTACACAACTTCCTTATTCGAACGGTCAAAAGAGTTTAATTTTGCTGGCAAAAATCCCATTCTCAATTACACAAATGGAACCCCAATCAATTTTAATAAGTTGAAATTTAAAGACATGATCCATCTCTGAAATAAATGCTAGTCATGTCATTGGCTCAAAACCTTCATTTTAGCAACTAAAGCAAATGTTGAGAAGGAGAGGGCACAACATCTTTGCAAAGTGTGTGTTCATTTCAGAACTTTACTTTGCTGTGCTTAACAGATCAGGGATTCTGAAGCAGTTTAGATTTTCTATGTAAAGATGCACTTAGAAGAGTATGGGAGATCTCATATAATGTTTACTAGTTTCACAATAAAATTTTACACACATTTTTTACAAGTACATGGAGCAGAGTGAAGCTAGCCTATGCATTTAAGCATGAAGATCTGTGTTTTCTATTTTACTTAAATGATTGTAGCTATGCTCTTTGGAAAGCAAATCTAACTCTCATGTTTCATTTATGTTTCAGTTGGTATCTAACAGGAAGCATGTATATATATATATATTATTTTTGTTCTTTGCTGAGGCATTTGATTATGCATCCAAAATCATTGGAACCAGCTTGTAGAGAACAAAATTAATATATTTTTAGCATCATATGTGTATGTGTGTGTATGCAAAAAAGTAGAATGGTACACTAATTTCAGTCTCTGTGAAACACTACTATCCAAAGAATCTTTATTTCCTGTGAACAAACATCAGGGATATGAACATAAATGTCTGTGAATTCATAGTAGTTAAACAAACAAACAAACAAATAAACAAAAAACACAGCAGATTGTACCAAGGCAATTCATCTTAACATTCACTAAACATGCTTTAAAATGCATATTGCACAACAAGGGCTTTGTCATGATGACAAATATGTGTGCACCCTGTGAACCTGCAAATGAATTTAAAATGAAAGCATCTTAAATCAGATATCTGAACACATCATGGTTTGCCAGTTCATCAGTTCAATCACATTTATTCACCATCTAGCTCCTTCAACTGCTCGCCCACCAGTTGAAAAACTGAGTTTACTGCACCTTCAAGGAAACAAGTCCTTCCACAGAGCATGCAAGCAAACTATTGGGTTCATTAATGTTACAAAGTAAATTTTGTCTCTAGATTCTATTTATTCGAAGTCAAGGCTAGCCCCTGGCCCTCCTGAAATAATTTTCTGATGCAATGGTGCAAGAGGACCTCAGTCTTTCTATAAATAGACAATGCAGGAATAAGATTTAAATTGGAACTGCAGGGTTTAGAACTATTTCAAAATAGGCCCATATGTTTAGATGTCTAACCAGGAATTACAGATTCTAATTTCAAGCACTTGTAATTCAATCTCTTGTGTCACAATGACCTTCAGAACAATGGAGTACCACAGGTGCTCTGTTTTACATGCAATGTATAAAGATAAAAATAATATTCCAAAATTCATTTCAAGTTCCTAGTTCTCTCAATGTGTTTAGCAATCTGCCATTACATAATTAACTATCATTAAGATACAAATAAGCATTTCAGAGTTTCCTTGCAAAATATTCAGCTGCTATTAATTAATTCCTGTATTTAATTCTAAAATATTCTTGGAGTTCCTTTTACTTCTTAATTGGTCCCCAAACTGCAGCTGAGTTTCTACCATACACGTGCTACTGTGATGAACACTGGCTTAGAAAGCTGGCTGGACGGGTGGAGGACTTCATTTTCCTAAGTACCTTTGGGATAACTTATCACCTAACAATATCTACACAAGGGAGGCAGAACTTGCAAGTCTCCAAGTGGTTACACTCTCACATTTTTCCTAACTATGGTAATGAACTTGTAAAAAAGCACGGTAGCCTTGCAATAAAAAGTGTCTGTTTTCTAAATAATTAACACCTGTATAATTTGAGATAAATAAGTGCCTAGACTCTGTTTTCAGATAATTATGATGATATTCTGAAGCATCAACCAAAATTCACTTAAGTTATATTTTAGGTTCATTCATTCAGCCTTATTAAAGAAGGAGGATGCGAATGCAGATGACAAATGTTCCCAGATATATTCCTGGGATCAGCTCATTCTTGTATTCAGAGTTTGATGTTATAATACAGAATTTAGAAACATAAAATAAACAGCAATTTAGGACAAACACCTGTCTGTTCCTGTAAGTTAGAGACTGAAAGATCAAAACAGTAATTTCTTGTGGTTTCACCCTGCTGGGCAACAACTCCACCACAACCGCTCTCTCATTCCCCTGCTTCAAAGCAAAAAGGGGAGCAAATATGAGGGAAAGGGCTTAAGGGTTGAGATAAGGAAAGGGAGATCACTCACCAATTACCGTCACAGGCAAAACAGACTCAGCACAAGGGAGATTAGTATAATTTATTAGCTAATTACTAGCAGACTAGAACAGTGAGAAGCTACAAGCAAACTGAAAACACCTTCCCCCACCCACCCTCTTCTACCTCCTCCCCCTGAGCAGAACAGGGGAAGGGGAATGGGGGCTGCGGTCAGTCCCTAACGCTGCGTCTCCGCTGCTCCTTCACAGTCACTCTCTGCCCCTGCTCCACATGTGGTCCCTCCCATGGGATGCCATCCTTCCCGAACTGATCCTGCGTGGGCTTCCCACAGGCTGCAGCTCTTCAAGAACTGCTCCAGCATGGGGCCATACCAAGGGGTGCAGTCCTTCAGGAACAGACTGCTTCATCATGGGTCCCCCACAGGCGGCAGCTCCCGCCAGATCACCTGCTTGGGCATGGCCTCTTCTCCACAGGCTACAGCTCTGGCCCAGAGTCTGCTCCTGTATGGGCTCTCCATGGGCTGCAGCCTCCTTCAGGCCACATCCACCTGCTCCACATGGTCTTCTGCACTGGCTACTGCATGGAAATCTGTTCCACTGTGGTACCCATGGGCTGCAGGGGGGCGGCCTGCTCCACCGTGGGCCTCTCCACGGGCCGCAGGGGAACTTCTGCTGCGGCACCTGGAGCCCCTCCTGCCCTCCTTCTGCACTGACCTGGGTGCCTGCAGGGCTGTTTCTCTCTCCTCTCTCCCAGCTGCTGTGGCACAGCAGTTTTTTTCCCTTTCTTAAATCTGCTCTCATAGAGGCCCAACCAGCGTCATTCCCTGGCTCGGCTCTGGCCAGCGGCGGGTCCCTTTTGGAGCCGGCTGGAACTGGCTCCGATCTGACATGGGGCAGCTGCTGGGCTCTGCTAACAGAGGCCACCCTTGCAGCCCCCCTGCTACCAAATCCTTGCCACCTAAACCCAATAAATAATTTTATTAGATACTTGAACACAGTGAAATTATATTGCAATATTTGTTTATTCTGAATAGTTGAAATTCAACAAAGGCAGCTCAGGTACTGCTTTTGTTATATGTTTCTAACTTTTCTACTCTATACAGTTAAACACAATTTCAATCTCTGATTTACAAATACATATTTATCTTTAGAAAAGGTTTACTTTTCTAATACAGATATGCTTTCTGCTGATAAGAAGACAGCTTCTACATCTCAAATTTCAGCTATGATGCAGCTCATTACATTAGTACAAATAACTCAGGAAATATATTACTGAAGTGTATTCAGCCATGGCTACAGATCTGACAGTGCCTACCCTGTAAAGATCCATCACTCAAAGAAGGTCTCATGTGCTGAAAGGACAAACTTCAATGCAATTAAATTCCTAAAATAGAAGCATACTCTTCTGCATTCTAATATTGGATGCAAAATAAACAAAGTGCAAAAATGCAGAACAACTTCAGCAATCACTATTTTGAGTTTGTTCCTCATAGATATAATAAGCAGGCTTAAGAAAACAGTATTGAATGCTTTAGGGCTCATGGGGCTGCTCGAACATAGCATTTAAATCTCTTCACATTATTTGCAAGATTATGAGAGAAAATATATAGGGAAATTTTTGAATGGAAAAGGGTTAATTTGAAAATAATCAATGAAATTTAAGTTTGATTTATGGTAAATTATAAATGCATGGAAGAGATTGTTAACTTACTCTTTTTTAAGCATCTTCAGTTCAGGTTAATATGCAGTGTTACTTCACCAGAAATGTGCTTTTCTATAGAAACAAGAGAAATATTGAATACTATTGACTAAGCTAACACGTCAATGTATTTTTTTCTATAATCAGGTAAATCTTTTCAGTTTAAAACCTGCTTTTCATGACATAAAAGAAAGACAAATTCAAAGACTAATGTTTTATTTGTAAATGCAAAATATTTTAAAATGAATAAAGATGTCTTATTCAGCCTTGGAATACTTTTTTTTTTTTTTTTTAACAGTGTTAGAAAACAGAATCTGATTACATGGACTAATTGCCCTGTTCAAGCAATTGATTACCTATGGGCCATGATATTCCATTGCAGAGAGAATCATTTGGTAGAGCTGCCCTGAATATATGTAGTCACATTATTTCAGTTAGCACAAGTTGTTGTTATATAGGTTAAAGTATGCATTTTTTGATAGTGTAGAAAATACAGGAGCTGATTCCTTTTATATTCTCTTCCCTTTGTATAGCTAAAGGGATGCAACATTAGATGACACTGACCAGAAATCCTTATCTCAAGATCATTAAATGGAAGTCTAGCAGCTGCAGAGCCTTGTCTGTCTCTGTGTGATGCTCCCAGTTCTTAACTGCTACAGCAGCTCATAAGGAGGAAGACAGGGAATTAAAAATGCTTTTGCAGTTAACCTTAAATCAGGTCCTCTGACCGCTGCAGGCAGGTGTGTGCTAAGTGCTAGCTTAGAGAAACCCAAGGTGTAGATAGAGGTTACTACAAAAAGGATTAATAGAAGTGGTTGTTTTTGTTGTTGTTGTTGTTGTTTTTCACTAAGTAATTAAAAAGACAATTTCTTCTTTCCCTGTTTTTCTATTTCTCTTTGTCTGTCACACATTCATGTATATACTTACAGACAGAATCTCCCACTTGGTGAAATGGATAAAACATATGCAATATATTGACAATCATTAATCAATATGCCATTATTATAGAGTGGAAATTTAAATGAAATTGATTTATATTTGAGATAAGTCTTTCACATGATATATAAAACAAAACTGATCTCATAAGTCATGTCAGCAGAACCTAACATAGATGGACAATCTGTACATCAGGTAATATATACTTTTGCATTTTTTTTGTGGGTCTGCATACACATCTACAAAACCTGTCAAAATCTGCACTTATGGAAATACTTCATGATGAACTTCTACTCTTTTCACTTTTTTTCACACTTTTTTCCCGATTTAACTTTGGTTTCTTTTCTTGGGAAGAAATGTCACTGTATTTTACCACAATCTGTGGTTTCTAAATTAGGGTGGCTATATTTTCTTCTAGAAGCTTTGCTACATATGTACAGAAAATGTGTCTTTTCAGGATCTCTCACAAAATATGTTGATCATTCATTCTCTGATAAAAAGGTTTGTAATACTGATCACATTAATTGCAAGCACAATGCTTGGCTCATTTGATTCTTTTATGTTAAATATTCCACGGATATGTACCATATTTACAGACCATTGTCACCAAAGGTGAGGGGAAATAGGCAAAGTTGAGTAATATAGGAAATGGTTAAATATCTGTGGCACAAAAACTGACAAAAAGGAAAAAAAGCAATTTAAGTACTAAGATTGGCAAACTGACACTCAATATTTCTGAAGTACTTCAGAAGCAATGTTTGAAATCATTGGAATGATAGAAACAGGTGAGCTAGAAAAATGGCTGGGAGTTTGAAAAACAGGTTAGAGTTTTTTTATGGAAGTGGGGGGTGAAGCTAGGCAGGAGGACTGGATGACAACATTGTTGGAGGATACAATTGAAGATGGAGGAAAAGAATCTAAAAATATCTTGGCTGACACAGCACAGCTGTTTTAGAGAGAAGCTGAGGATAATAAAAAGAAATCAGGTAATTTCTGGATAGTGCTAGAGAGCTCCAGGCTGTTAGAGGAAGTAAATTGGCAAATGTTTTTACAGCTATGCAAAACTAGCAAGAAGGTTAGAATTTTACTGTGAAAGAATACTTGCTGGAATAATCCTACAAAAAAGCCCTTAAGTGACAGATTTACATGAGTAGGGAAGAGGAAGCTACTGTTTCAGTACTAAATTCCTTTCTTTCTTCAAATTATTATTTTTCTTTAAGAAATAAATACAAAACTGAGCAACATCCTTCAGGTTACAGAGCATAGTTGTGTTTTGTTTTGTTTTGTTTTGAACCCTGCATAATTCTGTACTATCCACTTACTTGGCCATATATTCTATGTACAATGGGATCTTTCACTTGTTTTAACAGACTGACTTCACATCTTATTCCTTGGTGGAAACTGAATCTAACAAAAAAATTCTAATCACCAGTTGTTAACTCTTCCCTGTTTTCATTGTGTTGAAGTATGGAGAAGTCTGAATCTGGTGACTTTTATTATGACTTTTAAAGTAATAAGTAGGAAAAACATATACTTAAAACGACATCAACCAAAAAACCACCTCCTTAATGAATGACTGATTTGGTGTACAGTGTTGGATGGAAGAAGTTTATTTACTTCAGCGTTGTGAAGGGGCATTTGCAGTGATAAGAAAGGGAGACTGGAAAATCAGAAAGACTGATCGCACATCACATCATGCACACAATGGTCTATCAGAATCTCTGATTCTCAAAATTCTTTTGAGATGTTTGAGAGAAAATTGAATTAAATTGATCAAATATAATTTTTCTTTCTTCCCTCCTTCCCTTGTATAACTTCCTCCCTCAAAGACAATAATACATTGAAACCTCAACAACTTTGAGTTACTGAAATGATAAAATATAAGGTAGCAAGAAAACATACTCTGACCAAAGAAAATGTGAATTATTTTACAAAGGAGTATTTGTTACCTGGAAAGATTATTACAGTCTAATTACTCTTTTACTGTATTATGCTTTTATTTTTTTTTAACTGTATGCATGCATGCCCGTATGCACATGTGCATGTGCATTTACTTTTAATGAGCAAGTTATGTACATTTTGGTTTACCAAGAAAGATCTAGATAATAATATTCTTTTGTGCTTCTGTTTTTCCAAGTTTATTTGGCTAAATGATTTTTGTAAGAGATTGTGAGTTGTCAGAAGCTCAGTCTTTTTTTTTTTTTTTCAAACAAATAAACATTCAGATTCACTCATCTAGATAAATCATCTAATTTTAAAAGAGTAAATGCAAAAGGTTATAGAATTACACTAAACTTAAAAAAAAAATTTTGCAAGAGGAAGGATAAGATCTAGGACAACAGCGGTAATTGAGATCTGGGAGTTCAGGGAAACCATGCAATAAATGTTGCAGAGTCTAATATAGAAAAATTAAGTCCAGGGACAGGGAAAAATAAATAAAAAATAAAATGTCGTATGTGTTAGTTAAAATAGTCATGTAGCATACCAGTCCCAAAAACACATTTAGGAGTTATTGCAGAAAAAAATGTTGAAACCATTAATCTAGTTTATAGCTATAGTTGAAAAAGGTAAACAGGATCACAGGAAAAATAAGCAAAAGTATGTAACGCAAATTAAAAGAATAATTATTTATATGCAAGGGGTTGGCTCTATTTACCACTTAATTAGAATAATATGCTTAGTTCCTTCCATTCACCTTTTTACAAGGACATTATTGCTCTGGACAGAGAATAACATAAGATGGTAATAATAGGGTTCCACAGTCTATACAGTAGTGAAAATCATTGATTTATCCTATTTAGGTGACCTAAATAGTAGCACTCAGAATAAGGCAGTTTTGATATAGTGCAATATCAAACTGTTCAGAATGAAGAAATAGCAAAAAATAAATGGAACAATCAAAAAGAGGAAATTCTTGCAGGAACTAATTTACCCTGGTAGACAAAAATATGAACTAAGACAACAAATAAGACCAGTGAAGCAAAAATATAAACGAGGGGAAGAAACAGGCAAAGATTTATTTATTTATTTATTTATTTATTTATTTATTTATTTTTGAATCAAAGGAGGATGATAAAGGGCACAGAGAAAAAAAATGGAACGTGAGATTTAAATACATTTAAAGGAAATGTTTCTTTTGACCTTTTTGTGTGTTGTGTGTTTACAACTTTATGTATAGTAATTAGGTTATCTTAATTGCTTGTCTTTAAACTATGAATGGTCAAAAACTTTTTTATAAGAACCACTTGTCCAAAAGAACAAGTTTACAATAGAAGGCTCACTTGATACCACATGTATGCTCTGCTTAGGATGTGCACTTGCCACTGGAAATGGGAAGCCTGGCTATGATGTCACATGAGGAGAGGAGGATGGCTGGAAAATTGGGTCAGTTCAGTTTATTATTTGATACCACATGGGAATTAGAGATGCAGAAGCACTGGTAGTAAGATTCATCTAAGCAAGAAAAGACATTTAAATTGTAGGTATATAAAGTTAGAAAGGATGAATCTAACACAGGATGTTAGGCTTTTCTGAGGCTGGATTTTTTCCTTGGATTTAGGTAATCGAACCTTACGTCCTTCCTCATTTGGACTAAAGTTTATTTTATAAGCTCACAAATCACCAGAGGTAATTTTAAGATATCTTCAGTAGCATGTTTCCATGACAAGAGAAGGAAATTTGTGCAAGAATGAAGATGATGTTACACACAAGAATGTCTGTTAAAGCAGGGTGAAAAGAAAGAATCTGAAAATCATTAAAGATGTTAGAACACTTGATATAAAGCAAGGGACAGTATCCTTTTAAAATCCAAGACCATTGCAGTGGAAAAGAAAAAATATTTAGAAAAAGAAAAAAAAGAAAAAGAAAAAAATATTTAGATGAGTTGTTAAACAAGATAAATACAGCAGTTGCATTTTATTTGTATCAGAGATCAAACACAAATAGGGGAATAAAATGGATTACCTTGCATTTGCAGTTACGTGCGAATACTTCAGTGAAAGCTCAATCCAGTAAATAATTTGTGCTACTTCATTAATATCTATGCCAGTAATTCCTTCTGTTCGATTTCCAAATTTATTTCTATCATAAAACTCCAAAAGAGGCCTCTGCACTTTCCTTGGATTCAAAAGCTTCAGATGTAATGAAAGAAAAATGAAAGATTTGTTTTCCTCAGGCTCCAAGAATGGTAGCATTAGAACAGTAAGTATAGATTGTCCTGAGGCAGAGTTTGTACCTTATTATATGAAGCTAAATATTCACTTTTTTATGGTAAAATGATGGCAATTGCCTTCTTATGTCTGAGTCTGAACTTTGGACTTCTTCAAGAAAAAACGGATGCACCTTGTGCAAATTAAACAGAGAAATGTGTACACCGTTGTTTTTTTGCTAATCAGATCACAAACAGGCTCTCATATCAGGAAGATTTTTTTATTATTATTATTCTGTGCAATTTCTTCTCTTATGGTCTAATTCAAAGACATGGAATATTTTCATTGACTCTAGGAGGTTGTTGGTGTATAGAAAATTGAGTGATGAATAAGATGAAACCTATTATAGAAGAATGAAGTCCATATCTTATCATTTTTATACCTTAGCATATATGTTTAGAGATGGAAGGTTTTCTCAAAACTCTTTGACAGAAGGTAAAGTAGGAAATTGCTTTGAAAAATAGTATTGTGAATTCTAAAATTAAGCAGAAAACAAGAAGAATATGGTCTCTATGATTTCAGAGGCCATAGGAAAGTATTAGGTTTTGCTAATAAGAAACAAGTCCAATAATAAAAAAGTTGAATATTTTTAAGTCAATAAATTATGCACTACAAAAGAATTAGACTATGATGAATATATATATATATTTCTGATTTTAAGAGGATATATTCATGATTTATTTATTTATTTTTTATTCTGTATCTCTTAGTCAGCTCTATAGACACACCTACACATCATATGGTGCCATATTTCTTTAAACCACGATTTTCTTCCCTGATTCTAACATTGCTTTCTGTCTTTGAAAATCAGTAACATTATATGCAGGATTACTTGTATGACCTATGTAAATTATAACTTTGAAATAGATATCTGAATATGCATGTTTTCTTTGCATAGACCATGCTAAATTATTTCTTAGTGAAAGATTTTATTGTTAACCTCTGGCTATTTAACGTATATATACATATATATATATGTATATATATGTATATTTTAAAATATTTTTATATATTTATTTGGCAAAACTCCATTTTTTTTCTTTGTGAAGTATTATATACAGTCAGTCCTTGTAGTCTAACTAGAAAATAATTTATTATGTATTACAACTTACAGAATTTGGAGAATTCTTTGTTCTGATGTAATATACCTCTTTGTTCACAGCATGAAAATTGAATATTAAGTTTAGTGTTGTGCTATCATCCCTTTATCTGTTGCCTCTAAGCAGAAAGAAGGTAAATGTAGATGAAATGTACCTAAACTTCAAAAACAACTACTTCCAACCTGAGAAGTTAGGCTCTAGAACCAATGAGACAGATTTTCAAAGAACATTCAGTAGCTTCTAGTTAGGCACCTAATTGGAGTGGCCAAGTTTTTCAAAGAGAGTTCTTTCATATTGACGACTCCTGTAAATCTGACACTAGATTTTGATTCCTTAGTCAGAGCTGCTCTTTTGAGAAAAGCTACAGTGCTGAGGGGGAGAGAACAGAATGAGTGATGGAGAAGAAAGCTTGGGGATTGGGATGCTGAACTCATAAAAATCATATAAATAGCATAAGAGTTATTTGAATGGCGATTCAGAAAACAAACAAACAAACAAGATTGTCCTTCAAACAGAGCATATTATTTCTGTTCATATTACATTTCCTCTCTTCTTTCCTCTCAAAATATACTTTTTCTATTCCTCTGTGTTACAGATGTGAAAAATACTTTAATAATACTTAAATATTCAGATTACAAAGATGAAATTAAATATGAGATTCTGATCAGATTATGCCAGTATGACCTGTCATTGTGATAATACTGTAATTAATTTGGTGAGAGATTAATTGGGGTTTTCATTGTGAATGCAGTGAACGGTGTGTCTTAACTAGAAAGAAGGTAATCTAGCTAATTTTTAAGCTGCTAGGATACTCAGCAGGATGCTATATATCAGTTGTAACCTTTAAATATGCAAGTTTATAAGCATATCAATGAATGTGCTATCTATTAAGCAGACTACCCTCTGAAAGCTAATTTTCACAAGGGTAGCTAATCTTGGGTCATCCTTTCCATTGTTCATCCTGTAGCTCTTTCCCTCCTTTATCATTTTTAAATAGATGTCAAACACCTTCTGAGTGATTCAGGTATATCTACCATTTCACTCAGTAATCAGCCTAGACATTTCAAGTGTCACTAAATGAAAAACACTTTTATTTTTTTTATTTTTTTTTTAATTACTGTGGCACTATCATTTTTTCTATTCTGATTTAGAAATGGACATGGCCTATTTTTTTCTTATGAATATGGAAAAACAGTATTGCAGTGCAAGAGATAAATGTGGCAGCACAGCATAATCAGAGATAGAAAAAATCATATTGGCAATAGCAGAACAGAGACAGCCCATTGTCTATCTGATATGACGACTTCTTCCTCCGTTTTTCTTTGCTGTTAGAGACTGTAATGCTGGCTGACCAAGTTTCTTCAAGGTGTTACTTATACTATCTGTTCTAACATGTTCTGGTCACTGGGAACCCACAGAAGTGTCTTCAGTATCTTGGAAATTATTCCCTGCAAAAATGTGATGGCACTGGTTTCTACAGACACCCATTCCAGGAAAATGCAAGAGTGCTGAGATAGGCCATTTTATAATTAGAATTATAAACATATCTTTTTTGAAAATTTCATTTTGGAATATCAAATTAGTTCCTAATGCAACTTTGCTGACATAATAATAATAATAATAATAATAATAATAATAATAATTCTCTGTATTTTCC
>VXAA01000041.1:0-17074 GCA_013399115.1 Anseranas semipalmata | reverse complement strand
TTTTTTTTTTTTTTTTTTTTTTTTTTGTGGATTTCTGTTTATTATTTATTTTTTCCCTCCTTTTTGGAGGCAACAGTTTACGCAGTGCTTTGGAAATATGGCTAAAATTGCATAATTATGATGTTGAGTATGTAAATGTAGAAGTCATTAATTTTACTTCAGAATTAAAGATGTTTACAATTTGGTATTAGAAAATTAAACTTACTAGTTTTAAACATTACCTGAACTGACTAATTCTTGATGAAAGTTGAGGGATGTTTGGAGACAAATATAGGACATGTCTGAAATTGTTGTAATTATTCGTGTATATTGAAGTTAGCTACATAGCCCTGTTTTCAATGAGTCAGGCACACCATTCAACCTTTCTAAATAAATTTCATAATAGAGAAATGGAACCAATTGAAACAAACAAACAAACAAACAAAACACAAAAGCTTCATGAAATATGCAGAGAAGAAAATTGACAAAAAAAAAATGTTGTCAGAAGCACAATCATTCCTTTCAGAAGACAGGAAGCATGAAAAAAAAAAAAAAGGCACCATACTTTCCATCATAAATTGAATAAAAACCATATGGATGTTAGCAATATTACGCAGTGGAACCTATTATCATGATGATAAGTGTGCATTCTTCAACTGATTTTCAAAGGTCATTAAAATCAAATAAATGTACATATGTCGGCACATCATCACATGACATCCATATGTACATTCTTTACTCTGTATTTTCTAATAAAAATAAATTAGAATACAATTAAAATAAATATATATATATATAAAAATAAAAATCTAAGCGTGCATTACCTATTACTGCAGTAGGTTTGAAAATAAGACCATTTTTAATTATTTTCTATGCATTTCAGATAATTAGTTAATTCCCTCCTACCCTCACCCTCCCACCCTTTTGGAGGCAAAGATTATGTAGTGCTTTGGAAATATGTTGAAGTGTCATTGCTGGTAGATTTTGGTAATAGTTCTGACTCGACAATCAAGGCTGATGTTCTTATATGCAAAGGGACTAAGTATTTCCTTCATATGAATATTTGCATGTGAATTTAATAATATGAGCCCTTTTTACATCAACACCCTTACACAGATCTGCTAATTACACATTATTTTAAAGCTATGTTAGCAGAAAAATAGAGGTCTTCTCATTAACACATTTTCAGAACTATGTGAAAATACTAGCAAATAAAAAAAAAAAAGACTTATGAGACAAAAAAGAAGAAAAGTATTTAACTATTGGAAATAAATGTTTCAAAAGAGTTATAATGCAAAGTATTTTCTTTTTAAAGAAGAAAAAAAAGATAGAAAATGTTTCTACATTTTGGTGCCCGGCCATACTTGACATATTTTATTTTACCTGGCATATTTATATATTTCTTCACCTCTCCTTATTAAACCTGTGACACAATGTCCATTTATTTTCTTCATTTTTGCATGTCATCATGTCTTGCATGTCTTTGTATAACCTGTTGGGTAGAGCCCTGGTAAGTCTACACGGAAAAGCTGGTTCATTTTAATTTTCTGGGAAGGAACAACCATGTACATAATCAACAAACAGCAAACACATATTTGACAGTTATCCAGGTACAGCTTTGTAGAATTAAGTTGCAAGCCATTTTTCTGAACCATATTGTGTATTGTACTTACAGGAAAAATTTAATAGGCTACCCTCAGCCTTTGAAGTTAAATAAAAGCCTTTTTTTTCTGAGAGGAGTACCTTAAAAGTAGCATTGGCTGTTGAAACTAATAGAGTAACATAAACACCATTTTTGTTTTTATTATGTTCATATCACTTTTATGTTTGATTTACAGCCCTATTATTAGCAAATTCCAATGAGCAGATTAAAAAGTGTTGGACTCTGTTCAGGAAAATAATGGAAGCTCTAATCCAAGCTGTGAGGTCCACAAAGGCTTCTTTCAAGTTAGAGTCAGTTCTTCCCACTTGACTTGAGTGAAGGTTCACATTGACACAGAAGCATACTCTATACTATAAACTGAGAGCCTTAGAGGATATAAATGTGAGTGCATTGCACTGAAAGAGAATTCTAAGAGTTGTTTGTCTGATTCACAGAACAGCCAAGGACCATGTAAATGATTTGCCCAGTCATAATTGTGACACAACTCCGTGTCAATATTTAAGAATGGCAAATGAAAACAAATATATATTTTTAAAACATTTAACATATATTTTATTAAATTACTTTTTCCCAGAATTTGAGATGGGATAATGTACAGAAAACCATTAATTTTTGCAGACTATTCTTGTTCTCTAGACTTGCTTCAATATCCTACTTGAATATGTAGATATTAAAGTGGTTACAATGATAGTCTAAGGACAGCTTTGATCTCTCATTTTTTCTTTGTGTGTGACATGTTCATGTGACAGGAATGTTGTCTTTAGCTCCCAAGAGTAGAATCGGGTCACTCATGCACCCAAATTATATCACCCTGAGAAGCAGCTGTAACTCCTCACCAGTCCAATCCATCTCTTCTCTAATGCTTTCCTCTGGGGCTTGTGAACAGAGTGAAAATTCAGGTGAAATAATCACCTTTTAAAAACAGAACTTGGTTCCATAGCTGCAGAAGATAGACAACACAAGAAAAGATATTTTAACAGAAAACTCAGGGTATCCAGACTCCCCTAGGCTTTGTAATGTAGAACTCAGGAGTCTCATATACATAACAGGAGTTTCAGTTATTTTTCCCATCTTGGGGATTCATTGCCAGGCTGAGGACACAAAGGCCTCCCAAAGCCAAAAATCTTAGTTGCACTAGTCTCGCTCTAGTCTTCTCATCTCTCTTCTGCTACTCCAGAGAAGCTGGACTAAGCATGATTATGGGACAGGCACTGTTATTATTCTTCTGAGCACCTGTAAAAGATTCCTTATTTTCTTCCTTCTTCTGTAGATGAAAGGCACACCTACAGCTTCTTCAGATATTTTCAGTCTGGAGTGTACCAACAGGCCACGACTGGCCTGACCAGTCTATAACTATATTTCTTTATAACATGTCTGCTCCCATCAGTGGTTCTGCTGCATGTATTGAAGGCCAGCTCTGGTAAGGTACAGCTGTGTCAGCTTGTATCAGACCACTATAAATACAGCTACATTGCAAGAAAGATTGGTGAGAAGTGGAAACTGGTATATTGTGGGAGAGTTGTCAAATGCCTCCCCTGGACCTCCCTCCATGCACTTGGTGCCTATTGGCCTATTAGATTCTTTTAGAGTCAGTCTTTGTACGAGCTATGTCATAAGTATGCTGTGATGAGCTTTTTTTCTTGCTGACCCTGACCTTGCTTTGCTGTCTTGACTTCCCGGCTTGGCCTGCTTGGTCAATGCAAACTTGTCTGGTGATCACCACGTACTGAGCTGTCCCTTCTACAATGCTTGTCCTGCTCTCCTGGATTTAATGATCTTTATTTTTTGCAAACACTTGATGATCACTGATATAACAAGGTTTAATGAAAACTACAATGAGGTTTCAAGTATCCTTAGTCTGATCATACAGAAATGTTTTTGCTACCAGATAACTTAATTTTCCATTGCTATGCTTTAGAAGCATGAAACTTCTCTCAGAAAGAATTGACTCATGACTTTGCTGATAAGCAATACAGTCATTATCTGCTGATGAAATAAATGTCTTTTTGCACAGTTAAGACATTAGACATTACATAACCGTAGAGGAGTGCACCTTTTCAGAGTAAGAATAATCTAGAATGTTACGTATATACTTATGTATTCTACCTACTTGTTGTGCTGTATTTTTAATAAATACATTTCAGTTCATGAGTGCAGAGTATCCTATCCATTTGTCTGGGTTTTCTGATGATTCAGATTATGATCACTGTATAAGTAAAAAAAAACTCTATTTTTGTTACAATCATGGGTTTATAGAATAATTCATGTAGCAGGATACCTCAGCAGGTCTTTAGTCCAACTTTCTGCTCAAATCAGGGACAGCTCTGATGTCAAACTGGGTTGCTTCTAAGCAAACTTCTAAGGATGGCATAAGCCTTTTGGGCAACCTGTTCCACTGCTTTACTTAACTCATGGAAAAAAAAAGGTTTCCCTTTAAAAGGCCATCTCATTGCTCTCTACAAGTTCCTGAGAAGGGAAAATGAAANTCCCTAGCCCTATTCACTGTTCAAGTGAGTATCAGCTGTGAAACCAGATCATATGGGTCTGCAGTCAAGCCTTAAAAATGTACAACGATGGAGACTGCATAACCTCTCTGGGCAACCTGATCCATACCTGGACTGTCCTCGGAGTGGAAAAATTTTTCTTTATACCTACTCCAAACACTCCTTTTTTCAACTTATGCCCCTTTTCTCTTGTCCACATAGCACTGTGAAGAGCCTGGCTTTGTCACCTTGATGACCTATCTTGCTGTAGACATCATGAAGCTGCTGTTAGGTCCCTCTGCAGCCATCTCTTCTCTATGCTGAACTAGCCCCAGTCCCTCAGTCTCTCCTCAGAGGGCAAGTGCTCCATCCCTGACCATTGTGGGCTGAATTCACCTACTTTACTGTTGTCTTTTTCCCATATTGCAGGATCCAAAACAGGTTCTTATATCTAGCTGTGGTCTAATGGGTGCTGAGAAGAGCGCAATTACCTCTTCTCTTGGCCAACTGTCTATTAACACATCCTCAGATGTTCTTGGCTGTCTTGACTACCTGGGCATACTGCTGGCTGTATCCTGGGGGTTCCAGATCTTTTTCCTTTGAACTGCTCCCCAACCCTCAGTCCCCAGACTCTACCACTGCCAGAGGGTCTTCCTTCCTGGGGGGAGGACTTTGTCCTTGTTGAATTTCAAGAATTTCCCATATTTTCAGCCTGTCCAGGTTCTTCTGGATGGCAGCCCTGCTGTCTATTGTATTGATTGGCCCCCTCAGTTTGGTGCCATATTCAGGTTTAACGAGAGTGAACTTCTTCACCTCTTCCAGGTCACTGATACAGATATTAAAAAGGACAGGTCCTAGTACAGACCCTTGCTGTTCTCCTCTTACTACCAACCTCCAGGTAATATTAACCACAAACAATAGAGCCTGACAAATTTTTTACTTGATTGTCCACTCATGCACAGTGTAATATTGGTTACAAGAAAATTGTGGTAGACAGTGTTGAAAACCTTGGTAAATTAGAATCTAATGACAGTCACTGCTCTCTTGTAATCCATGCTTCTATTTATTTTATCACAGAAAACAATAAGGTTGGTTAGGCGCGATTTACCCTTGAAAAATCCATGCTGACTATTCCCAGTCATCTTCTTCTACTTTATGCATGCAAAGATATTTCTCAAGAGAACCCTTTCCAAGATTTTCTCAGGGATTGTGAAGTGAAGCTGACCAGTCTGTAGCTTCTGGGATCATCTAAATGGCCTTTTCTGAAAATATGTGCATTAGCCCTTCTCCCATCATCAGGGACCTCCCCAGATTCCCATGACCTCTCAAAGATGATAGGATAGAAAGTAAGCTTGCAACAACATCAACCTCCTCAGCATTCTCAAATGCAACCCATCAGGTCCCATGGACCTGTATTGGTTGTCTTCACTCAGGTAATCTCTGACTTGGTCCTCACCTACTGTTGGTTGTTGTAGTCCTCCTTGAACCTTTTCTGTAAATACTGAGGCCTGGGAGACCTGGTGAATACTGAGACAAAGGAGGCATAGAGTAGCCATTCAGCTATGATAGCACATTTTCCTTCTTTAACCTTTTACTACTAATGTAGCCACTGATGTTCTTTCTCTGCCTTTGATATCACTTGCTCCAGTTGAGCTTTTCTACATGCCCAAGCTTTTCAATGTGCTCAGCCTTTTCTAACTCCTCCTTTATAGCCCATCTCTGCTTTCACCTTCCATATCATGTTGCTTTTTTGTTTGTTTGTTTGTTTGTTTTCCATTAATGCTTAGCCATGTGCAAGCTGTTCCTCTGATATATCCACTTGAATTTCATGAGTATTGGGATGGACCACTCTCACTCTTGGTGGATACTGTCCTTAAAGATTTGACAGCTTTTCTGAACTCCTTCAGAACTACCTAACATAGAATCTTGTTTGCTAGTTTCCTGGATAAGCCGAAGTCTGCTTTCTTGAAGTCCAAATATATTATAATATAAGTACACTGATAAGTGATGTTTCACAGAGATCCTATTTCTACAAGATATTTTTTATAAGTTTATATATATTCTCATTATAATTCATAAAAGCAGTGTTAATCTTTGCATTTTACCAGATACCAATGAATAATAGGTGTATCTATAAACATTTTAGGTACTATGTGTAATCTGGTTGTTACTTATATAACCCCCATAGCTATTGGCTTTCAAATCCAGAGGCTTTAGAGTTTTCCCTGAATACCTCAAGAGATGTAATAGTTATTTAAATGAACTAGCTGAAGGTGTCTATTGTATAATAGCAGTCATAATAATAACAAATTTCAAAAAGTTCAGAATTCATTTTTCAAGTTAACAGCTTAGATAATTTCTACATCACTTCTATTTTCCCCTTTTTATACTATCCCACTGTATATGTTTTTCTGGGTGTTATTTGGAAGAAATACTCAGAAGTATGTGGAAGAGGTGTTGGACTGAATTTTAGCCATTTATTTTTCTTTCTTTTAAATCCTTTAAAAACAATTGCCAGAGATGGTATGTGATCTGTATGACTTGTCTGAGTGCTGTACCATAAAGCACATGCATCATTGAGAACATATCATTACAACTTCAAGGACCAAGACAAATTAAATCTTTCTTTTGGTGGACTCAGTTACTGAAGTAACTGTACAGGCTTACTTATTTGTACAATATTATTTGTAATATAGTGGCGAAGAATATCTGAAGCTGCTGTTGATGAAGGGAAAGACGGTATGAGCAAATTCTGTATTTTAGTTGTCTATATATCTTAATTGTAAAGATCTTCAGGCTATTTAAAATTAATTTGAAAGACTAACCTAACACGAAAGCCAAAGAAGAGGAATTACAAAAATACAAAGGTCACCTTTACATTCTACTTCCTATGA
The DNA here is from genome assembly GCA_013399115.1 of Anseranas semipalmata. NCBI lineage: Eukaryota > Metazoa > Chordata > Aves > Anseriformes > Anseranatidae > Anseranas > Anseranas semipalmata. The sequence goes on along the minus strand of VXAA01000041.1, from coordinate 10,055 downwards.
GACATATTTATGTACCTTTTTGCACTACATGAGTACTAGACCTTTAAAAAATATAAGGCACAGAATCCAGATATGCTACTTATTATATGAATGCCTTACCTATTAGGAATAAAGATAAGTTTCATTTTCCTTCTGTCCTTCTGCTGTTTCCCATGTGATGCCAGTGTCTAGTTTCAGTAGTAAACTCAATTTCTTAAATGTGCTGTAGGCGTGCCATGCAAAAATATTACAGTCTTTCTCTTTGCTTTCCTGTATCTAAAGTTCTATCTTCAAGTCTCTGTAAAAGCAACAACTTTCAAGTACATATTCTTGTTGTGGGTTAACCCTGGTAGGCAGCTAAACACCACACAGCCGCTCACTCACTCCCCCAACAGTGGGATGGGGAAGAGAATCGGAAGGGTAAAAGTGAGAAAACTCGTGGGTTGAGATAAAGACAGTTTAATAGGTAAAGCAAAAGCTGTGTCTGCTAGCAAAGCAAAATAAGGAATTCATTCACTACTTGCTAGTGGAAGACAGTTTAGCCATTTCCAGCAAAGCTGGGCTTCATCACATGTGACAGTTACTTAGGAAGACAAATGCAGTAACTCTAAATGTCCTCTCTCCTTCTTTCCCCCAGTTTCATTTCTGAGCATGACATCGTATAGTATGAAATACTCCTTCAGTCTTTTGGGGTCAGCTGTCCTGGCTGCGTCCCATCCCAGTTTCTTGTGCACCCCCAGCCTGCTCATTGGCACAACAGTGTCAGAAACAGAAAAGGCCTTGACACTGTGTAAGCAGTGCTCAACAACAAATAAAACATCACTGTGTTATCAACACTTTTTTTGGTCAGAAATCCCAAACATACAAACTGTTGTGAAGAAAATTATCTCTATCCCACCTTAAACCAATACAAATCTATTTATTTTAATTTCTTGTGCTTGTCTGTAAGTGTCAAAATGGGAACACTTGAAACACTGTTTAGTTAAGCCTGGAGAGGAAACTCATCTTCCATTGATATTGCACATAGATAGAATGCATTACTCTGGAAAAAAAAAAAAAGCACAGCACAGTTTGCATATTTTGAATCCTGACTTCCTATTTTACTTCTATGTAACTATGACTGCACTGTTCACTTAGTGAAAAATACATGGTATTCCATAGTAAAACCTGAGGAAAGAAAACAGTAATTTTCTAACATTAAGAGGAACTAAACAGTCTTTAGAAAAGTTATGCAATACTCTGTAAGTTAAAGAACATTTTCTCATCTTTATGCAAATTGTTTAGTGTCTGTATGATTCAGCAAATGATCTCCTTTGTTGCTAAAGTTATAGGCTGATTATAGCTAATCAACTGTGATTGCAGATCATAGCAAAATTTTTGGCAGTTTGGCTGTAGGCATTTTCATGTAAAATTATTATTCTTGATCTAAACTCTTTATTTAATAAGCATTGCTAACAAATGGAAGATCTGTAGCTCATCAGGAGTCATTTTACTTTCTACAGAAAAAGGGCATTACACCAAAGAGAACAGTGAAATTTCTTCAAAGTGTGAGCAGAACTTAACTTCAAAGACACTTTCTTTCTTTCTTTCTTTTTTATTTATTTTTTTTTTATTTTTTTTATTTTTAATATGCCTAGGGCTATCGTTATCGCTAATGGAATGATCTCAAGTGATTTGATATGTAAAGTTGCACTAGACAGGTTGTTCTTATTCTATTATTATTTTTTTTTTTGGCTCGTTTTGGAATGTTTGGCACAGCTAACCAGAGTTATTGATTGATATATGGTCAAAAGGATTACAGAGAGGAAAGTAGATTGAAATAATGCCTGCATGCTAATATTTACTTAAGATGACTTATATCCAGTCTCTGAGCACACAGTGCGTAGACACAAGATCAAAGTTTTAGTAAGAATGATTAATAATTAACGATGATGTAGTGCATGATAGGAAGATGCCATTTCCTGATACCTAATGCCTGGTTGCATAGTTCAGGGCCTGAAACAGACTCAAAAATATAGCAGCCCCCTACAGATAATTATTACTCTTCCATAGTATTAAAAATACTTTCCAGAAAAAAACACTAGCTTTTAGTGTGTAGATAAATTAAAAGTTTAATTGAACTTTCTCATGGTTATTGTGTTCTGCTTAAAATAAGTTCTTTCTCCCTTACCTGACAAAGAACCATGCAACAATGAAAAAGAATTAATCAGCATTTCATTTACAAAGTTTTATTAGGTTTATAATAAGAAATGAATAGTATAATTGTTCTACCTTGAGACTAGATTTGATTATTTTTTCAATAGAAGAATCTTTCATGCAAGTAGAGGAAGAGGTATCAGATTGACTGCGTAGGTGTTCACCATGTGCAACTCAGTTTCTTACTAGACAGAACCTCAAACGAAATAAATCTCCAAGGTTTCTACTGGCATGTTTATATACCTGCAGAGTTTTCTCTTTTTGGCTTGTGTTGACAGCTTTACAGATCTGTTTTCTGTAACAGAATTCAGATAATGGCATGATGAGTCGGAAGTAACACAAAGCTGGCTAACAGAGACATTATATGTATCTTTAATCTTACCCCTCTGCCTTATTGGTACTCTGTGTGGTGCTTCTTCCCACTGGGAATTCACAGTTTGACAGCCTCACCCCCAGATGCAAAGGAACTCTGAATATCTGTATGACATCATAAGAGTGGTATTATGTCATTATATTATATTGGGTTTATGTGGCAAGGTTTTGGTAGCTGGGGAGCTGCAGGGGTGACCTCTTTGAGAAGAGCCCAGAAGCTGCCCCATGTTAGATAAGCCAGCTCCAGCTGGCTCCAAAAGGGATCCACCACTGTCCAGAGCTGAGCCAATGAACGATGTTGGTTGCTCCTCTGTGGTATCATATTTAAGAAAGGGGAAAAACACTGCACAACAGCAGCTGGGAGAGGAGTGAGAAAATGTGAGAGAAATGACTCTGTAGACACCAAAGTCAGTGAAGAAGGGAGAAGAGATGCTCCAGGTGCTGAAGCAGAATTTCCCCTGCAGCCAGTAGAGAGGATCAAAGCAGAGCAGGTCATCCCTCTGCAGCCCATGGTGTATCATGCTGGAGAAGGTGTCTACTCTGCAGCCCATGGAAACCCACACAGGAGCAGACTCCAGGCCAGACCGACGGCCCATGGAGAGAAGCCTGCAGCGGAGCAGGTGGTCTGGCAGGAGCTGCAGCCCATGGGAGACCCATGCTGGAGCAGTCTGTTCCTGAAGGTCTGCACTCCATGGTACAGACCCATATTGGAGCAGTTCTTGAAGAGCTGCTGTCTGTGGGAATCCCATGCAGGATCAGTTCAGGAAGGACGGCATCCCATGGGAGGGATGCCATCTCCAAACAGTTACAGTCCCAGTTACAAAGTTACTCCACGTGGAGCAGAGGTGACTCCACGTGACTCCACGTGGAGCAGAGGAAGAGAGTGACCATGAAGGAGTGTCAGAAAGGAACTGTTATGGACTGACTGCAAGCCCTGTTCTCCATTTACCTGCGCTACTCAGGGGGAGGAGGTAGGAGAGGGCGGATGGGGGGAAGGTGTTTTTAGTTTTCTTTTAGTTCTCACTGCTCTAGTCTGTTGTTAATTGGTAATAAATTATATTAATCTCCCTTATGCTGAATCTGTTTTGCCCGTGATGGTAATTGGTGAATGATCTCCCTGTCATTACCTCAACCCACAAGTTCTTTTCACCATATTTTCTCCCCCTGTCCTTATGAGGAGGGGGAGTGAGAGAGTAGTGTGGTGGTGTTGAGCTACCTGCTAGTGTTAAACCACCACAGATATCCATTTGATAACTCAATCATTAAAGTGCCTATCAGCAAGGTGGGATACTGCTTTATATTCTCTTATTTTTGTAGCTTTTTTTTTCTGTGGAAGAGACTTAGAGGCAGCAGCAGCATAGAGGTGTGGGTAGGAAGAGGCAGGGGAAGAGATCACAGATGTATTTGTATTTGTGTATTTGACTCTGAAACCTCATGTTGAAGGAACTCAGTTAAACAAAAGGTTTAGGATGACTTCCTGGCTTCTGGGATTATTACAGTGTTTCATAATTATAAAATAATTAATAATTCATAAAATAAATAAAAACATTCCTTAGATCAAGGGCTATAACTTTGTCTCCTAAAAGTTGTAGAGTCTTTCTGCTTCCTTACTGCTGATTTAAAATCAAGACATCAGCTCAAGACCTAACTTGATCTTGAGACAGATTAATTGTACCCTAAACCAACATATTGCTGCACTGGATATGGACAACATTTAGCTTAGTTTCTTGAATCCAGGTAAACTGTAGCCAAAATTATGTCCCTGACATTTCTGATATTGCAACAGAAGGCTCTAACACTGCATCCAAACTACAAAGGACGGTAGCCAGGGAAGCTTGGAAGCTTAGAAGCTTGATACCCCAATCATCACACCACAAGGCTTGCTGGACCCTACAGCCATTCATTCCCTGACTCTATCAGGCACCTAAATTACTTTCACAACCTAAATTTTAAGTCCAGTTTATCTTTAAGTGCCACAAAACAAGTACATTTTGAAGTAGCTCATGATTGGTCATTTGACACGATGATTCAAGTACTTCAAAGATACACCCTAAAATAGAGCTGAACTAAAGACCCTAAGACAAAAAAGTTTCCATAACGTCTTCAATGTTTAAGGCAGTGGTTTCTCAGCATCATGCTTTTTTCCTTTTCCTTTTCCTTTTCCTTTTCCTTTTCCTTTTCCTTTTTCCTTTTTCCTTTTATTTTTCTTTTCTTTTTCCTTTTCTTTCTCTTTTGCTTATTTATGTCCTAAAAGAAAGGAAGAAATTTCAGAGTCCTTCATCAAAACTGAAATGAATAAATAAAAGCTGTAATCTGATTTAATCTCTGCACATTTCTGTGGTAACAAAATTTATGTAATAGTTATTATAATAGTTAATATTTACTATAACCATTACTATAATAAGAGAAACAGTATTTTGATTTTATATTTGTTTTAAATACCTCCCTCTGTTCCCCAAAATCTTTTTTATTTAGTTTAAGAAGAACATTTTTCACAAATTTAAAAATACGAGGCAGTATAATGGTAGTGTAGTATATGCACAGCTCTCAAGGGACTTAGAGTGAATCTAATATAAATCATTGTACTACAATCTGTAGACTTAATTTTAACAAAAATTCCAAGAAAAAGAAAAAAAGCTCAGGAACAGTCTGTCACACCTTCCTGCAGTCTGTTGACCAAACCAGAGGTACTGTTTTCCTACAGGAATCCAAGAACAAAATTCACTCCATAGAGTTATATCAGTGCTATGGTTCTTTGTTACAGAAAAGCACAAATAATTTAAAGAAAGTGTTGATATTAAAAATAATAATAAAGAAGCTAATGAAAATTAAAATAATAGCATATTTAAAGTAGGAAAGTTTTAGTCTTACAGAGGTTAATATTTTAAGCCAACTACATGAAATATGCACAAGACTAAGCATTATGGCTCAATTCATATTGACTTTATAACCAGCTGGGAATAAGTACTTCAAACCTGCCTGTAAAATCTTAATGGAAATCAGCCACTGGAAAAACAAACAAACAAACAAACAAACAATCATGAATAATAATAATAATTAAAAAAAAAAAAACATAAAAAAGAAACTGAAAAGATAGAGATACAATTCCGTAAGGGATGGGTGTGAAGCAAATACTTTTGGGGACTTGGGTGGTGATGTATTTTGTCACCTTTACTGAAATACAAAAACTACCCAAGACATATACTAGAAAACAATATCATCTCTTCTACTATTTGGCCTTCCACAACTGAACTATAAAACAAAGTCAAGGTAATGCAATAGTTACCAAATACCAGTTTATATCCAACATTCATTAACAGTTCTTCGATCTACTTGGAATTCCCTGGTGAAGATCTGAGTCCAAGACTGATTTATTATTATCTTGATGGTCAGACAAAGAAAATGATGCCAGTCTCTCTGGAAGTTACTTAAATTGTTACTCAGATAAATATCCAAACTGGAATATTAGAAGGAAAAGATCTACAAAAATGTAACAAAATTGTCTCTTCAATGCAGTTCTTCTCTGCACTCAAGAGAAAGATTATAATTAATTTAGTTTAATTTACTGGGAACAGGGTATAATCTAGAAAGCAGTTTTTAGTGAGTCTCTTGGCTCACAGTAGATGTGGAACAAATGTTATTTTAAACATAATCTGTAACATTTAATTGCAAGTCCCTGTTCTGCCAGATATTTAACCTTTTTTATAATTATTAGTATTGTTCCTGTGAGGTCTATACGACCTGCAGTCTCTTCATTATTCTATTACCTAAAAAGAAATGAGTGAAACAATGGTGATTTCCTTTTAAAAGTTATGAAATATTTTGCAAGAATATAGTGAAGCAAAGAAGCAATACTAACTAATAATTCTGATACATTTGAAAAAAAAATGATAAGTTCAAGAAAATGAATCTATAAAATTATTTTTTGACAGCATGTCATAATTAGGTTAGTTAAATCACTGTCTTTCTTTCTCTCTCTTTCTCTCTTTCTCAATAGTATTTTATTTTCCATTCACTCAAAGGGAGAAAATCCAATTAGAATATTAATATTAATTATAGATACTCGTAATCTGGTAATGTCCTCAGGCAGATTCATCTGTTGGTCATATTATCTTTCATTTAAATCAAATATCCTGTAAAATACTGATTCAACATTTAATTTATACATATAAGAAACATTCATTGAGTCAAGAAGGATGCTAATAAATTTGATCTTTGTGAGCTTGGGACCAAAGAATGTCTTATTGACTTGTACTTCAAGCAATCAATGATATCTTCAAAAGATTCCATAGCATTCATTTTGGCATGTCTAGCTGAATATTCAGGTATCCTGACTGCCAAATTCAGCTGTGGATATCAATACCTTTTCTTTAAAGAAATGATACTAAAGATAATGAAAGTGCTCTGAATTGCTGAAGTCACTTTTTTTGGAAGATGATAACTTCTGTGGTATAGAAGCTCAGATCATCTGAGTTAGATCAAATTAAAATTAAAGCAATCTTAGAAACAAAACTCCTCACTTCCCATTGTTTCATCTCAGGGACAAGTCCTTCATTTCGCTTGTTTAGCAATATTACTGTTTAGTGGCTTGTTGCATTGTGAAAAATTCTAAGCAGTGCGCTCTAGACCCCTGGAAAATCTCTTTGTATCATCTCTGCATTTTTATATTGTTCCTCCTTCCTATTATTGTGAATATGCGTTTGTGACAAGGAGTCCTTCTGCTCTGTCTCCTTTTCTCAGCATAGGGACAGTCCTCCCCTCCAAAGGACTGTGTACCGATCCAGTACACAACAGCCAGCAGTGAGCAAGTAGGTGGCCTTTCTCTCCTCTGTTGAGCCGCACCTTCCAGCAGAATATGACATACAATAAAACAGCAAAAGCAATGAACAAAAGATATTTTGTTACCCTTAATATGAGATAATTTCTATGTATATCAAACCATATCACAGTCTAAATCAAATTTGTCGTCAGTGGAAATGTTCCCTATCTCCTAATGCTAATAACATTGGATCTCTCTTCAAACCTGAAACTGAGCACTATATACCCCATTTATGGAGAACTGATTAATATACTTGCATTAAAGCTATTCAAAACGAAACACAAAATCCTATCATAACAGGATATGAAGTTAGAATAGATGATTAGTTTAACCTTTGTGGATTGAAAAAAAAAATATCTTAAAATTAGCTTTCAAGCTTTTAAAATGTAAAAGGTCAGTTGTTGCATTTCCTAAAGGAAATGAAAACCCGGTCAAAGATTAAAGCAAATTATAAATAAACTTGAACTGCATTTATACTTAAATTAGATGTTACGCTTGCGGATCTGTTTTACCACAATGTTGTCAGGACCTTGAAGTCACCAGCCCTGACTGTCACTGAGCAGCCTCCTCTGGGACCTCCCACCACCCTGCCCAGGGCTAAGGACCCCATTTCAGCCTGTCGGGCCTGTCAGCCCCTGCCCATCAAAGCCACAGCAGAGTTGGGCTCCAGCGCCCCACAGCCCTGCCTGGCCATGCGCCCTGCCAAGCCAGGCCCACCATGAGTCCATGGCCCAGCCTGGCCTCGACTCAGCCCCATCCCCAGGGAGGTGCCTGATGCTGAGGGCAGGGGCTGCCCCAGTGACCCCAGCTGCCTTGTTCCTGGCTAAGGCAGTGGGATGGACCCTGACTGGTAGGCTTTGCCCTCACAGCCCCCATGAGAAGCTGTTGTCACTCTTGGCCTCTTGCCCATGTGGAGCTGCTGGCCTGCACTGCACCTGGCAGGTGTCCAGTTCATAGTGCTGAAACAGCTTGTTCTCTTCATTTTAGGCCATTCTCTTAGATGTTGCACCATATGAAAACTGTATCACAAAAAAATTTACCAGACATGACTACTATTCTTCTTTGTATACTGATTAATACTGAGTCAGGAATAATTCTTTCTGTCACTCCACCAGAAACTTCTGCAGTTGGCCACAATGTTCCATCAACAATTACTTCCTGAGGTATACTAGATAATCGGGCTTTTTGATGAAATATGAGTTTAACTGGAAAGATAGTACAGTTGAGGATCACAACTTCTTGGTGAATCATGGTTACAAGGTTCCGTAACTTATTATGCTTATCTTCTTCAGGGAATGTAAATAAATAACTGAACATGCCTGTAAAAATAATTTCCCCAAAGTAATATTTTAGGAAAGGCATCAGGACTCACAGAACACAAATTTATGAGGTGATGAGAATAACCTTGCACACTTCAGGATGAGAATATATTTTTCTCTTAGCTGCTAGACTGAAGTTGGCAATGCTTTCTTCAATTAAGAATGTGTGCATTATATAAATATCTGAAAACAGCATAACATAAAATGAGATTAGAACAACAAAAAGTAATAAAAATTTTAATCTGTTCTTCTATGAGCAGAGAACTGCATTACTCATGAACTACAATACTAAGTTTATTATTTTTCATTAGTACTTGGAGTATATATCAGATGATCCAATCACACGTGAAATCTGAAAATAAATTGAAATGCCATATTGATGCTGGTCCAGTAGACACTGAAACCATTATACCAGTTTTCTAGCCAGCCTTTTCTGAAATCATTTCAGTATAACACCCAGATCTGAAAAAACATATTCCTGAAGGTATAATTATTGTCATATGCATTTAGTGTATTGGACATTCAATAGTCTGCTGTAATCAGGGTTTTGGTGCTTCTCAGAAATTCCTGGAAAGTGTTCAGAAAGGACTATATTTTTTGTGGTAGATCAGAACTGCTGTGACTGTAAATGAGTGTGTCTGAAATTTCATTCAGGTGAAATATAAATCTAGCTTTTTATTGTCTTCAAAATAGTACTTTTCTATGAAAAATAAAACTTTCCCCCAAGTTCATGACAGTAAGTTTTACTCAAGTTCCAGAATTCCAATAGTGGGTTCAGTAATATGGAACAATTACATTATTGACCCCTAAAGACACAAATAAGTTACTATTTGCATTAAGTAGCAACTCTTTAAATAAGAAGTACATGTGCTTCCGTAAATATTCCAGAAAACCAATTATGAACAATGACTGGATTTTGCTACTAACTTGAAAACACAGAGGTACTTGTGACCGTTGTAAACACTCAATATTCCTAAATATGTTTCATAAATGTTTCACACTACTCTAGTTATATTGACTGTGAAAGCCTGCAATTTAATGAATTCATACAATACCTTCTCCTCTATAATGAAGTTGTCTGTCTCACTTTTTAGATATTACTACTCTGTTAAAGCTATAACATTTAAGCAATTACATTTTTACAACCAATTATCAGATAACAGAAACAGCTAGTAAGCTCTATGAACTACTCAAAGCTTCTTTTTCTCAGAAAACTTAAATCTAAATCTCCCACATTTTGCCTACATTGGAACAAAGACAGAATTTAAGTGTTTAATTCCTGGAATGAATGTCTAATACTAAAAAAACCTTTAGATTAATATGTGTCTGCCTAGCCAGAGAGGAAGTTAGAATTTCCCGAGTTGGAAGGG
>VXAA01000034.1:0-25791 GCA_013399115.1 Anseranas semipalmata | reverse complement strand
GACTCGGAGACCGGCTGCCTCATCCGCTTCTACGCCGGTGAGCGCCGCGGCGAGGCCGGGGGCGTTTGGGGTGAAATCGGGCGGAATCTGGCGCTTGGTGTAACGGCGAGGGGTGCCCCGGTGCCGCTGCTCGGGGCCGGAGGCCGGAGGCCGTTTCGCATGGTGTGATGCCGGGGGCTCGGCCGGGGCGGGTTCAGCGCTTTGCTGCGGCGTGCCCCGGAGCTGCTCGGTGGCGGAGCCGGGGCGAGGCAGGGTCGCTCGGAAGGGGGAAGGAAGGGGGCTGCTCACGGCTTGGTCCCGGACCAGGTGGCGGCTGTACAGGGCGCCCGGCTTCCCGACCCGAGAGAGAGGCATTCCTGCAAACACGACCCTCTGCTTAGCCAGCTCTGTTGCTGGCGCTTGCGACCCATCTCCAGAGCCCGAACCGCTTCTCAGAGTCGCGGGACTTTGCTGAGAGGTTCAGGCAGCAAGCAGTGTGCGAATGTAGGACGTAGCCTTTGGAAACAGGCTGTCAAAACCTCGATCCTACAAGGCAAGAGCTTTCTAACGCAGCCTCGCTGATACGACTTCGGGTACAGAACGTGGGGAGTGTTGGGTGGAAAAGTTAGCTCCCACGTTGCAATTACGCAACACTGCTGTTTTATAGTGGTTTAAAAATACCTCCTGTGTCGGTTGAATTGCTTGGTATAAAATACCTATCGTAATCTTGGAACTCCTTGCTTTTCAACTGTCTTGTCCGTCTCTCCAAGGAGGAGAGAGTGTTTCATGTCCAACGAGGTGTTCAAATACCCAGTGAGTTTTCCTGCGAAAAGGTGAATGTGGTATCCAAAGATAAGGTAGTGCTGGTAAAGCAGCGAATGACATTCCCTTGCGGGGCTGGCTTAACAGAGTGGTACTTCACCAAACTGCGAGAATTCGGTGCTTTAGTGCTGAAAAATACTGAGATTCTTCCCTCTAGTGAATTCCAGCGGATGCAAAATAGAGCCGGTAATGGCAGGCCGGAGGGAGAGCGATACAGTGGGTGAGTGCCCCTTGTTGTTCAGACGAGAATGTGGGAGTGAGTGGTCAGTTCAGCTCTCCTTCGGTTTGCCAGGCTGCTTGTATTAATGACCCCAAGTGCAGAAGTGGTGCTCCGTCGAGGAAATGACAGGAAAAGGTTAGATACGCTGGGGTCAGAAAGGAGATAATTTTTCGTTGTTGTTGTTTCGGGTGATGAGGGTGGTCTGCGTGCTTCTCCTCTGTGCTGGTGAGGGTGGAGTTCAGCAGGTGATGTTGGAAGGAATGTTGCTTCCATTGTTCCCGTTCCCACAGCTGAGTGGGAATGCACGGGCACGTTTTAAAATGGGGCAGCCGTGTGCCTCCTTTCCCGACAGGATGTATTCTAAAGAAAATACAATCGGAAAACATAGCTAAGCCTTCTATACAGTTAAGCCTGTTTGCATGTAGCTTTTATGCATTAAGTGATTAATTCTATCTGCCAAATGCAGCTGTTCCAACTGCTTTATTTCAGTGTCTCAACTTGATTGCTAACATAGCTCATGCATTCTGGACTTCCTTGTACAAAACTTCTAAATAGAAATTTAAATCTGCAAGCATACATAGGATTAAATGAATGCAAATTTGTTATGCAATTTCACACACTAAGTAGTATGCCTCTGTACTTCAAAAGTGCAGTGTTTTTTGAAATCTTTATCTCTTTGGGGGGATCTGTGGTCAAAACACCTATGATCAGGTGCTTGTAGCAGAATGGTTCCAGCATCTAATGTACCAGACCAGCCAAAAAGAGCTAAGAAAATCTTATTGACGTGTCATCATACTGATTTTCTGTAACCATCTTGGCAACTTCTCGGCTTCCTTATTGTAATTTTTTTTTCTATCGGATGATGAAAGGGAGGGAAGAAGGGAGACTTAAAAAAGAATACACATCAAATTAGACTGGAAAGGGGAGTATATTTTGGCCCCAAGGTTAGGGCGTTTTGGTTAGAAGTACCTTTTTGATAATTGATCCTCCAGGAATACCCTAAGGAATGCTTTAGAACAGTGATTTCCTGTTTGCCCTGGACTTCATTGCTTTAAGCAGACTGGCTTCTCCCAGTGGAAAGAGAACAACTAGCATCTACAACTCTATCCCTGTAATTTCCTGCAAGCTGTCTCAGCAGGATTTGGTGATTCTGGTCATGTACTGATGTAAAATGGCATAAACCTAGGCTGGATTTATTGCATTGCTTCTAAAAAGAATTTTTTTGCCTAATCCCCTTGAAGTGGGGAGAGGAGAGAGCATAGTGGTGACTTCTGGGCTTTTTTTATTTCTGGGGAGAGAGTTTTAAGACTGGAAGATTTCAATACTGAAACTTAATGTTAAAAATTCCAAACAAGGTAACATGATATAGACAATGCTTTTAGTGACTCCTGTATGTTGGAGATTTCTCTAGTTGTGTAATGTGTTTAAAAAAAAAAAAAAATTCATTTTAGAAAAAATAATTAGGAGAACTGCAGAGCATCAGGGTTTTCACTATGACAAAACAGCTTTCTTAATATGTAGCTGTCACGTTCTGTATATGGATGCGAATGTCTGTTCTTTAAATGCGACATTCCAAATTTAAAAGGCCCAGAAAACAAAATATGACTCTAAGAACGTAAAAGTGCTTCCTGTATGCTGTCTTGACTTGCTTCAAAATGTGGTTAGTGCATATTTATTTTGGTATCTCCTCTACTTCTCTTTCTCCAAGAGTATAAGTGTGGTTGATTTCTTCAGTCTCTTGACTGAGCATTGCTCTGAGATGATGCTGTTGCTAAAACAAAATTCCTTTCAGATTTAAGGATCTGATTCTACTCCCTCTAACATCAGTTTGAGCAGAATTGGACATTAGTGGCTAATTATGTGTGTCAACTTTTCCCTCTGTTAAAATCTATCTCAACAAAAGATACTGTCCTCAAAGTTTGAAATACTTAATCTCTATTTAAAAGGATATGGTTAAATAGCTTTCTGCTGAGATACTACTTTACTGGTTATGGAACTGTGTAAGAATCCATAGTGCAATTACAGTCCTGATATTGTAGCTGGGAGACCGATTAGGTCAGACTTACTAAACTATTCCTAAAACCATAAGAGTGGCTGTGATCCAGAAGGCTTCTTGAAAACAAGTTATAGTATTCCTTATTGCTCTGTAAAAATAATTCTTGTAAAACATAATTTCTCCCAGTGGCCTTGCCTCCTCTGTAATTTGCATGTCGAAGGAAAAACAGACTAATGCGCCAATCTAGTCATTTAAAAACTGCGGAACTGCTTACTTGTTTTGAGACTTCAGGTCAGAAGTAAGTATGGAATCCTATTCAGAGCTGTGCTCTGGAGCATCTACATGACAAGGCACACGAGGAAGTTGATCTTGATCTTGGAAGACTGGTTCAGGACAATGGATGTTTGAGGCTTTTTTGTTTTACAACTGAAAGGTGATGTTATTTGTGATTCTGGCACTTGGCCATCATTAAATCGTCTGCTCTTTGATGTGACGTAGGGCTCCTGCACCTGCTGGTGTCATCAAATATATCACTTTTCAGTAGATGATTGCCTATAGGCAGAATACTAAGCAATGCCAGATGTAATTAAGGGTGTTAATTTTGCAACTGGCTGTCAGGTTTTATTTGGGAAGAGAGGCTTCTTGCTCATGTGGCCTTTTAGAAAGCTGTGAGGGGAAACCAATCCAGCTTTGTCTTAAAGTTCATTACAGAAAATGTTGGTCTGTTGAGTGCGAAGATAAGGGTGAGAAGATCTAGCATCAGGAGCATTTGTGGTGCTCTAAGAAGTAGACTTCCAGCTCTATGGATGGAGACAGGGTTTAGTGCTTAGTGTTAAGTGAAAACACTGTAGGCCTGGCAGTGCTGAGCTTTGTGGACTATGACATCTGTTGAATCAGTAGCTGTGTGCTGCGCTACTTGGTGAATAACTTAGTTCAGCTTTTTAATATGTTGGTAAACTCTATTTAAGATGACTAAGTGATGCTTAAAGGAGGGAAACATGCCAAAGACAGGCCTGTTTCTTAACTTAAGGTAGGACAGCAGCTGTGCTGCAAAGAAGCTTCTGCCTTTGGAGCACTGACTTAGTTCTGAAATCCAACATCCTATTTAACAGGAGAGAAATTAGTTCACATTATTGTGAATGGGTGCTTTTTTCTACAGGTGTGATTGGAATGGTGAGGTCTTGGTGTGCGAACTTGCCTGAAACTGAAAGGAAAAACAACCTCTGCCTAGGGCTGCTATGATCTTGATTTTTTTTTTTTCTTCCCTGTGTGACTTGGATTTACATGCTGTTTACCTTGTAATCATTTATGCTTGCATCTCCTGCAAGGGGAAGTAATACCGAAAACTTCCCACTTTGGGAAACCATCTCATTTCGATTACATTTTGTGTTTAAATCCAAGCAGGCAATCTTGGCATGACCAAACCGGTGAAATTTCCAGTCCCGTTCTGCGGGGAGGTGTAAAATGGCTGCAGCGCTCGGCTCGCTCCACCTGTCCCTGCGCAGCGATAGCCGTGTGCTTATCTAGTGCCAGTTGGAACGGGGTCTTTCTGAGGCAGGCGATTTCGTGAGGCTCTGGGGCTGCGAGTGCTCCTCGGCTGCTCCTCCTGCACCGGAGGAGCCGTGCAGATAATGCTGGAATGCTGGTGGGACTTGCAGCTAAGCCTTGGTATGTAACACCTGTTAAGTACAGTGGCTTCTGCAGCTTTTAAATTCTCTTGTACTCCTGGCCAGCATCCATAACTTAAGTACTTGTGAAGTACCAACACAGGAGATTTCACTGTCATATGCATAAAAGTTACTATATATACACTAAATATATAGCACGTAAACTGGTACACCCAGGAGCTGCATTTCCTCACTGCTGCAGCATGGAATGCAGCATTCTCATTTTTTCTTTTATTTTTTGCATGTCTTCTCTAGGTATTTTGATACTATCCCTCTTTCCATATCTTACCAGCTATTTCCTTTTTTTTTTTTTTCTTTCTGAAACTGTGCATAAACATCCTCTTGATCATGGCACTGCTGATATACCTAAAAGCCTTTGTGCAATTAAAAACATCCATCTGTTCTGTTAGGACACTGGCAGACTGCTATGCATCTGAAGCATTACATGGTTCTTAGGAAGATACTATTTAATAGTACAAAAAAAGCAATCACTCTCGTTTGAAACAGTGTTAGCAACTGGTACGTGCTTCTTAACTGCCAAAAACTAGTTTGTGGTTTAACAAAATGATGTAAAGAGAGATTTCATTGTTGTCCAAGTAGTCCCCTGGAAAAGGAGGAGTTATAAAGCAAGAGAAGGTCAGTTTGAAAAGTATATGCATACAGAATAGAAGTTTAGAGAAAAATTCTAGAGTGCTACTTGTTACACTCAGCTGTTTAATTTGGAGGCAACCTGTACCCCAGATGCTAACAGCTGGATTTTCCTACGGGTTTAAGGAATTCTCATTTTGAATTAACTGCCAAGTTACCAATACATCAATTTTTAGACAAAAAAAAGCAAAACAAATGCAAAACTGACTTGTAGCTTTCTATTTGCCTTGGACAGTAAAAGCAAAGAGGCTTTGATGCTTTGACTTAGTCTTCAGTGTTTCATTATTTCACTGCTTGTGGGATGTGGCACGCTGACATTTTAGGTGAGATAAAAAAATCTCTGCGTGTATCTGTTTTCAGCTTCCCTTAACTCAATTTTATTGCTGTATTTTAGAACTTTTACTCAAGTGGGGTTTTACACTCTGTGAAGCTGGATGTCTGAAATAGCCCAGTAATAATTTTATTCTTTGACCCAGAGAACTGAATGTTGCATTTACCTTTCAGTTTTTCGGTGAGGTCTCTTGTTTTTATGTTTTTTTTGTATGTATGTGGATTCAAATGGAATAGACTTTGATGCTTGGAGTCAGTTGCAGTTTGCATGGGGAAACCAACTCAAGCAAAAGGGGTGGAAGTACTAAAGTCTGTTTTGTAAGCATCACTATCTTGGCTGTGTAATTCCAGCTTACTTTTGCCTTCGCAAGGATGTTTGAGAGAAATGCAACCAACCCTTGTAAACAGCTAAAAAGATTTAAACTCACTCAGGAGTGAATGTCTTAACTTTTTTTCGTAGATTTGGCTTTAAGACAGGAATTCTAAAACACTTAGCTTTTTACAAGATTTTTAAGCAACTTCACAGGAAGACAACATCCTCATTAAAAATAATCAACAACCCCTTCCTTATGATACTCATGAGTGAGATTGGAAACCAAAGTAGAAATTCCAACTGCATGGTAATGACTGAATTGTGTATAGATCTTAGGTAGTTAAGCACTGCAAATTTTATGTCAGGAAATGTTTCTGTGAAAATTCTAGATTTTTAGCTTTCTGCTTCACTCAAAAGTCCCCCCTAGCTTTGTTTGTTTATTTTTTGCCCTTCCGATAGCTTTTTTGTTGTGTTAGCTGTAGCATTACCTTTTTGGAGAGAATAATTTTTATACTTTTCACTATAAAATATAAAAATATTTTTCTCAGTCGGGTTGGCATTTGTCCAATTATGCTATCTTAACATAGATATAATTGCAATTTTCCAAAAGTAACTAGTGACATTCTCGTTGAATGTTTTCCGATTAATTGCTGTTAAACACTGAAGCCTCTTGGGTATTAAATAATTTTAGATTTAAGCCTTTTTATTTATGGTATATTTTAATTGACTCTTTACTTTTTTCGTGTGTCTGCTATATGATAAAATGTTACATGCAAAGAATACACATCACTTGCCTGTTGAAATGCAGCGGCTGCCCTAACAGCATGGAGACACATATGTGGGTCATAAATGAATAACAATATTGTGTCCAGTTGAAATTCCAATCAGGATTTCAGGTAGGCAAAGTTAATAGTAAGAACAATATTCTGTGGTGTCTGGGTTGTCACACCCACTTTGATGTGCACTTTTTTTTTTTTTTTAAAGAAAAGCACTTAAAAAAAAAAAAAAAGCAGTGGCAGTGATCATCATTTGGTGTCCTTTCTCTAAGATAGCATGTGTATGGTGGCCACTTCCATACCCTCTGCCACTGTCACGTAGAATCAGTTAGCGCTGTAGGTCGATAGTTCAGGTTTTCTGTGCCTGTTGCCACAATCTGGATTCTTCTTGCTTCCCTATTTAGCTAGCTAGCTGGACCTGACCTTTTTAGTGTGATTGCTGAGACTTTCTGCTGCTGTGGTTGTGGTTAAAATATGTGGAAGAATGGGAATGTTGCAGAATCTCTTGTGTGGTGTTTTTTTTTTTTTTTTTTTGTTATCCCACTCTATCCCCCATTATTTAAGGGGCAAAAATTATTCTTTGAAGAACATTTTGTTTACCAATGACAACTGTTAAATCAAGAAGAAAGACCTCCTGGAGTGAAGAGTCATTTAATTTCACAACACAGCATACTGTCTTTGAAGCTTTTTCTGTTGATGGGGAAGTAAAATTTCTTCCAGCTGGCTTTGACTTATTTGGAGGGATGCTGAAAATACTCATTGCCCAACTAACTGTGCGTTCCTTGATTTGACAGTTAAGAATAACTATTTACATACTGATTTTAAAATACTAAGTTTCAGGGGATTTTTCTGTCCAGTCTTATCTAGCTTAGTTCTCAGAGTAGAAGGAAAATGAAGTGAAGTTGTGTAAGAGATGTAGATGCAAACATCCAACTAGAGTGGAGAAGACTTTTAAAGTTTAACTCAAAATTTTTGTGGGCCAAAGGTAAATTTGGCCCTTTGAACTTTATAGGCTGTTACCTGCTCTTTGCCTTGTCCAGTGGCAATGAGCTGTGTTCATAACTCTCAAAAAACCATAATCGCTGCGTTAACCGGTTCCTCTCATCTGCGAGCACCGAGTGCCATGCCAGCTTATTTAAATAAAAACAAAACAATGGGCCTTGTTCCAAGGGAGTAATGAGGGGCTGGAATGCCTTTGAAGTTCGGAGCCTAGGCTGTAGGTGCAATTTACATAAACCTAATTATGTAATCTGAATGCAGTTTCTCTTCCTGTTTGTTCAATTTATGAATCTTTGTGCCCAAAGAGAAAGAGATAGTAAGACCTGCAATTAAGATAAGTAGCAGGCCACTCCTTTTCTGAATGTGTGCTCTGGTGAGGAGAGAATTTTTGAAGCAGCATTAGGCTAGAACAAAACCTGTGATTCAGGCACCTTCAGTTGATGAGAATAATACCGAGTCCTTTCCTTTCAAAAAGCTGCATGCTTCTTTAAACAATAACTATGCTCAGTGCAGCCTATTATTTGCTTTAAAATAAATGGTATAGAAAAGCTTGAAGTTCTTACTAGCAATGATTTTGCTTCTGTATAAGCCATAGAAGGTCTGTAAGCAGCTCTCCTCAGTTTTAGAGCTACCTTGAAACCAGTGTGTTTCTAACTGGACAGTGAGTTTCCTCATCAGAATGCTGTACAAGGACATTTTGTTCTCTCAAATGCTTGCTTTTTCCTCCTGTCTGATCCTCTCCAGCCTTTTTAAAGCAGATGATAGGTAGTAGCACCGGGTTTGTGAGAAGAGTCCGGCAAACAGCAGAGTTAACTATGCGCAGTCTCCTCGTTTGTGAGATGGTTGGTCAGATCTACAGATGGCTGCTTATCATCAGTTATTTTATGGTGGTTATTGGCTCAAATTGGAAATGATGGAGGAGCATATTTTTCCTTCTACTGTATATTACTTAGTGGGACAAACAGACCTCTAGGGGACAACAGTCTCAGTGAGCGGTCGTTTTATTTATGAAACTTAATTATATCTGGGACGGCCTAATATTGTATGTCATTATTGGCTTACTGTATCTACATATATTGGCTTTCATGCTATAAGCTTGCCTGGTATAATAAAAAAACGTAGTGACGAAAACTGTTACGAGTGAAGCGTGAAACTCCTGGACGAAGGCTAGCATGTGTAATGTACTGAATTTGACAGCCTAGGAGCTTTTGGTTTCTTCTTATACCAATATTACATGGATACAAACACAAAGGCAGGATAGTATGCAAGTTGCAAACGGGATGTTTCTAAAAGTAAAGTTAATGGTACATGCAGGAGATGCAATTTAACGTTTCTGAAACACCATCAGGAGATGTTGAAAGCTACATAATACGTAGTTATACGAAAGGGCTTTTTTTTCCTGTTTCAGTCCTGGAGTTGAGGATTTTTAATATACGGGCTTGGTGAAAGTCTAGAACTCATAGTGTGCTTGTGTGGATTAAAATTTAAAGGTTAAAAGTAGACCAGAGGTTATATCCTTTTAGAGCACGTGGCTAACTTTTTTTTTTTTTTTTCCTTTTGGGTGTTGTAGCTAATAAAAGAAAGGTCTGGCTGAAAATGGGAATCTGAACTCTTTGAAGTGTCCAAACTCTGTGAAGTGGCTGTGGATGTGTCTTATCTTTTTTCTTTTGGTGGAATGAAAATCATGTCTCCTGTCTGTATCAACCAAAATAGAATCTGTAGTCTGTATCTTCCATGTGAATCAACTGAAGATTAATGTGATACATTTCAGACTATTAAATACAGAAAGTTTTTCCATTTCATAACTTCAAGAACAATGGAATCATCTGCATAAGTGTATTCATTCCACTTGAGATTAGACTGTAGCACTGAGGACTGCTTGGTTCATGTCTCTTTAATCTTCTTAATCAAGTGACAACTTTAATTCCTGCTAATACAAGAAGACTACATTACATTATTTTACTTTCTTTTGATTTGCAGATTCCATCTTGGGAATGTCTCTTGTAAGAAATATCTTTTCAGAATGTTTGTTTTCTGAGTCTGTGTGATAAAAGATCCTAGTTTATTTATCGGCTTCCAGCTTTTTTCCTTCATAAATAAAACCTAGAATGAATATATGCAGATCACTATTGCTAGATATCACAGCACAAAAATTAAGAGGCTTTGTAGTCTGCAGTGGGCTAAGTCATACTCCTTCTGTCAGTGCCAAAATAAGTGTCTAGAGAAAATGGTCTACTAAAGCCTGGGGTATATATTATATGTATTTAATTTGAAACACCGGGTGTGTTGTGATCCTTTTTGTAATGCTCCACTGGAGTGTGAGCAGTTTCAGCACCTCTTGCTTCTTCAGTTTGGTATTAATAGGAGGCATATTTTGAATTGATGGCAAATAGCAAAGATTACACTGTGGGAGTGAGGGATCCTTTTAGTCTAGAATATGCAGCTAAGCTCTTTTTCTGTAGGAAGTTTTGGGGCATTCTTGGCTGCATTTACCAACTCATTAATTTTGTATAACAAACTTTGTTTTAGTTCTTCTTAAAGATTTTAGGGGTTTTCTCTACAATGCCCACTTATCAGTAGGGCTCTTTGTATTTTTTTTCTTTTCCCCATGCATCTGTAAGTCTATGTAAGAAACAGTACCCCTAAGTTACTAGTGGAGAAGAGCATTGTTGTAGCGTAAGTAACATGGGGCTGCAAAAACAAGTAAGTAGAATTTTCTCCAGAAAGTCACAGGACATAGCTACAACAAAATTGCTGTGTGTGTGTTAACAGTATAGGATCAGACAATGATGTAGTAAAAAGAACAGATCCTTAAAGGGGTTTAAGGTGTATTTTATCTTGTATTACAGGAACAAGCATGTGAAAAGGTCAGATAAAATAAAATCCTGTGTCACGTCTATGTTCTTCATCCAGCAGTGCATCTCTTGCAAATGTAGGGTTTTAAGAGGCAAAGGTTGTGGCCTGCATAATGTTCTTAAAGTGCTTTTCTATAAGAAGAATTTGTAAACTGGTTATGAAAGAAAGAAAAAAAGCCTAATGCATAATAAGAATTGTGGCTGATAGTAGAAGAGTTCATGCTGTTAAAATCTTTGAATCTAAAACTGAATGTACTGAATTTTTAACATCAGACTGACTTGTAAACAGCAGTATTACATGCAGCACTTCAGTTAGGCTTATACTTTTTAGGAATGCGTACAACAAACATGGAGGAGTTTCAGCATTTGGCAGTGCTCTCCTACTTGCTGTCACCAACTAAGCTAAGTGCGTTCAACAGGTCAAGTTAAAAAATGCAGTTAGCAATCGCTGTCCTTTCGGAATTGTGAAGGAGGGTGCTGCTGAGGAATATGGTACAGAGCAAGTCTAGTCTCTTCTTGTAACTCTGAGAAAGGATGGATTCCTGGTAAGCAGGTTCTGGGAACTGCAGACTTCTGTCCAGGAGAAGACTGCATGTGTGTACTTGACACTAAATGCAAGAACAGCTGTAATTTCGATAGGGGTGCCTGTCCTTATGCCTATACGTTGTCTTCGTTCTGTGAGGTTCTTAAGCATATCACACTTAGAGTCGGTGAATTGCCTTTCCAGGCATGGTATTGTGCCTTCAAGTTTTCTCATATTAACAGGCTTTAATCAGAGATGTTATTGGAGACTCCCTTCGATAGCTCCTTTGGCCATTGTGTGGCCATTGGCATTCTGGGGGTTATTGCTGGCACTTTTTCTTTTTTAAATATTCAGGTTTCACTTTTGCTGAGCTCTTTGTAGCTCATATCCACTGGTTTTGCTAAATACGTAGGGCATATACTCGTTTGAAAATCCTTTGAACCTTTCTCTGCACACATGGCTATACTGCTTTGCAGCAAAATGTGTAGGCGTTCAAAGGTGGTCAGAGACTAATGTCTAACCTCCTAACCTGATGTAGATGCTCTCCGTGCCAAAGCAAATGACATGGCATAAAGTTAATGCCCACTAACCTTTTGTAGCAGAAATGTCTGGATATTGTGGGGTCTTCATCCTCAGTAGCAGGGAAATAATGATATGATATAATGCTATTTCCCTAATGAAAGATTATGCAAATTTTGTCTTATCATTTATACATAAATGTCCTGTTTTGGCTTGTTGGACTCTCTTGAGCATTTATGTCTCAGCACTGGAGTTACTCTTGTCCTCTTGGCAACTCACGCTCAGAAGAGTATACCCCAGTGGGTGTCTGTTCACAGACAAGCATGCCTGGCTTTTTCTTACTTTGAATGTGAATATTTGTTTGCTTCCCTTTCTTCTTAGTTTGTGAGAAGCATGGTGGTAGCTAGTTAGAAGTCTCGTTAAGCTGTGTCAGCATGCACACTAGTCTGAGCATTTCAAATTGATGCGACTCGGTGGACAGCTAGCATCTTTCTGGTAAGGCACAAGGAGCAGGCGCTGTTATCAGTAGAGATGTCACGTAACAGGCTGAGTTCCTGACTCATAAGCAAGGTTTGCTGACCCTTGAGAATGAGTACACTGTGCTCTGGGTCACTCTAATCTTTTCTACTATGTACTACTCTCATCCTGTACGTTTTCCTGCATATGTATCACAGAGTCAGAGAATGGCTGAGGTTGGAAGGGACCTCTGGAGCCCGTCTAGTCCAGCCGCTGCTCAAGCAGGGCCACTTGGAGCGGGTTGCCCAGGTCCGTGTCCAGGCGGCATGTGAATACCTCCAAGGAGGGAGACTCCACAGCCTCTGGGAAACCTCTACCACTGCTCAGTCACCTGCACAGTGGAACAGTGTTCCCCGATGTTCGGATGGCACCTCCTGAGTTCCAGTTGGTGCCCATTGTCTCTTGTCCTGTCCCTGGGCACCACTGAGAAGAGCCTGGCTTTGTTCTCTTTGCAGCCTCCCTTCAGGTGTTTGTACACATTGATGAGATCCCCCCGAGCCTTCTCTTCTCCAGGCTGAACATCCCCAGCTCTCTCAGGCTTTCCTCATAGGAGGGGTGCTCCAGTCCCTTCATCATCTCCGTGGCCATTTGTTGGACTCTGTCCAGTAAGTCCACGTCTCTTGTACTGAGGAGCCTGTTATATGAGGCTGTTGAGAGATTTGGTGAAAGGCAGAGTCCTTGATAAGAGAATGCCTCGATTTTGTTTTCTGGTGACTGTTAAGGCAAATTGCAGAGTGGACTTATTCGTTGCTAGTTATAAAGGGAGAGAAGGTGGCAAGTACATGGTTGGAAAAGAAGTAGAGGTTTTAACATCTCCCTGTTTGGCTGTAGTTGTTAAGGTGTGTGCTGTAATTTTTACTGAAGGCGGTTGAAGTGAAAGGAGGATCTGTTGAATGCTGCAATGTAAATGCATCTAGTCAGGGGTTGAAGGTACGGCGCTAAAGTTGTAGCTCGCCTGGAAACGTCATGAGCATCCCAGTAAACGAAGAGCAAAGGTGAAAAATCGACATGGCAAGGAAGCATGGCTTGTCGGCGATCTGGCTGGTGAAGGCTGTGGTCTCTGCAGGTGGGACAGAGCTCCGCCACCATAGCCGTGGAGGCTGGCAGGGGCTCGGTGGTGACCTCCCCCTGGGGAAGGGGAGAAGGGTGGGCGAAGTCACTGGGGCTGCGTGTTCCGCACAGGCGCTTGGGAAGGGGTTTCTTCCGTGTGCTGTCTAATAGATTCAGCCTTTTATTTTATAATATAATTAAATAACCAAGCCTTTGTGAGGCTCCTGAATTCCTTTAATTTAGTGGCAGCACAGAAGCTGAATTCAGAGCATTCATGGGCCTGTACTATCTCCCTGACTACTTGCCAGGTCTATTCATGCTGTTCTGAGTGCAGGAAGTTCTCACATTCATTCAGGACTGGGGGCTGGGGGTGGGTGGGAGGCGTTGTGTGCTGGCTTTTTTTTTTTTTTTTTTTCTTTAAAGTAAGGGAAATGGTTATAAGGAAAATTCTTCAGTGATTCCCTGGGACCAATTTACCAACTGTTAATCTGTGAGTAAATAATGGGAACAGTTTATACACTTGGCAGCTCTTGAGAAAGAGCAAAGAATCATGAGAAGTTCATAGTCCACAGCCCCAAGATAGCTGAATACTTTGGTATGTTAGGATTTGTCTGAACAGGGATAGACCAGTACTTTTCTGTTAGCACACGTAATCTAATATATTCTGAAGTACTGAGTTTGATGAGGAAAACTTTACTCTGGCATGTGCTAGCTGGCTGCTTGTACTTAACTTGCTCAAGTTAAATAATTCTTTCTCTGCTGGAGTTTTGATGCTCTAGCCAATGTGTTCGTGTTTTTACACACGGCCTCTAATGCTGCCTCGAGGAGGGGGATGAGGAAGTGTATTTGCTGCCTGGTGAGAGGGGAGCTAGTGGCTTTGCTTTAGGACAAGGGAAGGGTAGAGACGGAGGAAAAGAAGGTGAAACAAAACTGAGAAAGCAAAGAAAAAATCAAAGCAAGCAGACAGGAAGCAGAAAATGATTTGCAAGCTTAAGCATTCACTTCCCAGGAACTGTCCCACATCTCTAATCTGTGGTATCTAATCTTTGTAACTAGATACCACAGTGATAGACATATTGACATGTGTAAAGTTCATAGCAGAAAGGAAAGTGACTTTTCAGTGTGGGTTTTCTGCTGGTGAAGCTGACAGGTCTCGGGAAGTATGCAGGTAGGTAAATACAGCAGATAATCTGCACGCGAGTCACATTTTCACCAAAACAAGCAGAACTGTGATAGTACAAACTCCTGCAGATTTGGTGTTCGCTTGTAAAGTTCAGTGTCTGGATCCTGTGTTGCAAACTTGGAAGAGAAGTGTCAGAAAAATGGGTATACAGCACTTGGTAACTGTGAATGAGCAGGAAAGTCCTCGGCTGGAAACCTTTTAAACTATACAAGGCAAGCTGTATTTACCGGGTTCCTGTTGGAAACTGAATTGGAGGTGGGGAACCCAAAGTTTGTCTCTTGGGATGTGCTGAAGTTCAACTTCGTGTACTGGGATATAAAACTTGCCAGCAATTGTACCCTTAGAAACAACGTTTTAAACTTAGATTGCCTTAAGGCAATGGAATCACTTTATAAGATTCTGTCTTTACTGTGATCCTGGCGTGCATAAGACTTAATGACTCCCCCGCTACAAGACTTAATTTGCCACTGTGATGTTGACCTACAACTTCCTGTTCTCCTGAGAACTGAAATGGGTGTTCGGGCTGTGTTCCTCTGCTTTCTTGTAATTTCTGTAAGAGAAAGCATTTCTCTTAGGCTCTGGTATAATTCTGTTTGTCCACAAGAAGTACTTTGCCTCTTTTTGCCCTTTTCTCTTTCCATCCTCTAGCTGTGTATTTTAGAGATCAGTCTGAAATCCTCTTCATGAGATAAGTCGTCATGAATGAAACAGTTTTCTTAAGGTGCTGAAGTTTCTAGAGTCACAGTCTGTTAAGAGCATGTACTTGTGGATTATGGCACACACTACCACACGTGCAACTGCGTGAAAGTGATGCCAAAATGTCTGGATTGTTCTAGCAAAAACAAGGAGTGTGAAATTACTGTCACTGGATAGCTTCTTCATTGATTGTTTTTCCTTTTTTTTTTCCTCTTTAGTTTAGAACTATGAGTTCTGATTTCTGCTTTTTATTACAAGTAACGGTGCTGAATATCTGTGGCAGCTTTTTTTCTTTTAAGTTTACCATTTTAAGCTATAAAAGTACTGGGACAGCTTTGCTTTTACATATGTGAAACCTTCTGCTCGTCTCTCTCTCTATATTTATATTTTATATGCTCTCTTCAGAGTGTAGAAGGCCATTAATGAAACTTATCTTGTGAACCCAATTTCATAACAAGGCTCAAAAGTATATGGAAGTACACATTTGCTTCAAGGTTGTTTTTTTGGTGGATTTTTTTAGCAACTTGTGAAAGCCTTTAGCAAAACAAAGATAAATAGCATCAGCTATACCACACATTCTTGAGTAGTGGAGGAAGGGAGTATGTCAATTGAGGGAAGGTTTGCAAGTTAAATAAAACTCTTGTTGCCAGGCAGCCCAAGAATTGAGTTGGCATGACTTGAAAACGAGAGTAGATCGTGGGTTGATGTTGGAGCAGTGTGGACAATGGAGAAATGGAGAAAAGAAAGAGAAACTTGAGTGGTTTTAAATTAGCTTGTTTCTGCTTCCAGAATGCAAAATATTAAAGGGAAGTTAGCTATCTTGGAAAGTGTAGGACTATATTGTGAGTAAGAAGAGAGCTGGACTACACTGAAAGTCTAATTCTCTTCCCTTTTTTTTTTTTTATTATAGCATGTCATGGTGAGTTAATGACTGCTATTACAAAATAGGGTGTTGGAACACTTGAAATTATACTATTGCTCCACCTAGCTATGAGACGTGAGTTGATGGATGCTCAAGAGTCACCCTATCCCCTGTAACGCCGAGTCTTTTTGTTTAGCTT
Source organism: Anseranas semipalmata (assembly GCA_013399115.1). Classification (NCBI taxonomy): domain Eukaryota; kingdom Metazoa; phylum Chordata; class Aves; order Anseriformes; family Anseranatidae; genus Anseranas; species Anseranas semipalmata. The sequence goes on along the minus strand of VXAA01000034.1, from coordinate 9,638 downwards.
GTGGTTTATATACATGAGCATTTGCTGCAAGGTGCTCGGTGCGGCGTACTGCCACCTGTAAATACCAGTCTCCGTAGGATTCTGGTGTTCCCTCTGCCTTCCTAACCAGGGGCTGGGCACCCCTCACACGGGTGACCAGGAGTCACAGACGTGCTGTGTGGATGAGCTTTATGCATAAAAATGTCTTGGTTTTTAATGAAAGCACTTCTACTTGTCTCCTTCCCTCCTCCCCATCAGTGGTGTAGGATTTGCTCTGCTCAAACATATGCCTTATGTAAGATTAAACTTGCCAGTGTGCTTATGTTTAGCAGAATGTTGTAAGATAGTAATTAATGCTGTAGTCATCATGTGAATGGAAAATATTTCTGCAAATATGTCTATGTATCTAGATACTTAAGAGGATAAAATTAGGCTTTGGAATTTCCCTCTGGTCCTGTTTAACTTAGCTAACTCTTAGACACACTTTTATTATGGTGATAATGGTTATCTGCCATTGCTGTTTTACTTTTAATGTCAACGTTGCACTGTCCTTTGCAAGAGCGTAATGTGCAAACCGTTACGTGGTTGGTTTGGTGCAAATCAGGACAGTCAGCTGGAGGCTGTGCTCTACGTTCTAGCATCTGGCAAGCTTCCTTCATTTCTTCAGTTTTTGTGCAAGTTTGACGACTTGTGTAGCGTCTTTCTTGAAAATGGCTTAATATTTATACGTCAATCCTTGTTGGAAAGTACAGTTATTACAAGTTGTTATTCCTTTAACTTGTCTTTGGTGTTTGTATCTTTTGCGACTAATAAGTATGGTAGACACTGATCTAGCTGGGACTCCAACTTCTCCTACAATCGTCAGGTCCATGCAGGATAAAACTTAACTGTATAATCCTCCTGATACACCAATACTGTTTCTTCTTTTGGTCTACTTATTTTTGTGGAAAAAATCATGTAGGCAGCTCTAGAGGATGCACCAGATTGTCTGCTTTAGTTTATTTTTATTTTTTTTAATTATGCTTTGCTTAAGTATGTTGAGGTTAGGAATTATGCAGGAAAGCTTTGGGCTAGATGGCAAAATTTGTGGCTTCTGGTCCTTTTCCCCCCCCATATTGCTGAAAATTATGAATAACATTGTTTTAGCACATACATTTCTTCCACAGTTCTGACCTTAAAACTGTGGTGGGAAATGGTGAATTGCTTTTTCTCTGTTGCCTTTCTTTATTTCATCTCTAGAAGTAAACATTCTCTTAAAAAAAAAAAGAAAAAGTAATGCTATCTCCTTGAGCAATTGAATAGTACAGAAAGTGAGGTGACAGGGCATTGTTTTATTGTTTTCTGAAGGCTGCGTATAAAAGAGGTAATGTGATGGTTTGAGAGAGCATTTGCAGCCACGAGCAAGGTGGATCCCAGATGGCATTGGTAAAGCATGACTGCAATGAAAGAATAGCCTCTCTAGGCTGTACACACTGTTTGGCTTTGATTGCTGCAAATAGAAGCATCAAAATCCTTTGTCCCGAGAGTGCTCGAGTGCAAAGTTCATTCTATGCTGAAGCTCCTCACCCGATGTGTGTATGATCTGTCATTCTGTCTAGTATGAGGATTCCTGCCGGTCACAGGATTGCCAACAGAAAGCTGACTTCCTTGCTGCACATGAAAGGGAGCAGCAGTACACGTAGTAGAAGCATGTTAGTCTTCAGCTGACTTGCCCTTTGCAAGCCGTGTTTGCACAGGGGTCCTTTCCTGATATTCAGTGTTGCTTCTGCTTGCAGAACTGCTGGAGCTGCCCCCAGGTACTCCCGAGGCATCTCCTGGGGTTTCCTGTAGCACACGCGGTAACCTCTGGGCTTGGTTTGCTTCTCTTGGGAGTTCTGTCCTGGAAGCTGGGAGAGTGAACATCGGTGAAGTGGGCTTTTTTCATTTCCCCCCTTTGGTGCAGCACGGCACTGATGCTTGAGGTGGCCCTGGTGCTGGAACTTCTAATAGCTTTATCTGAAACTTCAGTGGCCGCAAATCGCTTGTTTTTGTAAAACTCTTAGCCTTCTGTTAGCTTCTAAGTCAGTGTGTGGTTAGTTACAAGAACTCATTGGAGCCCTTTTCCTGAGCCTTTTAATTTGCTGAAGAATCAAGTTATTGCTTGAAGGACTCTGCTCTTCTTTTCCCTTCACTTTTGCCTGCAAAAAAAAAAAAAAATTAAAGATTCTAAATGTAGAATTTATATACTACAAATTTCAAAAATGGAGGAGTGGGAAGGTTTTGAAAGGCAGACATTGGTCCAGGACCCTAATGCCAGGGAAAGAAAATAAGTCTTGTTTTAACATCTTTATCTTAAAGCTTTATTGTGCCAAGCTTTCGTAACAGGCTGGATAAACAATACTGATAAAGTATGTTGTTCTAATTTTTGTACACTTTAAACCTTAATCAGACTTCAGAGTGTTGCTTTCAAGCTCAGAGGCAATTATCTAGATTACTGAGATTAAATATTTGTGATTGTTGGAGTTTTACCACAGCTTTTTTTGGCTGTGTGTTCTTTCTACTGCAGAAGGAAAAAAAAAAAATGCAATCATAGGCAACTGCGTTCCCATTGTAGTGGTTTTTGGGGCAGACCCGGGGGGATGTGAAGCAGTCTAAAAGCAAATACAGAACTTCCTGGGGGGAAGCAGTGCAGTTGCTCAGTCGCTGCTCTGCTGTCTTGATTGCTGTATCGCCTGTTAAAAACCACTAATTTTTAATTAAATAGAAGAGATCATCCTTTTTTTTTTTTTTTTAATGCAGCTTGTTTTTTCCATCAAGGGAAGGGTTCTTGATTATTTTGTTTTGTTTTTTTAATTGTTTCTGAGGAGTTCTATGTACTGTGCTGAACTGCTGCTCTCGGAGGCCCTGGGGAGCCCGTCAGTGTTTGCACAGCTTCAGGGAAATCTGACCCGTTAGTGCCAAAGGGCTGGTCTGTGTTGAATGAGAATGAAATCTGTTTCCTTTCAAGGGGTTTCTGTGCTGAAGACAGTGCTGTTGCACTTCTAGATGTGAAGCAGCAGCTTTCCTAAGGCCTGGTTCGAGGTGGGGCTTTTTGTTCAACTCTTCCGGACATCCGTCAAAAACAAAATGGGCACTGTCTTCTGACTAGACTGGGCATGGCTAGGTGAAATGTATGTCATCTGTGACTTGAAAGAAATAATGAACGCTAACGAGATTCTTCAGCCCGTGGAAATACACAGGAGCAGGAGAAGTCTTCTGGAAGAAGGTTGTTTGAGTGGGTGCATGTGGCAGGCTGGCTCGGTGTTTGCTGTGTTGGTACAGGTAACAATTCTGCGCTCTGCTAGCCTAGTCTTTTCTCCTCCCTGCTGTGGATTAATAAGAGGTATTTTTTTTTTCCGGGATTGGCTGGTCTTTATAGTGAATGATACCAGAATTTTGCATCAAGGAGTCTTTTTACTTTTTTACCTTCTCTTTCCTTTATTCCTTATCTTCATTTGCAGTAACAAAGCCTTGCTTCGGAGTCACCGAGAAGTACTGCCTTTTATTGAGTTTGGTGCAGTTGAGCTTATGTGTTGGCATGGGCCTGACACTGTTCCCTGGGGCACGCCACTTGTAGGGCTGCCTCCTGCAGACTCTTGACCAGAGGACAGCACTCAAGCCTTGGAGGATTGAAGTTCTTGTGTCCTAGTATCTGTAGACACTGAGTCTGAAAAGCACATTTTAGAGAGTCAGATGTGTAGTGTTCAGCAGGCAGTACTTCCCATCATCTTCTTTTTGCAGTATGGGTACTCAGGGGCTACAGAGAAATCCTAAAATAAGGTCAGTGAGTGTCAGTACCATTACCTGTGCCTGTGGATGTCTGCATAGCTGAGCAAGGATTGGTGGTGTCAGTGCCCTCTTGTGCATGTGCGTTTTGTTATTAAAAAGGTTGTGTATAATGTGCATTGTGCTGGGGCTGCAAATGCACTGATGGTACTGATGTGACATCTCGTTCTTAAAATAACTTAAAATCTTATTTTTGAAGTATCATTAAGTGAGTTTTCCCTTATTTCTAGCAGTTCTTGAATTCTCACAGGTTCTAACTTGAGCCTTCTTGAAAATCAGTGTAAGTATTTACGATACCTTTTTCCAGTGAATGTCCTTCTATGTCTCTTGCTGCATACCATCCAATCCACATATTACAGGCTGTAGTTAGTAATGTATTGAACCTGTGCAGTTATTCTGTATTAATTATGATAATAATGTGATTTGAGCACTAATAAAGCAGAAACTTTCAACTCCAGGCTCTCTCACTTCTGATTTTACTGTCTGGATGCTGACAAAAGATGAGTTGCATGCAGGTCTGTGGTTAGCTCCTGTTGAGATACAAAGGGGCAAAGCTGATTGTTCATAAAGTTTTTGCTGCCTGAAGTTTGAGGCACTTGTGTCAGCTAGGCTTTTTTGTCTAGGAATCGTAAACTGTGTGTAAAGGCTGTACATAAGGCATCCTTTCTAAAACAAGGGGAACTGCATTGGTATAAGGGGTAGAAGGAGTGTCCTCCTATTTAAAAAAAACAAAAAACAAAAAACAAAACAAAAAAAAAAACCAAACTCATCAAGGAGAAAGTTGATGTTTTCCTTCTTCCACGTGCTGTATTGTCACCTTGCATAGAAGTTTTGCTAGGTATCCAATTAGTGTTTTGAAATCTATTTAACTCTGTAGAGGGCTTTCTTACTACAGAGTATAGTAGGTGTTACAGCTAAAGAGAACACTTTTAAAATTCTTAAATATCGGTTGAAAATAAACTAGTGGCATGGAGGAATTTAAAATAAAGAAGACTACACTTCTAAGCACAAAAATTGAAGGTTACGCCTGGATGCCCTTACTTGCATAATTTTTAAAGACTTGAGCTCCAGGCATAAACAAAACAATCCATCCTACTCTTCTCCAGAGTAGCATTGTTGGTGCAGATTAGGGAATTGCTTTAGGGTCATTTGCAAAGTAGCAGTAGTATCATGTTGACATATCTACTGGCATTGTCTGGATCTAGAGGCTGGCAGAAAACACGCAAAGGTAGGAGGAATGGATATATTAGGACACTGATTAAAACTAAGCATTTTACACTACTGCTGGTACCTGATTTTTCACTTTTTCTTCACTGTGCAGGTAGGCATGTTTTGAAGTTTTTTGCTTTGTAGTTTTTTTTTTTTTAACTCAACACGTCTCGCAAGAAAAAAAAAAGGGTTCTTCTGGCCTACCTTGCTGAAAAAGAAAGCACAGCACCGGCTAGAAGGTTGTTCTTCAGGAAGATAATTTGTCTCTGTTAAATCTGGAGTTCGATATTTCACCTAGGATGCGCTGTCGTTTCCCTATAAACGTGCACTCAACTTCTAGGGTGTTGTCTGGACAGATTCAGGGTTGACTTTCATGACTGTGCAAGATCTGACTGGAGAAAGATACAGCTTTATCAATAAATGGCTTAGGTGGTATTTGTGATATTTATGATTTGTGGTGTTTTTTTGTGTGTATTTTTTTGCGTGGTTTTTTTTGTTGTTTGAGGGGTTAAAACAACCTTATCTTGGTAAGTATTATCTTGCTGAGGTTTATCTAAATTTCATCACCTTGTGCAAGCTGAGTGTGTACAAAGTGGTGTTGCTGTATAAAATAATTATGTAATTCCTTTTGCAGCAGTTATGTTGACATGCAGATGGGAGGAGCGTGTCACGTTGTGCCTTTATTCTCTTTTGTCTCCATTACAAGCTGACTTGGGAAGTCTAGAATCACACACTCTCCTAAGAGAGTACTGGTTAAGGTGTTCATGTACAACAGGGGAATAGGCATAGGTATACTGATCCCTGCAGAAGTACTGCATGTAGTGCTACTTCTGGGTCCTCTTCCTTGAATGTGGGTGACTATCAGAGGAAAGGAGCACTTCAGGTAATGAGAAAGGAATATACAAAGTTGGGGTGGCGCTTACATTAGATGCTAGCAAAACGGAGGTTGAGGAGGATTTGATCTAAACCTAAATGCTTGGGGCTTTCACCCCATCTAATATGATGTAGTTTCAGCCATCTCTGAGCTGTGAACTGAAGTGAAATGTAAGCAATAAATGTGATTTGACTCTGATGCAAGTGAACATTTGGTAGGAGTATGTTTGTCTGAAAGTTTCTCAGCCATTTCTTGCAATGAGATCTTCAGGATTAGCCTGCCTTGGAGACAAATGGACTGCTTGTTCTCCAGGCTGAGCAAGCCCAGTTTCCTCAGCCTGTCATCACGGGGCAAATGCTCCTGACCTTCATGGTGGCCCTCTGCTGAACTTTCTCTCTCATTTATGGATGTCTTTCCTGTACTGGTGGGCTGAAAACTGGATGTAGTATTCCAGATGCATCTAACCACCCCTGATTACAGGCATATAATCCCTTGTGTCTACTGGCTGCACTCCTGTTAACACGGTGCAGGATGTTGTTGGCCATCTCAGCTACCAGGATGCCCGGCTGTCTCGTTCAGTTTGTCTGCTAAGGTCCCCAGCTCCTTTTCAGGAGACCTGCTCCTCAGCCAGTCTGTCCCCAGTCTGTATCATTGCACAGGGTTATTCTTTCCCAAGTGTAGGACTTTGTATTTTTCCTGGTTGAATTTCCTCATTCTTGCAGTCTGTCTAGGTGCTTCTGGATTGCAGCCCTGCCTCAGGTGTCGTCTTGTACCCCCCCACGTTGGTGTAATTTGCAAGCATGAGGAGAGTGCACTGTATTGCCTCATCCAAAACTATAGTCACTTAATCAAATAAGGCAATCAGGCATGATTTGTCCTTGGTTCGTAAAGGGGGTTTGCTCCATGATTTTCACAGGGACTGAGAAGAGGCTGACCGGTCGATAGTTGCACAGGTTGCCCTCTTCTGAAGATGGATGTGATGTTTGCCTTCCTCCCCCATTCTTCATGAACTTTCAAAGATGATGGCAGCCTTGCAGGAACATCATCTACTTCTCTCAATACCTTTGTTAAATGCAATCTTCTGGGTCCCATGGACTTCTATGGGTCAGGTTCTCCCATGTAATCCTGGCTGGATCCTCATCCACTTCTGGTAGTTCTTCTGCTTGAAGACTTTGCAAAGCCCAGGAGTCAGTCACCTGCACACTGAAGACTAAAGCAAAGAAGGTACTGGGGCATCAGGTACCTCAATCTTGTTTTATCTTCTCCCACTAAATCACCTGCTTCATTCAGCAACAGACACACGTTTTTCTTGTTCAGTCTTCTCCTACTTGTGTAGCAGCAGAACTGCATTTGTTGCCCTTGATGTCCCTTACAATCTCAATTCCATTTGAGCTTTGGCTTTCATAAAACCATCCCTTCGTGCCTGGGCAGTGTTTCCAAATGCCTCCTTTGGAGCTTTGTCAGTACTTCCTTGCTTAAACAAGTCTCCTTGTTTTCCTGAGTATCAGGAAGGACTCTGCTTGTGCTTGTGGGCTTGCAGCTGTTGAAGCCCCACTAACTTTCCTGAGCTCCTCTGCTCTTCAGAGCTGTCTCCCATGGCTTCCCACCTGCTGGTTTCTCAAATAAGTCTGCTCTCCTGAAGTCGAGGGTCTGTACTCTGCTACTCTCCTTCCTCACTCCCCTCGGGATCTTGAACTCCAGTGTTTTATGGTCACCACAACCATGGTTGCTGTTGATTGCTCTCAGCCCAGTCAGCTCTTCTTTGGTGAGCAACAGATCAAGTTGGTGAATGATAGGCATGTGTGTACTGGAGCTTCCCTGAAGTGATTGAATCTAGGAAGTCAAATTTTATATCTGAGTTCCTTTGCGAGTGTTTCTGATATCCCTTTTTGAAGAAACAGCATTGGAAGTATCTGAATATCAGATTTGCTTGTAGAATATTTCTGCTCTGACTTCTAGCTACCGTCATAGATTTACTACATACGTTTAGTAGTTCACTTCTGTTTCTTTTTGCCTTACCAACAGGAAGTAATTGGTGACTAATTTCATGTTTTGCTTATTCCTCTTTTCCCTATCCCCCAGTGTAGTTTGCCTCTTGTGTAAGAGTATTTTTTTTTTTAAACCCATTGATTTTGATTAGCTTTTGAAGACTTTGTTCAGTCTTTTCATTTTGAATTTTTGAGGGAGGAAGAAGGCAGTATACAAAATGTCTTAACAGTTGAGTGCTGTGGGGGCAAAAAGCTCCTTGCTGCCCACTGCGTTGGTATCAGTAGCATGGCTTTGGTCTCTTGTACAATGTTTAAGGCTATTACATTAAAATGTGCCAGAACTCTGATAGGGTAAACTGGTTAACTTCATGAAACTTAGTAATAGAGGGGGGATGTGTAGCACCCTGCCACTGTATTTCAAAAAAATTGTGTGTGTATGCTTATGGAGGAACAAAAGTACAAACATAAAACTAAGATGGTAAAATCAGGTAAGTTCAGTTGTCCTAGTAATGCCTTAGGTGTCTGACCTTTTTGAGCTACCCAGGAACACAGTTTTTCTGTTGCTGCAGAGACAGCTTTTTATGGGAAGTAAGTTATATAGGTAAGGAGGAACTAAAGTTACTCTGGACATTATACTTGCAGTGAGGGAACCTAGAGCTCTCCTCTTTAGGAAAAAGGGGACAAAAGTTTGCTTTCATAAATACTTTTAGAGGTATTAATATTTCTTGTGGCTTATACCATGGTTTGTCTAGTTTCTTAGCCTTTTTATCTAGGTGCCTACTATCTGTGGAGGGTAATAGGTTTGGTGACACAGACAAATACCTTGTCTACAGATACAGAGAGTCATTTCCCTTGTGGTCAGAGGTGAAGGTCTCGCTGTGTCAGGCTGATGCAGAAGAGAATGGGCTTAACTCGGAGGAAATGAAGCAATGACAGGCCACAGTATTCAGATAATGTGTGGCATCAAGCTGGTTTAGCGAAGCTGGAAGTGCTTTCTAGACTCAATTTCACTTTCCCTTCTTTCTCTTTTGCCTGTCAAGGTCAAGCACATAAAGCATCGGAACTTATGCATGATCACGCAGAATGTTCTCTGCCTTTTTCTTTTCAAGCCAGGCAGGGAGAAAATGCTTCCTTCTGGAAGAGTTTCACTTGAACCTGGATGTTTTAGACAATGATTGGAGAAATGTATCTTTGGAAAGATTATTTGTAATTGTAGAAACTGGTGTGCTGCAAGAAGGCAAGACTGGAAAACCAGAAGACTTCACGTAGCAGTGAAGGAGCAAGGAGCTTCCTTGTCTCTCGAACCAGGTCTGCTTTGCTTCCTAGGCTAACTGTGCCTTTCTGGTTGTTTTGGAACAGAGGTTACTTAGGTGCTCTATCACTATTAGCATCGAGCTTGTGTGCTTGTTTCATTACGAGTAAGCTGGCTCTTGTTTTGCTCTTTCTTGCTAATCTGAAAGGCTTCATGCAGTATGAGTCTTGTACTCACAGAAAGTTAAAATAATCTAGAAGACTTCTAAGGATCCTCTGGATAGTTACAGTTCTGCAACTAGCAGGTATCTCACAGTATCTTTCTTTGATGGCTCTCTTGAATTAATTGTTGTTCAAAGATGGAATGAAGTGAAATACATCCTATTATCTTGTTTCTGCTGGATTCCTTTGGTGCTAAAAATGTTATCCTTTGTTACTAATGTGACAGGGCAGGTGCCTCCTTGAGGCCATCAGTTCAGGTGTGGACTCAGAAATTACCTCCAACTAGTTTCTAAATTTCTGTTTTTTATATA
>VXAA01000033.1:5498-20291 GCA_013399115.1 Anseranas semipalmata | reverse complement strand
GGGTCCCTTTTGGAGCCGGCTGGAGCTGACTCTGATCTCACGTGAGGCAGCTTCTGGACTCTTCTCACAGAGACACCCCTGCAGCCCCTCACTCCCCCCCACCCCCCACCCCACCCTGCTACCAAACCCTTGCCACGTAAATCCAATACACCTATAGAGGGTTTTATAGCACATTTGGTGTTTGTCTTTCTGAGGTGAAATAATTAGAACATGAAGGGAAAGCAACATCACCAGGCAAGCTTTGAAGCTGCCATATCTTTCCAAAGCATCTCAAGCTATCATACAGGGTTCACTTTCAAGTAGCTGCTCAATTTTGATAGAAACAGGTACTGAAATCACAGTGAGGTCCCAAACTATCTACCAAAGAATTTATCAGGTTTCACTCACCATTGCAGCTCCAGTGTTTAAAGACACACAGTCTGTGCTTGACTCAGGAGGCAGTGCCTACTACTTCTTCTCTGCTCTCTTTGGATCCCACTCTTTTGTACCTTCCTCTACAGATTATCCTGATTCCTGAAGGCTCCCTGACCACAGTTTACAATGGCTTGATAGTATTTTAGTAGCACAATCTTTTTACCCCATGATTTTTTCATTTGAATGCAACTCATACAATCAAAACTTATGTCTACAGTAATAATGCTTTACTTCAGTTCTACACTGGTAAAGGGCTTCTACGTGGATGCATTTGTATCAGCCAAATTTGTCCTTCTATAAGTAGAATAAAACCATGCAACATGCTGTGCTACAAGTCTAAGTATAGGTGTTCTAGGAACAGTGGAGATTTCTGCTGTCACAGCTGTTTCCACCCTTGTTTTTGCCCTGACTGTGGTGCACAGCTGTGCTGTCAGGGTTCTGTGTTGTGGATGTGTAGCTCTAGAAGCACATTGACGCAATAATATTCACTGCCAGGATTATCCTTAAAAGAATTCTATATGGACAATAAAGACATACAGATCTATAGTGGAAAATGTTAAAACAAAACTAAAGCAATTCTTTTAGAGAACACTGAAATACACATGCTTCAGGCATGAACAGAGATTCAGAAAGGAAGGAAAAGTAGTAATTCATCAGGCAGATAGTTAAAAAGGAACTCACTACAGTGTTTCTTGAAACTTTCTTTGAAGAAGCTGGTGTTGCTCACAGTTAGAGCTGGCTCCTGGATTAGAACAACTGATCTGATTCTATACAGCAGTTCCCATGACTTTACTAGCAAAATTTAAATGGAATAGTATTCCTAGGAAATTATTTTACTTTTCTGTTTGTTTGGGTTGGGTTGGGTTGGTTTTTTTTGGTTTTGGTTTTGGTTTTCAGCCTGATATGAAAGCCAGGCCTAAGAAACTGAATTTGAAATTTCCAGGTGTAGGCAAACTTGAAGTCAATATGATTTTTTTCTAATTCTTTATGCTTCCAAAATGTGGAATAAATCTACCCAGCCTCTACAACCAACAAAATATGAATGTAGATGTCATATCCTTAGCTCGGTTTTATCTCTAGTAAACAGGAGACAAAAATTCTTATAAAAATGGTGGAAGTAGGAAGAGCTTGCTAATAGCCAAATTAGGTTTTGACAGTTTGGGGCAAAGTGACATGCCTGACTGTTTATTGACAATATAAATGCTTCTGTATGAACTAACTATATCCTAGAATGACAAGACTGGTAGATAGCTATTCACTTATTTCATTTTCTGCCTTCTCTTTTTCACAGAATCACGGAAGCACATTTATGTTGGAAGAAACCTCTAAGATCACCTAGTCCAACCTATGACCTAGCACTAACAAGCCCTCCTCTAAACCATATCACTAAGCTCTACATCTAAATGTCTTTTGAATACCTCCAGGGATGGTGACTCCACCACTTCCCTGGGCAGCCCATTCCAATGCCTAACTACCCTTTCAGTAAAGAAGTTTTTCCTAATATCCAACCTAAACCTCCCCTGGTGCAACTTCAGCCCATTCCCCCTCGTCCTATCACCTGGCACATGGCAGAATAGACCAATCCCCACCTCTCTACAGCCTCCTTTAAGGTACCTGTAGAGAGCAGTAAGGTCCATCTGAGCCTCCTCTTCTCCAGGCTAAACAACCCCAGCTCCCTCTGCCGCTCCTCATAGGACTTGTTCTCCAGACCCCTCACCAGCTTCGTTGCCCTTCTTTGGACACGCTCCAGCACCTCGATGTCCTTCCTGTAGTGAGGGGCCCAAAACTGAACACAGTACTTGAGGTGCGGCCTCACCAGAGCCGAGTACAGGGGGACAATCACTTCCCGAGTCCTGCTGGCCACACTGTTCCTGATACAAGCCAGGATGCTGCTGGCCTTCTTGGCCACCTGAGCACACTGCTGGCTCCTATTCAGCCGACTATCCACCAATACTCCCAGGTCCTTCTCTGCCAGGCAGCTTTCCAGCCACTCATCCCCCAGCCTGTAGCACTGCTTAGGGTTGCTGTGCCCCAAGTGCAGGACCCGGCACTTGGCCTTGTTGAACTTCATACATTTGGCCTCAGCCCATCAGTCCAGCCTATCCAGATCTTCCTGCAGAGCCTTCCTACCCTCGAGCATATCAACATATGCACCCAACTTGGTGTTGTCTGCAAACTTACTGAAGGTGCACTCCATTCCCTCATCCAGATCATTGATAAAGATATTGAAGAGAACTGGCCCTAATACTGAGCCCTGCTTTTTTCTTTTTCTTTCTTTCCTTTCTTTCTTTCTTTCTTGCTTTCTTTCTTGCTTGCTTGCTTTCCTTCTTTCCTTCTTTCCTTCTTTCCTTCTTCCTTTCTTCCTTTCTTCCTTTCTTTCTTCCTTTCTTTCTGTTTTCTGTTTTCTGTTTTTGTTAGTGTTGTATTTACTCATAGTACATCTAATATTTGGTAACTTTAGAAACTTTTTTTGGCAGGCTGATATAATTTTGTTTACTCTGCACATAAGAATATGCTCATTTTGAAACTCCATAAAAAGTGCTGTTCTTTATTTTTAAAATATCCATTTTGATTCCAGCTCACAAGAAAAGCAGACCAGGAAATCACTGCAATGTTTGTTAGGATAGTTATAAAAAGTGGGGTGTAAAAGTTTAGTTTTGAGGTAAAATGGCTATGCTAACAGCAGCCATGAAGTACATAAAACTGTATAAACAGAAGATAGCTCTTCTTGGATTATATTAGATATAAGAAAACTATTTCTGTACAGGCATTCTTTTAGTGTGAATTATCTCTGTTATCTCTATGAAGCTATAATAGATACATCAACTTTTAAACTAATCAGCCTGGACTCCCGGCAGACTTCACAGAGGTATAACTCATCTTTTCTGCTTCAGACACCTACTTCAGCATATCATAAATAGTGCTATTGACTACATAGGGTGGTTATCTCAGACCTTCACCACCAATATCTATTCAGCATATCCGACATGTCCACCATACTAACAGGGCTGTAGAAGCAGTTCTGTAATGCAAATTTCTGAATCTCGTAGTAGTGGTCGAAGATGTTACTGTGCAGGACAGAGCAACTGAATTGCAGTTACTCTTCCAGCAGCAAAGCCAGCAAAGTTAATTAACATAATAAAGCTTATCTCTGCAGCAAACTGGTCAGCTGTTAAAAAATATCTCACAAACAGACAGCTGTCTAAGACAGAAAAGTTAAATGCTTTACCAAAGCCCATTAGAGAAATCAGTGATGAAGGCAGGTTTGTAACTTTGGAGTACCTGCTCCTACAGTTAAAAGCAAACTATAAAAGCAAGTTCCTCTTTGAAAGTTACAAAAAAGCAGTCCAATGTCACTGCACAGATACTGATGGCTATGATTCTTAAAGATGTGACTATTGGATGATGGGTTAAACTAAGTGGCTGGCACAGGCCTCACCATGAGCTCCAAAACTATACCTGCTGCAGTACCTGTAGGGCTACTAGACAATGAGCCAGTATACTGACCAAAACATTTCTATTCCTCTATTAGTGTCTGAAAAAAATCTCAAAATGGCAACTCAGAGCCAGTGGAGGATTTCATTCTGAGTGTGTTAGCTAAACGGTTGCTGATAAAACAGATGTCCCACAGGATGTTATTGCTTTTTATTTCAGACAGGCCTAAAGCAGGTTCAAATAATTGACTGTCAAGGGATGTTTTTAAGGGTGCTGCTGTACAGAAGATAAAGTAGAGAGGAGGGGAAAGCCTTATAAGTAATGTGTAGATTGTTCACGAGGTATTCATATTAGGTTAAATTGAAGTCATGCATGGATGTGCATCACCTGGACAACATCTGGAAAAATTTAAACTACTGAGTTTGGGTTCTTATTTCTATCAAATCCATATTAAAGTTTGCTGAACTATGAATTTGTCCCCAGTTATAGGGGATAGAATTTCTGTTTCTTTCTATCTACCAAAACTCATTTCCAATGCTGCATACAACAGAAATTTTATAATAAATATCCAAAATGTAACTAGAGACATCACAAAGATTGTCTTATCTTACAGGCCTGGGATTTATTTAAACCTGATATATTGGCAGGTGTTGTTGGAAATAGAGAGAGAAATTATGCTATTAGCATTGTTTGCATATAATCTTCTAGCGTCAGGGATGCTGAATAATAAAGCAGGTAAAAAAAAAAAAAAAAAGACTGCTTATTACAGAACAGGTAGAGAACACGTATTATGACTAGAGTATGTAAAATTCCCAAAACACACCTACGTGACTTGGGGTCCATTTACAAAACATTTTGGCTTTGCAAGATTTAGGCTTGTTAGAACTTAACACATTCAAATTTGTTTAAAGTGGGACACATATATTCTGAAAATATTATCCACTGTGTGTATTTCCACATTAGATTAAATGCTCCCTCTATCATTTGGCTGGACTAAAATCCAGTTAAAAAAAAAAAAAAAAAGAAGAAGAAGAAGAAAAAGAAAGACTAGAGAGAGAGGAGGGAAGAGGGGAAGTGAGAGAAAGGGGGAGAGGAGGAGAGGGAGAAAGAGAAAGAGAGGAAGAGAGAGAGGGGAGGGGAAGAGAGAGAGAAAGAAAAGGATGGAAGGAAGGAAGGAAGGAAGGAAGGAAGGAAGGAAGGAAGGAAGGAAGGAAGAGAAAAGAAGGGACAAATGAGAACAGACATTCAGATACAGGTGTTGAAAACTGGGACAAACTAGAATTCTCTTTGGAAGGTATTACAGCTAAGTTTTACCATTTGAGTATCAGACATATAGAAAATAGAAATTTTTTACTTTTCTTTCAGGAACTGTACACTTTTTAGTCAAAAATTACCTATATACATTGTATTTAGGGGTGTTTTGGCTCAGACTTTCTTTTATTATTTTAGCTTTGCCAACAGAAATTCTGTGTCACAGCAGGGATGAAGGCTTCAGGCTAAAGTCAAATAATTCTTTTCTTTTTGTCACAAGATTCTTGGAGTCTCTCTCATTCTTTCCATGGCCAAACTGAAAAAGAAAATAACATAGAGTAGGAACACATAAACTCTCCTTACAGAACTTATATAATGTATTTCAAACAATTTGGTGACATACTTTAAGTCCACAAATTTATGTCAGTGTGCAAATCCAACTTAATTCCCTGCTAAAACGGTATCTGAAATTCTTAAACGGTAACCTCTAAATTACCATCAGAGATACAATCCATTCTTTCAGTAAATGTTCTCAGTGGACCAGGCAAAGGCTGAGGCATGTCCATGTAGCCTAGTCACTGGCCAATTCAGCATGTCTTCTTATATTTAACAGTTGTTGGAAAACTTGCAGAAATGGCTTCGGATAATGAAAGCTGACTAAAGAAATGTGCTACCTTCTGCATGCCTTAGCACACCCGGACATATGACATTCTGTTCCTGTGACATCTATCAGTTACTGTAGGCATCTCCTTGTGTGCTATCTGCTGTGATCCCAAGAGTTTAAGCCTTTCCATATGCTGACCCTAGTTTCAAACTCAATTGACTTCATCTTATGGTGAGGAAGACAAACAGCTGTATCAGCAAAGCTAAAGGAACAGTAGTCTTCAGCACAACAGCTTTTGTGGATCCAGCTTAAGTGCACAAATAGGAAAGCCTTCAAGTTACCCAGACTTTGTCACATGAAGTGAAGAAATATAATAAATGCTTTTGAATATCTAAGTCTGTGTCACTTTTGAACGCAGGACTTTGATGTTTTTGAAAATTTTACTGCTTATCTCTGCCTTTGCTTGTATTTGTCCCAGTGCAAGGGCCATAAAAAAAAGTCACTTAGTGACAAACTTATGCTCATGAAAGGAGAGTTGTGACATCAGAACTTATCTGTCACCAGTTGCTTTCTGTTAATTAAGTTGCATGTGAGATGTTTGCCCAGAAAGCCAACTGAATCCTGGGCTGCATCAGAATGGAGGGAGCAGTTGAGGAGGTGATTCTCCCTCTCTACTTCACTCTTGTGAGACTCCACCTAGAGTACTGCGTTGAGCTCTGGGGTCCCCAGCATAAGAACAACATGGACCTGTTGGAGCGAGTCCAGAGGAGAACCACAAGGATGATCAGAGGGCTGGAGCACCTCTCTCCTGAAGACAGGCTGAGGGAGTTGGGGTTGTTGAGACTGGAAAAGAGAAGGCTCCAGGGAGACCTTATAGCAGCTTTCCAGTACCTAAAGGGGGCCTACAGGAAAGATGGGGAGGGACTCTTTGTCAGGGAGTGCAGTGATGGGACAAGGGGTAAGGGCTTTAAACTAAGAGGGTAGATTTAAATAAGACATTAGGAAGAACTTCTTTACTCTGAGGGTGGTGAGGCACTGGCACAGGTTGCCCAGAGAAGCTGTGGATGCCCCATCCCTGCAAGTGTTCAAGGCTAGGTTGGATGGGGCTTTCAGCAACTTGGTCTAGTGAAAGGTGTCCCTTCCCATGGCAGGGGGGTTGGAACTAAATTGTCTTTAAGGTCCTTTCCAACTCAAACCATTCTATGATTCTGTGATTCTATGATTCTATGTTAGCAAAATTCTACCATAGTTTTCCAAACAGACATTTTTTGGCTTCATTAGTTTCATGGACAGGAGAAATTCTAGCAAAAGCTTATGATTTCCTCCTTGTTCTTTTAGACCCTCTTGGTCTTAAGCAAGAGGCTTGTTTTGATAAGAATCTGCGACCTCCAGGTTGCCAAGGAGCTGGACAGTGCTTTATGTATAGCACTGCTAAAAATATTTTGACTGCATTCACATGTACTATTTAACTGAATAGGTGGCTGTTAAATGATTACATTGTCAACATCCAGCAATGTTTCCCAGAGAGGTACCTGGCTACCTAGTTGAGTCAGAGCAGCAGAGGGGCCCATGTTCTTCAGTGTCTGAGTGGCAGAGAGAGAGGGAAGGGAAAATGAAAAGCTCATAACAGATGCACCGCTGATGGATTAACTCTGCAGAAGCACGGTGTGAATAACAGACCTTTATTAACACAGGTTACTTGAACTAGGCTGTACTGAAGAATAATTAGTCATACAGTTACGCTGGCAAAACTGAGACCAATAACTACAGAGATGTCTGAACATAATGATTTAAATATTTGCTGTCACAATCCATTTTAACATAGTATATATATTCTGTGTTTCTCTCTAATAATACCAGATTAAGATCATAATAATTCTTCTTATAATTAATTAAATAGAAATTTATTTCTTCTTTGAATTGATACTGTTTTTTTGTTTGTTTGGTTGGTTGGTTGGTTGGTTTTTTGTTTTATGTAATAGTGTTGTTGTCTTTTGCACCTGTGTTACTGGTGATCTCACCTCATCCAAAAAGTATTGCAGGAATCATTTCAGACTAGCCAACAGTCAGTGCAGTATGTTTCACTTCCAAAATGATCTCCTTTAAGTCTGTTACTGGAAAGATCACAAACAGCATTTATCTGTTGTAGAAGGAATCAGCATTTCTCCTGACTATTCTCTTGTGTAAATTACTGCTTCTATTTAAAAACATCAGGCTCTGTCCAATTCTCAGATCCAATGAATCTGCTTTATGCCATTCTTCCTAGGCCAGGGAAGACTAATTAATCCCAGTGGAAAAAAACTTACACTATCATACAGCTCTTGTTGCAATTCTTCAGTCTCTTTTTCCACTGTCCCAATTCACAATGTATTTTTAGGGGCACAGAAGTATAGGAAGAATAGCTGAGGCGTTTTTCTCTGCAGGTAGTCTGTAATTTCTTTGTGGATGCTCCCCTGAGCATGAGCTTGTGGATTTATCCCCAGATTCCTGTGCATCTCTTCATGCACCTCTCAGCTGCAGATGTACCTTCTTGGGCTTGAGCCCAAGAGTAAATCTCCCTTCACAACATTTGCTAATGGACAAATAGGGCTAATGGATATTTACTGAATAGATTTTCATTGTTCATAGGTTAGAACATATATCATTGTTTCCATTCACAAACTTCATGGACACTTTACCAGAGCATAGGAAAAGGAAAAAGAAAAAGAAAAGGAAAAGGAAAAGAAAAAGAAAAAGGAAAAGGAAAAGAAAAAGAAAAAGAAAAAGAAAAAGAAAAAGAAAAAGAAAAAGAGAGAAAAAGAGAAAGAAAAGAAAAGAAAAGAAAAGAAAAGAAAAGAAAAGAAAAGAAAAGAAAAGAAAAGAAAAGAAAAGAAAAGAAAAGAAAAGAAAAGAAAAAGAAGAAAAGGAAATAATCAAAGATTGCAGTAGAGCTTGCAGAGTCAAATGGACAGGCAGACACTCTAGATACATGCTAGATGACAGTAAGTTGCCTTATTCTGTTCACTGAATGATGGATGACAAATCTTATTGTTATACAGATGCTTAACTCAGTGGTGTACATTATAATTTTAAAGATGCTATCTGATCTGCAGAGATTAGTATGCTATGCAGCTACAGATATGTTGCAGGCAGTAGGAACTGAAATTGGTTTATTTTTTCCTGTTGTTTGTTTCCTGACAGCTTTGACTCCAAGACCCATTCATTATAGCAAGCCGAATTTATAGAGGTCTGGACTTTGGCTTTTGCTTCCGGGAAAACAAAACAAAACAAAACAGTTTCTCATTTATTGGATTTGCAATGGAGATATTATATGTCTAGCACCTACACAAAGAGATTCTTGATAGAAACATGTTAGAAGACCATGGTGAAGTTGGCTGGCACTGAAGAATAAGATGGAGGTGGTGAGAGAATATTTGCATACTGCTCACCTAAACTTGTCATCAAGTTTGCTAATGTCCCCATTCAGCTTGGCATGGCCCTTAGAAGCACAGTATAATGGGGATAAATTCCCAAACAATGTTGGAAAGAACATCTGCTGAAGGGTTTATGTAATTTTCCACTCAATTTGTTCTGTCAAGAAGATGAAGTATTTCACTCCTTTGAAGAGACCAATACTACGGGTTAAAAAACAAAACTTAAAATGACACAAATTCAGCATGAAGCAAAGTTGCTTTGTTAGTTCAGGTTTTTTTTGTTTGTTTTTTTTTGTTTGTTTTTTTTGTATTATTTTCCCCTGAATGGCGTCACTTCAGTTTGCTTTTTTTTTTTTTCAGTCTTTCTTTTATTTTCATTTCTGTTTGCTGGGGTAAAACATACAAGGATCCAGGAAACAAGAAATGTCTCATCCCTAACCAACAAGATAGAACAATGTTTCTCGAACACCGGGTGTGCTTCTACCAAAACACTCGCACAATACCTGAATGACTGGCTATTACTTTACTGGCTTTCACTGAACATGTTTGTCCTGTATTCCAAATAAAACAATAAAATTGTATCTTTAATAACAGAATCACAATCTAGAAGCATTCAAAATGTGTAAATTTGTACTTTCTACTTTCCACAGCAGAGCAGACCAAAGAGAAACATTACGTTTATAAAACTGAAAGACTTCTAATGTATTATAGGTTTTCAACATACTACATTTAGGGCTCCCCAAAGAGCACAATATGATTCAGAAGTACTGAAACCTTCTCATGTAATGCAGTGGCTCTTATCATTGGTCTCCTTATTCATATTTCCTGTAGAGAAAATAGCTGTTATCAGATAGTATAAACATTAGATAATATCAAATAGTACATCCTTTAATGCCTTTAGTGTGAACACGTTGCTCTGTATCTGATTCATTATTTTTACTTTTTTTTTTTTTTTGCTCTTGTGCTATAAAAACTAATACAAAAAGGATTTTTACCTTTTAGTAACAAAAAGATACAATATTAAAATTAAATATAGAAAGCATTTAAAATTATGTGTTTAAACTAACATACAGTCTGTCAAATATCCTTTAACATTCCATGATAATAATGGAATAATTTACCAAAGGTCTTGGGAGTCTGGGGAGGTCCCTGTCGACTGGAAGCTAGGCAACATTATACCCATCTACAAGAAGGCATGGAAGAAGACCCAGGCAACTACAGTTGGGTTAGTTTAACCTCAGTGACTGGAAAAGTTATGGAGAAGATTATCCTTGAAGACACTGAAAGGCAGTTAAAGAACAAGGCAGTTATCAGACATAGTCAACATGGGTTCATGAAGAGAAAGTCCTGCTGTAGTAATTTGATCTCCTTCTATGATAAGGTCACCCATTTGGTGAGTGAAGGGAAGGCAGTGAATGTAATCTTTTTGGATTTTAGTAAGGCCTTTGATACTATTCATCATAGATCCTTCTGGACAAAGTGTCCAGCTGTGAGATAAACAAAGGTTCACACTACACTGGGTGACAAACTGGCTCAATGGTAGAGCTCAAACAGTTGTAGTGAATGGGGCTACATCTGGCCGGCGGTTGGTCACTAGTGGGCTCAATTCTAGGGCCAGTCATGTTCAACATTTTTATCAATGATCTGGATGCAGAAGAGGAATGCATCCTCAGTAAGTTTGCTAATGATACTAAACTGGGAGGTGCTGTTGACTCTCTGGAGAGATGAGAGGCTTTGCAGAGGGATCTAGATAGACTGGAACATTGGACTACCAACAATGGCATAAAATTCAACAAAGGTAAATGACAAGCTGTGCACCTGGGACGGAGTAATGCTGGACACAGGCATTGTACAGACTTGGAAACGAGTGACTAGAGAGCAGCTTAGCAGAAAGGGATCTGGGGGTGCTTTTAAGCAAGCACTTCTTTACTGTGTGGGTGGCAGAGCACTGGAACAGGTTGCCCAGAGAGGTTGTGGAGTCTCCCTCCCTGAAGACCTTCAAATGCTGTCTAGGCAACCTGCTCTAGGCTTGAGCAGAGGGGTTGGACCAGATGACCTCCAGAGGTCCCTTCCAACCTCAATCATTCTGTGATTCTGTGGTTGCTGTTCAACAGTAGGCCTAACATGAGTCAGCAGTGTGTCTGGCAGCCAAGAGAGCAAACTGCAATTTGGGGTGCATTAGATGCAGCACAGCCAGCCAGTCAAAGGAGGTGATTCTCCCACTATATTTAGCATTAGTGCAGCATTTGTCTAGTTTGGAGAAAAGCAGGCTAAGAGGTGACCTTATTGCTCTCTACAGCTTCCTCAGGAGGGGAAGTGGAGACGAAGCTGCTGATCTCTTCTCACTGATAACCAATGACAGAACATGAAGGAATGGCACAAAGCTGTGCTTGTGGAGGTTCAGACTGGACATTAGGAAAAATTTCTTTACTGTGAGGGTGATCAAACATTGGAACAGGCTGCCTAGAGAGTTGGTTGATTCCCCATGCCTGTCAGTGTTCAAGAGGTACTTGGATAGTGCCCTTAATAATATGCTCTAACTTTTGGTTAGCTCTGAAGAGGTCAGGCAGTTGGAACTTTGTAGATCCCTTCCAACTGAACTGTTCTGAGAACAACATGCTTCACTACTATGTGGCAGCAAACCTGAATAAGCTCACCAAGGCTAAGAAAGATGAGCATGTGTCTTTTACTCTTCTCAGAAATATTTAATATTTTCATTCCTCAAAACATTTAAACAGAGCTAAAAATTTTTTTCATCAGAACTGGGAACATATGAAGTCAAGGGTTAAATATATTGAGAAAAAACAGTTGGGTTAGCTGTCCCAACAGCTATTTCTTTGTTTGTTTTCCAAGTTGGTTGAACTAGAAAGTAGGGGCACTCAAACAGGAGATCATGTTGTCGTATGAGTCCCACATGAGACCCAGCTGAAAAAATATTTGAATCATACAACCTTAGAGGCTCACAAACCTCTCAGTCAGATGCTAGTTGCCTTTGCACAGCAGTACCTGAGCCATCTTCTTGTTGATGAGTTGGTAGCAGGGTGTCTAAAGAACATGATACTGTCTTGAACTATAGATGGATTTGCGTTCCCTGAAAAGCCAGGCATGCGTGATCAGGATTGAATCTCTGGGCTTTCCAACTTTATGACATGAGAGAATGGGGTTATGCACATAAATATATATATATATATATATATATGCACACACTCAGATAAAACATTGACCATTTAAAGTCTGAACTTTTTTTTTTTTTGAAACCTCTCAGTGTTTAGTTTAGATATATATTTTTTCAGTAATATAACATATGCATAATCTGTAAGCTTCTATAGATTTTATATTCCTTAAAGTAGATGAGATTACACAGTAAGGCAATATTATATTTCTCTTTCCAATGAAGTCCAATAATGATTGACTTCTTCCATTTCATAATTTGCAATCATGAAGTATATGATGGAAAATATAGATTACTCTTGAGACCAGCTTCACTCCAGCCATGTCACTCCACACTGTCGCCCTTAGGAAGTCCTTTATATCTACTGCTTTCTGCCCTGTTTTATACTTACATAGTGCTTAACACTTAATGATACTTATGCTTCTACTCCCTGAATTCTAAAATTTTTATGAGAAATTCAGTTCTTTTGTATAGGTGGCAAAACTTAAATCATAATGGTTAATTGCACTTGCCATGTCACTATGAAAACTAATTTTTAAAAGAATTATTATCTTTTTCATTATTATTATTAATTTCACAAACTTTGAGATCCTTAAGGTAAATGTTTTATTTGTGTTACATATGATTTTAGGTGTACTTTTGCTATTTAAGAAATGAATAAGAAATAATGTTGTGGTCAGATTTCCTTACAATTCAGTAAGATTATAATGGTATAAGCACGAACACAAAGGGAAGAAAAAGACAAAATACTGTGCCAGGTTTTGCAAGCAAGTTTTGTTAGCAAATTTTGGATACAAAAAATACAAAAGGAAATGAAGCCTTCATTTACATATATATATAAGAATCATTTATTTATGCATGGGATGATTTCATATAAATTGCATATTAATATAGATTATTTTCATGATGTCTGCAATTACAGTGAAGAACATTAGCTTCTGTATGTAGATGAAGATAGATACCCTGGGAGGTAATATTGGAACAATAAAGGTAGAACCTACAGACACTTCTTACTTAAAACAATAAGAACAATTCTTTTGTAGATAAGAGGGGCATATTGTACAGCAAGTAGTGATGGGGATGCTGACAGTGCCCTAAATGAACAGAAAACACTTAACATTTTGAAATATTGTAGATAAACAGTAAACTTTTAATTAAATTCAAATTGACACGAGAGGTAAGGTGTTCAGTGTGTTGCCAGGACACAACAATAAAAAGTCCTGTGTAAATAGAAATGCTTTAGCTCTGTCCAGTTCCTTCCTCATCCCAACCACAGCAGAGTATGGCCCCGCCATGATGTGAACTTAGTAGGCACTGAGTAGACACATGTAACAGCTGGCAAGGCCTGCCTGCAGCACCTTCCACTTTGCTGCAGAGGCAGCCAGCTTTCACTGATCTTTGCAAAAGCAGTGTGTTGCTAGCCTTTAGAGCTGCTGCAGATTGCAGAAGAAAGGAGAAGTTATAGAAGAGGAAAAAAGAGCTGCAGGGTGTAGAGAGTAATTTTCTCATTTGTAATTTTATCAGTGAAGCTGTCATTTGTTTTCCACTGAGGCCTCCAGCTTTTGACCAGTAGAACAAGACTAAAGCCTGTGGTGAAATGGGGTAATCTCTCTGGTTTGTTTTGTCTTCCAGGCAAGGCGGCAAGAAGTGGGTAAAGTCTATATTGCTGACAATGAATGTGGGCAAACTCCATTTGCTTGCATTTACCCCTGATTGCCTCACTGCCTAAAGCTACCTCTGGTTTCAATCACAGTCAGTGTCACAGACCATATCTCTCTGAAACACTCAATGACCTGGAACCGGTCTGGCTAGAAGATTAACTAAGATCTGGTATGGAGACAGAAACTGAGAATTGTGTCTTTCCGGCATGGACCCTAGAAGGGTGAAATTCATCTGAAGGGGAAACAAAGATTTTTGAAAGTTAGCTTGAAACTGTGTACCCTCATTGAAACTGAGGGCAATTATAAGTCTCCCTGATGTCCTCACCAAGTACGAAGTATGTTTCTTCAGCTTGCCTTGTCTAATTGAAATTGCATATTAACTGAATGTGTATATATATTCCTTTAATAGTAATATGCTTTAAAATAATGGCAACAACAATGGTATGTTCACTACATGCAATATTTTTACACTGCACAGATGATGGCAAAAGCAAATAAAACAGACCAGCACAATGTTTATCACATTCCACCATGCAGTACTTATATTATGCACTCAGGTATTATGGTTAGCAAACCAGTATAAGAATGTAATGGAATAGAACTAATTACTGCTATTGACCCGTGTAGAGTTGAAAGCCTAATCTGCAACTCTAATGTCTCCAAATAAAAATGCCCCTATTTTATTCAACACATTGACTCCACCTGTTTGTCTAGAGTATAATATGCACTTACTGACATAGACCAGCTTTAACTTTTTACTGGTGACAGTCCTACAGAAGCAGAATGCTCTGAGAAAGGGATATATCATAGAATCATAAAAAGGGGTATATATATATATATATA
>VXAA01000027.1:323025-363655 GCA_013399115.1 Anseranas semipalmata | reverse complement strand
GTTCCTCCTGAACATCAAGGAATCCTTTTTACTGAGAGGGTTAACCGAGCATTGGCACCGGTTACCCAGAGCAGTTGTTGTGTCTCCCTCCTTGGAGACCTGCACAAGCCTCCTGGTCCTGGTCCTGGGCAACCCGCTCTAGGTGTCCCTGCTTGAGCAGGAGGGAGTTGACAAGGTGGCCTCCAGAGGTCCCTGCCAGCCTCTGCTCTCAGAAGGTGGTTGTTAGGAGAGCACTGTGATTCACTCTTATCTTAATATTACAAATAGGGATTAATCGTAAAAATATATTCTCCAATTCAGTAAGTGACTTTCTGAGGGGAAACGATAGACTTGTTTCCTGGTCCATTCAGAGATTACTATTGTTCTGTGTAATTTTAATTTTTACCTTTGGGATTGCTTGGTAGAACACTTGTGCATGTCAAAATTATAATGTATGTGTGATACTTTCATCAAGCTTAAAAGAGCTGTACTATTTTACAGCTTTCAAGAACCTTGCTTTTCTTAATCTTAGTGAAACTGAGGCATGTGTTCAAACAATTATAGTTTATAAATAAATATTTAGAAAAGGAAAACATTTAGTACTGTTCAAATCTGGATTATACTCACATTTTCCACGGAAGAATGTGCTAAACCAGGTAACTTTGCAGCCAAGGGAAAGGAATTGTCAATAACATCAGTGATGCAATGGAGGTTTTCCACTGTGGTGTCATCAAATAATAGAATCATCTAGGTTGGAAAAGAACTTCAAGATTATCTAGTCCAACCATCAATGTGACCTACTGAGTCCCATCACCATGTCGCTTCGAGCCATGTTCACACATCTCTTGAGTACCTCCAGGGATGCGCACGCCACCGCTTCCCTGGGCGGCCCATGCCAATGCTTGACCACACTCTCCATGCAGAAATTCTTCCTAATATTGAATTTAAACCTGCCCTGATGCAACTTGAAGATGTTTCCTCATGTCCTATCACTTGTCACTTGAGAAAAGAGACAAACATCCTCCTTGCTGCAACCTCCTTTCAGGTAGTTGTAGACCATGATGAGGTCTCCCCTCACCCTCCCTTTCTCCAGACTAAACAGCCGCAGTTCCCTCAGCTGCTCCTCATCTGTCTTGTTTTCTAGTCCCTTCAACAGCTTCATTGCTCTTCTCCGGACACACTCAGCAACTCAATGTCCTTCCTGTAGTGAGGGGCCCAAAACTGAACACAAGGTGCAGTCTCACCAGTGCTGAGTACAGGGGGGATAATTATTTCCCTAGTCCTGCTGGACTACTGATACAACCCAGGATGCCATTGGCCTTCTTGGTCACTTGGGCACACTGCCAGTTTATGTTCAGCCAGCTGTCAACTAGAAGCCCCAGGTGCTTTTCTGCTGGGCAGCTTTCCAGCCAGCCTTTCCCAAGCCTGTAGTGTTGCAAGGGGTTGTTAAGAGCCAAGTGAACGACCCGGCAATTAGCCTTGTTGAATGTCATGAAATTGGACTTGGCCATTGATCCAGCCTATCCAGATTTAACAACTGCAAAGCCTTCCTTCCTTCAAGCAGATCAACAGTCCTGCCTAACTGGTACTGTCTAAGATCTCGCTGAGGGTGCACTTGATCCCCTCATCCAGACCACTGATAAAAATGATAAACAAAACTGGTCCCAGTACTGAGCCCAGGGGAACACCATGGGTGACCGGCTGCCAACTGGATTGAAATCCATTCACTATGACTCCTAGAGCCCAGCCATCTGTCCAGTTCCTCATCCAGTGAACTGCACACCTGCCCAAGCAATGAGCAGCCAGTTTCTCCAGGAGAATACTGTGGGAAACAGTGTCACACATTTTACTAAAACCCAGGTAAACAACATCCACAACATTCATTTAATTCAAAGGGAGGTCAACTAAGCAATTTTTGGCTATGTGTGGTGGCTTTACCTGCTGGGTAGCTGAAATCCACCACAACCACTCTCTCATTCCCCCTCCTTAAAAGAAGAGNTAGCCAAAACATTGGTGTGGTATCAGGGCTGTTCTAGCTACATGTGCAGGGCACAGCACTATGTGGGCTGCTGCAGGGAAAGTTAACTCCATCCCAGCCAGACCCAGTACACCATGCTGGACAGCTGCATATACACTAATTTTGGATTAAACTCAGATATTTTTATGACAGCTAGCACCTAATCCCTCAGCAAGACTGTCTTCTCTATCTTGTTAGACACACAACAGAACAAAAGCCTAAAAGTCAAGTAAGATAGCATTGGATATCACAGTTATCTGCTTTCCATTAACTTGGTTAATTTATTTTCTTTCCATTAGGGGCTCTTTCTGCATTTTCTAAATGTTTACAGTGCAGTTTAATTTCCATTATTTTTGGTTTACATTCTTCTAAAATGCATGCCTTTTTTCAGTGTTGTGGTTTAGCCCCGGCAGGCAGCCCAACACCACGCAGCTGCTCTCTCACTCTCCCCTGGGGGTGTGGGGAGAGAATCGGAAAGGTGAAAGTGCGAGAACTCTTGGCTTGAGATAAAGACAGTTTAAAAAAGCAGGTCGAGCAAAAGCCACGCACACAAGCAAAGCAAAACAAGGAATCCATTTGTGTTCAGACACTCCCAGGAAAGCAGGGCTCATCACACGTAACAGTTTCTTGGGAAGACAAATGCCATCACTCCGAACGTCCCCTCTTTCCTCCTTCTTTACCCCGGCTTCTATTGCTGAGCAGGGTGCCGTATGGTGTGGGACATCCCTTTGGCCAGTTTGGGTCAGCTCTCCTGGCTGGGTCCCGTCCAAGCTCCTGGTGCACCCCCAGCCTCCTCGCTGGCAGGGCAGCACGAGAAGCTGAAAAGTCCTTGGCTCTGTGTGAGCACTGCTCTGCAACAGCTTAAAACACTGGAGTGTTATCAGCACTGTTTTCATCCGTAATCCAAAATACAGCATCCTATAAGCCTCTATGAAGAAAATTAACTCTCTCGCAGCCAAACCCATGACACTCACCAATGAGCATTTCTGCAGCATGACAGAGCCTACAAGTCTCAAATAAGGAACGCTTGCTGCAGGTCAGGATGCTACTTACTTTGCTATTTTGCAGTACCTTTGCCAAGATACCCTGCTATGGATTAGAAAAGACAGCCACTTCACTGACACAAAACTGGAAATACACAGAAGAATGTTATCTTCTAAAACATTGTTGTATATACCTTGGTGGACCAAGCCTTCATTTAAAAGAAAACAAAAATAGAAAAAAAAATCAAAAACAGTAGCCTTTTCATAACTTTATTGCCAAATTAGTTCAAATCAACATCTACTAATGATGTTTGCATCGTGGAAAGTAAACTTCTCAAGCAGGGACTAACATACCATTGCTTATGTATAAGGAAACAAGGGCAATGTCACCCTGCATAGTTAGAACATCAAATAATTTGCAGGGATAGAAGTTTCACTGGACTGCATAATTTAGCTGGTGTGCACTTAGCTGATTTAACCTGGTGGAAACAAATGACAAACAGATCATAGACATGTATACTTGGTTCTTCACCATTTAGAATTGAAACTCTGAAGACAACTGAATACAGCTCAGATATGGTCTTGCTGCTTTGAACACATAACTGTTTAAATATGCTTTATCAAATAGATATTTCCCATTGTTTTGATGCAAAAATTCACATACAGTGAATTCTGAAGAATCAAAGAGTGGAAAAAAAAAATAACCTACTACTAAACAGTGTTGTGTTAAAAGGATGCATCCAGCATTTCAGCTAAAGCTGACTTTTAACTTACCTGTGCAGCTGAACAGCAACATTCTGCAATACTTTTATGAATTTAATCAAGATTAAACATGGTAGTGGAATCTAGCTCCAAAATTATAAGTGCACTAAACTTCCCAAAGCAGTTATTTGTGGATAAGCATTATCAGTGTTAATGCTATATTCTGAAAGGATACAATATGTCATCTCTTGCTTTTTGAAGAAAACAAATTCCAGCTAGGTTTCTAGAGGGTCGGATACTAAATCAGATAGGTTTTTGATTTTCAGAGTTTAGCAATGGCATTGTCTTTCATTCCCTTGGGAAGTAGGCTCAATGACACCAAGACCCCAAGGATTGCAGTCTTTTCCCAGGAATCATTCCTGAGCTCTAGCCATTTATACATTTTTGCCCTTGCTTTTCTTAACGCATCTTCTTAATAAGCTGTTATGTGCCTTTAAAAAATATATATATATATAGTTTCTTCAATTAATCTCCTGTAAACAAATAGGTAATCACCTCTGTGCAGAAAGAAACTACCTGTACAGCTATTTTCCTCTTAATACTAGATAATTTAGTTTTCTCTTCTGCCAGTAGAAGCTGTGAAGTGTCTTCTCACATATCACCAAATATAACTCTAATTTTGACTTGGAAGGTAGGGTTTTAAATGACCAGAAATGGTCAATGGCCCATTTTTAATGGGTCTTATTATGAATGCCACAGAAAAAAGTCAAGTAAGAGTAATTCACATTAGTGCCAATCTCTTCTCGCCTTCAGAGACATTTTAATTCAGCAAGCTCCAGATTTTTTTTGTTTTGGAGAAAAATATTTTGAGGCAAGTCAGTGCTACTGAGCAGACCAGTTAAGTGCTATCTAAACATTTATTACTAATCTATAATGAGTTGGCTGATTGCTCGATTCTAGCTCTTTTCCTTGTTTATAGCTAAAGAACCCAAAGCAAATGGGTGGAGACACGTGAGTGAAAAGTAGTATGTAAGAGATTTATAATTTCAGAGAAGACTAAAATAATACATGATTTTATATGTTAAGAATATATTAAGTACTAGTCTAACATTGCTCTGTCTAAACAATTGTCACAGTTACACAAGGCTGTTGTGGGACTGAAAAAAAAAAAAAACAGACAGTGATGCATAAAATAATATGATCCACTGAGTCACCAAAGTTTGATTAGAAGTTCCTTGCAGTCCATATGAAGAGATAACTAAAGTTAAACAGGATAAATCCAAGCCAAAGTGCCACATTTCTTTCTTCTCAGAGCTTTACATAATTACTACATCAATGTGACTCTTGCCTTAACGTATTCAATATAACATGGAAATAGGCTAAAGTTGCAAAGGAGATGTTCCAACTTTAATTACAGGCCAGTGAACCAAGAGGTTGTGTGGTAAATTAATTCACAATTGTGTGAAATCTTTTGTCTCATATACAGAGTTTGTGATAAATATAATAAGTTATATTTAATTGACTGTATGTTTCCATTTGGGCCTGACACCTGCTCTAACCCCTCAACAAAAGATGAGGAAATAAATGCTTTCTCATACCTACATGCTTTTAAAGACATTGGGAGTTTCACATATTTGTTTAATCATTGCAAATTTGTCCTACAGCTACTTCTCCTACAATGACATATCTATAAAAAAGCAGCTGTGCTTTGATGCTGGAGCATGTCCAAAGAAGGGCAATGAAGCTGGTGAGAGGTCTGGAGAACAAGTCTTATGAGGAGCAGCTGAGGGAGCTGGGGTTGTTTAGCCTGGAGAAGAGGAGGCTCAGGGGTGACCTTATCACTCTCTACAGGTACCTTAAAGGAGGCTGTAGCGAGGTGGGGATTGGTCTCTTCTCCCACGTGTCCGGTGATAGGACGAGGGGGAATGGGCTAAAGTTGCTCCAGGGGAGGTTTAGGTTGGATATTAGGAAAAACTTCTTTACTGAAAGGGTTGTTAGGCATTGGAACAGGCTGCCCAGGGAAGTGGTTGAGTCACCATCACCATTCAAAAGACGTTTAGATGTAGAGCTTAGTGATATGGTTTAGTGGAGGGCTTGTTAGTGTTACGTCATAGGTTGGACTAGGTGATCTTGAAGGTCTCTTCCAACCTAAATGACTCTGTGATTCCGTGTGATTCTGTGTGATATTTGCTTATAAATCCAATCAATGCTATTCACCCAATTATCCTATTTAATCTGCTTCTAGAAAATGATGTCTTAGCAAAACCAGCATGTATGCACTTGTCTTTCCAATATATGTAGAAAAACTATTATGATCAGCACCCAGAGAAAGTCTTATTTCATAATAATTATGCCATTAAAAACCTATAATTCATGGATTTAATTTACATTATGAAATAGTAGTTTAGTACAAAAGGAAAATTTAGAGTATTTTTAATAATAAAATAACAATGTGGTACTCATTCTAAAATATATTTTAAAGGCCTTAAGTTATCATTACTCTTTGTGTCTCTTGGCATACTTTCATCTGACCTTTATCCTTCCAGAAACAAGCACCTCAAGGCAAAGCCTAGGTCTGTGTCTTGTTTGGCACTCTTTAAGCAATTACAAAAATTAATAATGAATTGCAGCCAAAGATTAAATACACTTTGAAGTATCTGTATTTTATATAGTTTCACTGCCCAATACTGCATCGTTCCACAGCAATTTCAACATTAAAGTATCTTTAAAATACTAGCCTACAGAAATCCAAATTTTACCAGACATCTGTAGATAAATCCAATAGCTTTCATCAAAATTTGCTTCCTACCTGCATGCTTGGCAGGGGGGGTGGACTAGATGATCTCCAGAGGTCCCTTCCAACCTCAACCATTCTGTAATTCTGTGATTCTTGATCAAGGATAACACAACATCAAAAAAAAAAAAAAAAAACTAACATTAAAGCAAGCACACATCATTTGTTACCAGACAAAGCTTAGTTTACAGTCATTGCTGAAATTTTTCTTGTAAGACAAGATTCTCTGAAAAATATTTACAAGCATAAGCATGATATCATTGAAAAAAAATTATAAGAATCCCACTAGCCTGTCATTCACACAAGTTTTCTCTGTTGTTAAGCCCATTCACAACTCCTGCTTTATCATATTAGATCCTAAAATACTCAGTGCTGACAGAGCAGGCCCATTCATAGACTTGTCTGTTAGAGACTACATTGAATTACAGTCTTTAAGGATAAACCAGAAGTTTCTCTGCAACAGGTCCGACATATTGAGCTAAAGAAACCTGCTGGGAAATTTCTAAGTTCTCTTGTTCACCCTTTTGGGATGGGTGGCTGAGTCTCTTCATTGTTTGCCCTTCCCTTCATCTGAATACATGCATGCTGTAGTTCTGTATGCATTTGAGAGTGTTCATGTCCATGTTGGCATGGAGAAACTATTTCATGTCATAATCAAAGTGGTAAAAGATACCCCAAAATAGAGGGCATCTGAGATGGGCTTTTTTTTCCTAGATGATTTTTCTTGTCATGCTGGCATGGCTTCTCATCTTCCTGAAGAAGCAAATTGTCTTTTTCCTGCCACACATTTCCCACTCATCAGTTCCTCCAGTTCCTGGAATGATGTCCTTCACTTATTTATACGCAGGCAGATTTACCACACATTCTTTCTCAAACCCTCATCTCTCACTCCCCTTCAGTGTCACAGGTCTTTCCTGTTCCTAAAGTTTGAACACCACAGTTAGAAAGCCCTAAGTGAAAACGTGACACAGATTACAAGCCCAGGAGAGGTGGTGAAGGACAGCTTGGGGACAGGAAGTGAACATCTTGTCTGGCCAGCACTTCACCCCACAAAAACATGTCTGTCTCATATGACAATGTGTGGTGGAAGTATCTCAGTCTCCCAACTTCCAATATCTGGCCCACAGTTTCTTTCTGGGCACTCCTAGCCACACTAATAATCTCTGTAAATTCAGACATAAAGAAATCCAAGCCATAGGACAGCACAGATTTGCAGAGTCTACATGTCTTCCCATCTAGTAGAAGGTATGGGGGCTGCTATTATATACAAAGACAGTAAATGCATTTTCAGTCAGTATTCATAGGGTGATGCTTCTCACTGACAGAGGAGATTGCTTAAGCCTGTGAAAGTTGATCAGGATGTTTTCCCCTCTGTCCCAGTCACACTGTTCACAAATCAGCTCTTAGAACCCTCAAAATTTGTAGCCTATTTTCTAAGGCAACCAAAAATTTGTGAAGTTTACCCTGAAACAAACCTCATGCTGCATACTGCAGTAGTTCAGAAGTTAATATTTTGACAGTCTCTCAAACATCCATGCAGAAAGGGCAGAGTAGAGAGTCTGGAGGACACAAGCTCCTGCAAATCTCAGCTCCAAGCGTGGATCAATGATGTACTTAATTCGTCATACTCTCTCCGCTATTTGTTTCAGTCCTCACCTTCATTATCTAGATTTTCATTACACCACACAGCATGAGAGGTTCAAATGTCAGACTATTGTTTCAATGCAGCATGCTCTGCTGCCTCTAGCTACTGCCTGTCCCATGTCCTGCCTGGAAAGCCCTCTCAAGTAGCATCTTCCCTGCACAGAAGTACTGCTCCCTTTACTGTCCACTGGCTTGCCATCCTGCCCAGTGCTCATGACTGTGCAAGAGTCCCTCTGCAAAACTCTCAGTAAACAACACTCTGTGAAATGTTCCTAAATCAACCCTATAAACTTGGAAGTTACTTTTAGGACGTGTTGGAATC
Organism: Anseranas semipalmata; assembly: GCA_013399115.1. Classification (NCBI taxonomy): domain Eukaryota; kingdom Metazoa; phylum Chordata; class Aves; order Anseriformes; family Anseranatidae; genus Anseranas; species Anseranas semipalmata. Next base: position 355,214 of record VXAA01000027.1, on the reverse strand, counting down.
ACCATCAAAAGTCCCTCTCACCGCTTTCCATTTATGCCAATAAACAATGTGTCACTTTCTCAGTGCTTATGTCTGTACCACAGAGAAGTACTTCCATATCTTCATGTGCTCAGACTCATTTTCCTGCTCATACATACTGCTTTTTTTTATCTTGAAACCATTGTCTGTCATCAGTTATAACATTCACTTATGGAAGTAAATGATTCACAGATACACTGCAAGTAACAGGTCCAGCATACACGGGCAAAGTTGTATCTTCTCCTGGCTCCCTTTAGGAGATATCACTATAAAATATAGAAAAATATCAGCGGAAGCTAGCACCCAGCTAACATACAGGATCACTTCCTAGAGTACGTGCTGCTTGTCCTGGTCATTACACAATATTTAGAGAGCCATACAACCATAATTGTATGGAATATTCTTGGAGAAGAGAAGGCTCCGGGGAGACCTCATTGCGGCCTTCCAGTACCTGAAGGGAGCGTATAAACAGGAGGGGGAACGTGTGTTCACACACGTTGATAGTGATAGGACAAGGGGAAATGGTTACAAACTAAGACAGGGGAGATTTAGGTTGGATGTTAGGAGGAAGTTTTTCACTCAGAGGGTGGTGAGGCACTGGAACAGGTTGCCCAGAGAGGTTGTGGATGCCCCATCCCTGGAGGCATTCAAGGCCAGGCTGGATGTGGCACTGGGCAGCCTGCTCTAGTAGTTGGCAACCCTGCCCAGAGCAGGGGGGTTGAAACTAGATGATCTTTAAGGTCCTTTTCAACCTATGCCGTTCTATGATTCTATGATTCTATGATTCCATGATAATAATAACTTGCAGCAAGACTGTGACACAACAAGATGCAGTAAGGGACAAAAGGCTTTCTTCTCAGAATCTGTCTGGTTTTTAGATGCCTAAAAAGGTTGAAAATGCACAAATAGAAGAGACACAATCCTTTTCTCACATTAATGGGAGACAGGGAATGTGCTGCACTCTTTCTGACATAAGTATCCAAACAGCTATATAACGTATTAATAACTTGAGAAGACAGGTGGGGTTTGGCCAAAACCCTGCATGAGAACACCCACAGGACCTATGAAGTCCTGATACAGATCCCTGCTGAGCTATACGGAAGCAGGGGAAATTTCCATCCAGATGACAAAGCAAAAAAAATACTTACACAGAATAACTAGCTTGCAGAAAATGTTGCTATTAGACAGAGAACTGATGGAAAAGGAAAGGTCAGAGAGAAGGAGCAACAGCCAACTGAAGAGTGCAATTTTGAAGCGAATGAGTAGATCAGGGTGTTTGTATTATGAATGGAATGGAGCACAAGAAGTCAGGGATGCTACAGAGGAATAAATCAAGGGGTGACTACAGATGAGTGGCTTGAATAGAAAGGACTAGTGAAGAAGATGTAGTCTGCATCACTAGGGGACAGATGAATGTGCTCTCAGGCTAAAGACTGGGAGATGTCAGGCATGGATTTTGAAAGCTGGTTAGCCTGAAGTTTGACAGTTCTTGGCCAGAGACGGGAAATGAGCCTGTTCCTGCTCCCACTTAAGTCAATGGATGTGTTGCCAGTGCTATTGCTGAATTGTATTCAAACTTCCTCATTCGTATTGAGTAGAAACTTACTGACATTCCAAGTAGCAGGTACTGATTAGAATGGACTTGTTTTCGAAGGAAGATATTTCTCATGTCAGTAAACATGTCAGACTATGTCCCCTTTGGAGCAACAGCAGGACCACAGAAAAGATGTGAATTTTAAGTATAAATAAAATCAGTAGGAAAGTTGCTGCTGGCACACAGGATGCATGCAAACTTCTGTCCATTACTAAGACCAAGAACTACCAGCTATTCTTACATGTACACTTCAACAGCAAAGATTCATTCCATTCATCCATGGGGACCTCTCAACTTGCAGCCTCATCCAGAACTTCACAGACAGTAGTAAGTCAATCACTGCCATTCCAGAGAGTGGAGAGCAAATACAAATTAGCAGTTTTAACTAATTTCACATTTTATGTAATGTTAGTTTTACAGATATTTTGTTTTATTATCTCTGCTGATATTCACCATCAACAGCTAGGTTTTGATTTGATCCATGACTTCTGAACAACAAAAATCAAGACTGCCAATTCAATATAAAAGCACTCTACTATGGAGGATATCACAAAGGGGCTTAGCTCATTAACACAAAAGGCGATGAAAGTTTTGCCATCAGAGTTGTTGGATGCATATATAATTATATGCTAGTAACAATGTATTCACAATTACATAAGGTATTCTTTCAATAGGGAGAATTTCTACTTTGTGAACTGTGAGCCTAAAAATTTAGTATACATAGACCAGAGGAGAAACAGTGTTTAGATACTAAGCGCAACTGGAAAAAAAATATTAGATATTTTGTCTTTGTCTAAGAAAAAAAAAACAGTATCAAAAAGCTCAAAGAAAGCCTAAATAACTGTCTTCTCTCATATGACATTATGACTACAGAGTGGTGTCAAAACCTAGATCCTTCCCACAGAGTATTTCCGTACCTACTATACTTGCTCAATATGGCACACATGCATACTTTCCAAAAAATAACTAGTCTATTTTATGGACAGCTCTCAGTAGACTTGTAAGAGCATTGTTCTGTACTACCTAAATAAAAATTTTGCAATGACTGTAGTTCCCAGAGGTTTACTGTCAATCCCAGAGTCAGCCATATGTATCCAATCCACAAGCATGCTGACTACCTGTTCTTTACACACGCCCAAACAAAAGAAAATTATTTCTCTGGAAGAAAACAAGCCATCTTTGGGAGGCCAGATAGTTCAGCAATTGGCTGTTAGTAAAGTTCTCTAAAGGACTTCTAATCTACAGGAAGATGTAATCAAACCAAAACAAAAGCAGGCTCCACAGCTCATGGGTCTTTCATGTTTTGTATCTAGCTCCAGCAGCAGATGTTGCAATTATTTCCTCCAGCAGAAGACAAGGAGAAGGGAAGAGCAGCCTTCCTTGGACTAGACAAACACACACCTGTTAAGTGCAGTAAAGCTTTAGTTAATTACAGAGTTTTAAAGTATACATCTGCTTGTTTCCAATTAGAATTTATTAGAATTTTAGATCATTAAAAAGCAAGTCCCTTTGTAGCAGGCAAACATCTTCTCTGCAGTTGGAAAAAATAATTAACTTATAAATCAGAGAAAAGGAAACAATTTCACATTTTAGTGATCCATACCCATCAGTAAATAGATATATTTCTGTCTGTAAAATTGTTTTTGAGATATTTAGATCCCTTCTTGAAAACAAAGTTTAAGCCCCCATAGACTATTGGTTTTGGAATCTGAATGCTGGAAAATATCAGCTGAAACATGTCTACAGAGAACATTAACTCTAGACATTACAAATGTGAATACACTTGGGAACTTTCAGGAATGTTTGCCCTAGATTTAGTGCTTCCAGGTGCACAGATCTTCTCATGGAGAACACAACACTGACACTTTTTTACAGTTTCTTGTTCCATTAAGAATAGGAATTTCTATATCACTGTGAATGAACTTGGGGATTTATAAAACACAGGAGAACACAGGCTCCACTCCAAAGACCCAGCATTTAACAAAACAAAATTCAACATAGGATTATAGCATCTACTTTCTGATTACAGGTGTTGAATCCTACTAAATAGATGTTTTCATACAGACTAAAAAAGGAAATAATGAAAATAAAAAAGCAGAGGCTTATCTTATTGCATTTCTGTTCCCACACCACCCACACAAAACAGAAGAAATCTCGAACACACAAAGATGACCTAAAGCCAGTCTCTGTAGCAAATGCAGAACCATACCTCCATGCCTGTGGTTGGAAAGTGGAATTTAGCGGCTTGCATAGACACTATCCTGTCTCTCTGTGGTAAGAGTTTCTAAGGATAAACATTTACAGCATGAAGGTCCTGCTCCACAGGTAGTTTCTAGCTCCTGCTGCAGTAGTTTACAACACTAGGACATGTTAAAACCTGCACTGACTGTTTGTAAGCATCTGCCTAAAGATGACACATTATAGTGATCCCAGGATTTTGAGAATACACATATGTGCCTCTAAGGTACATTTTACATTTTCTAACCAGTTATGGTTATCTTTCAGGTGCAGATTGTGACCATTTATAAATTCACCGTTGGAAAGCAAATGAGTCGATGGAAAAACTGACTCACTGCAAGCAGTGAAATGAATGGACAAGGCACAAAGGCCAAACTCAGAACAGCTTTGGAATACAGTTTAGATGTTAGTGGTAATGTCTCCACAGTCAAGAAGACCTGGGAATTTTACAAAATCATTCAATTCAATATTTAAGCTCTTTTATTTAGGGAAGGAAAAGCCAATCTCAGATAAATGTAATATGCTTCGGGATGTTTTCTAAAGCTGCTTCAGATGCTTGCAAAGCCTTACTTAATTGTTCCTTCAGTCTTTTGTTATTCTTGGATGCAGAAGTCTGTGTGATTGCAAGTAAATTGTGCTACACTAATTTATAGTCTTTTCCTTATTTCTTAACCTCTCCCAAACTAAAAATACGTAGATAAAAGTTTATTGTCTCCTTTCTCTGTGGTATAATGAAAAAGGCAGCAGTGTTTGAAAAGGGCTGATGTTTGTAGTGTGTCTTTACTGAGATTTGCTATTCATATTCTGGTAGTACCAAGAACTACCAGTCAGAACTAGAGGTACTTTTGCTAGATCTTACATAACTACAACTACAAGGGCAGCGGGATACAGATGTCTACCTCAAATCTAATATTTCATTACCACTGGCATTCACAGAGACCGTACTCAGCTGCTTTCTAACTCAATGTTTCACTGAACCACGCAACTAGAGTTTTTATCTCACTTCACTTCTGACATCTGCAATTAAACATTTGAAATTGATTTTGATTATTGTCTTCTTCTTCTTCAAGGAAGGAAGAAAAGAAGAAAAGAGAGAGAAGAAAAGAGGAAGAGGAAAAGAAAGAAAGAAAGAAAGAAAGAAAGAAAGAAAGAAAGAAAGAAAGAAAGAAAGAAAGAAAAAGAAAGAAAGAGAAGGAAAGAAAAAGAAAGAAGGAAACGGAAAGGAAAAAGAGAAAGAAGAAGAAGAAGAGAAAGAAGAAAGAGAAAGAGAAAGAGAAAGAGAAAGAGAAAGAGAAAGAGAAAGAGAAAGAGAAAGAGAAAGAGAAAGAGAAAGAGAAAGAGAAAGAGAGACCATCCAGCTTTTCAGAGACACATGGATTTGCTGCCATGAATCCCCACACAAGACACGACCTCTCTCCACTCTATGGTTAGACATTCAACATTTATTTCAGAATGGGGTGAGAGTCTCACTCCTTTTCCAGGCACTTCATCCCAACAGATTTAAGCAGAAGATTGAATCAATATAGTGATTGCCATAAAGCTCATTTTTAGGCTATGAATTCTCCCTATATATTACACAGCACTCGGGACCATAAAAGCCACTGGGCAGCAGCCCTCTATGAGCTCAATATTATGATGCCTAAATTCCACTTGCAAATCTAGCCTATAAATTTAAATTAAGACATTCTTAGCTTACAGAATTTAAAGTCTATGCAGAGATATTGTAGATCTTCATAATTACACTTATATTAAGCAAGACATTTATCTCCCCACCTCTCCTTTCCCCACATTTTTTAAATGATTGTTTTTTTTCTGAACTTACATTATCTCTTTCTGCATTGGAGATGCCAGTTTGTTGCTTAATAGTACTTAATTTATATATTAAATTTATATATATATATAGTACTTCTCTGATTTTTAGTTGACAAAAAACACTATGTCAACGCACAATTGCATTGTGTGTCCCTATCGTAAATATTGTGTGCAGCTCAGGCAAAAAGGGAGATTTGAGCAACAACAAGAAAGGCAACAACAATGATCAAAGGCACAGAAGAAATTAAAAAGCTGGTGGGATAGCACAGAGGCTAGTATAATCATGAGTTACCAGAAAAAAAGTTGAATATTCCCTATTCCACATAATACAAATACCTAAGCGCATCAGAGTTAACAACAAAGTATCGGGTTTAAACAGGTTTTTAATCATTTATTAGAGGTACATTTACAACCTACATAACAGAGATGCAGTGAACTCTGGAATTCACTGCTGAAAAATGCTGTGGGTCACAAAGGTGTACTAAAATCCAACAAGAAATTGGGGAAAATTGGAAAAATAAATGTTTAAATGGAGTCAGAAAGACCCAAACTGTAGTACATCTTGCCCATAAAGTCTTCACTACATTCATTACATTCTTCCCTGTCTTTCTCAACTTTTTCTTAAACATTGGCCACTTTCAGGAATGCAGTACAGAGGCAGCTGAAAAACAGCCTATTCCAATACTTGAAACTATAAATATATCTTGAAGAGCTTTACCATCTTCTTGGCTGAAACAAAGTGCACTAGTAAAGAAAAGGCTCAAGGAAGATAGAAGAAAGATGACCTTACACACTAGGTTCTTAGATTCATTCAGGATACCTAGGCACCTTGTTTAGAAAAGGTTAATTAATCTAGTTTTCAAAAAAGTTGGGGGAGTTTTTCAGATAGAAGAGTTGTTGGCATGTTCAAAGAAAAGATCTGTAGGAGTAACCAGCAGAAAATTGTCAATAAGATCACAGATTATCTATTTGAGAATAAAGCAAGGCCCACACAGATTTGTCCACAGAATCACATAGTCACAGGATTCCAACAGGATTAGATTCAGTACTCTCCAAGACTGTATTAATTAGCCTTTTCTGAGCATCAGGAATTCCCATTTACATGTTGCAACACCTGCTGAAGTTAAGTCTTATTAGCCAGTTCAGGGCATTGCACTATTGAGTTTCATAGCATTGAGCAGCAGCTTGAACAAGTTTGTCAACCCTGCATCCTATTTATCTGGTCCCCAAAGAAGCTACAGAGCATTGGGTTGAATTTATATCTTCCTAGATAAATTATAAAGGATATTATGCATTACTAGGGACACCTTGCAGAGCTGTGCAAATTACTGTGACTTTTACAGCGTTATATTTTATCATTGGATGTCACGAATAGTAACAATGTAGTACATCACTAGAAATAGAAAAATTATAATTAAAATCTATAGGTGACCATTTGTCCACAAATGCGGCTGTGGTGTATATGGAAAAGCACTACCAGTTTCACCGCAAGTTATGTAGGTGCATTCCTCCACTTACATGTAAAACAAATACTGTCTTACCTTCTCTTTAAAAAAGCACGTAAGTTGTGTCCCTTACCACTCCTGAAAATAAAATCCTAAAAACAAACCTTTCTATTTATGCCTTAATTAACATATTTGAAAGACAACATGAGGATGACATTTCAAGAAGGCAGAAATTAGTCCTCTTAATCAGAAGTCAGAGAATCACCCACTCTGTTCAGCTTTTTTTTTTTAACCTTGTCCATGCAAATAGACCTTCCTATACAACAAACCTTTTCTGAAGGTCAATTTTTTACACAGGTGTGAAAACAGCAGTGCAGATCAGATCACCTCTGCACTCTGTTCCACGAAATAAGAACGTCCAGAAGCCAGAAGGATGAGTTAGGGTTCCTTCCACATATCCAGCAACTGTCATCTTCAGTAAGTACAGCAAGCACAGATATGTCTGCAGCATTATGCTATTAAGCAAATATTTTAGCGTCATTTCCCTCCTCCTCAGCCTCTAACAACTTTGGTTTCTGTATTTTCCTCTGTGGTTGACCAAGACCGACAGCCATGAAAAACACCCTGCTCATTTCAAACAGCTGAGGTCACAAGAGCTAATTCTAAAGTTGCTCCATTTGTCAAATGAAAATTAGAATTACACTTTTAGGTAATAGACTTTAGAAAAGGTTTGTCTTCATTCAGAGATTAGCCCCTGTGTGCTATAAAAGTATTAAGAATCAAGCCTGATTTAACACCTTTCCTTCCCACCAAACTTTAACTTTATTACTGAAGCTGACACACTTTTCCCTTATTTGTGATTTGACCCCATCATAATCAGGCAAACCAGTGATCTAGAAAAAAATCTGACAGGCAAGATATAACCTCAAAATGTACGGTATATTACGTTGGTGCTCCATGAGGCAAAGAAGGTAAAAAGGCTAAGCAACACATTCTTACAGACTGCCAAAATGATAGCAAATAAATAAATAAATAATAAAACCATTAAAAAGGACTGAACTAGCTAAAGAAATCTACATACCATTAGGGCTACAGATCTACTGAGAGATATTCCCTAAAAAAAAAAAAAAAAAATTATCTTGTTCTTTTTCAAGCACCAGGATTTCTGAGGTAAAATCACCCTGACATTTAAAACTTTAATCCAGTAAGGCATGTGTTTCATTTTAAGTGCTGCTCACCTAAAGGCTACCCTCGACTTATGAAAAGCACACTTAGCTGGACCAGGACCTGAACACTAATGCCACAAGGCACAGACAGCTGAAATTTCACTGTACTTGCCCTCAATAGAAATCAAAATTGACCATTTTTTCAAGATCTCACAGGAAAAAAAAAAAATCAATTAAAGGATGTTGTTCTTATCTAGAGGAAGTAAGGGCAGAAGGAACTTGAGAAAAATCAAAGTCAGATAACCAAAACTATTTAGCTGAAGAAGTCAATTAAATAAGCTAGACAATTATCCAGATGCACTCCCCATGACTGGTCTTGCATAAAATATTCTACAAGGGATTAAGGCTTCAGTCTAATTTGAACTCTAGCACTACTTTACCAGTAATCATCTACTCAGATAGGGACTGAGTTTCCAGGAAACAACCACATATTAATTATGATAGCATGCACAGACTGTTAGATACCTTCACCCTTTTGTGCTACACACTGTACAAATATGTGAAGAGAGACAGCCTCTGATGACACGGAGCTAAGAACCTCAACACAGTCTGCATAAAGGAGGGTGCAAGCAGCTCAAAATCAGATAGAAAACACAAGGTGACTAATAGGTTAATTCTAGTTTACTCTGTCACGTGCCCTGTCCCAGCAGACAACACTGTCGCTTGTCATGTCTCTCGAAGATCAAAGTTTTCCCTTTCTTGAGAAAAAAACAAGGAACCAAGAACTTAATGTTATTGTCCCCCCTCTTCTTCTCCCATCACCCAAAAGATAACTCACTCAATGAGAGGCAAAGAGCTGAACTACAAGTGACCATGAGTATGCAAAATGAAAAAAGACTGTGAAGAGCCTGCAGTTTACGAATAGCCTGACTATCCAGTTCATCCCCCAACATGAAAACACAAGCTCAAAACAGTAAAATCTGTTTGTATACAACTGAGAGAGAAGAAAAAGGAGCAGCTGTAATTTGTCGCTTGCACTTTGTCTCACCAATAAAATGCAGTTTAGTGAGTCTTAATGCTTATATCATAGTCAGACATTTCCATTTTTTATGGAAATAGGAAATGACATAGGCTTATAATGACAAATATTAGTTATTGACTATACCTGAGGCAAAGGTAGCAGAGTGGCACCATGGCAGCCTGGGACATTTTCAATGCTGGAAGCAATGGCCTTACACTCCCTCCTGCACTGGCTGCATCTTCTGCACTGGTTCTGTATACAGCCAGTGCTGGGAGCAGACATGGGGAAAAAAAAAAAGTATGTTTTAGGGGCAGCAAGAGTACAAATTTTTAGCTTAATCACCTCCCAGTTCAGCATGTGATGGAGCCAGTGTGGGTGCTAGCACAGGAATAGGGACCAGATGGCCCTAAGAGGTGAACAGGCTTAAGCTGCTCTGGACTTGTACTCTCAGCCGTATCAGCACAACTGAGAAGGTGACTGGCATGGAGCACAAGAACTGTTGGTTTTGGCCAGCAAACCCGATAGCCACACCCCTACAGGTCCTGTGATTTGCCCAACGCAACATAGCATTTCTGAGCCAAAATCAGAACACATGATATCTCAGTACCTCAACAGTAGCTCATTACACTTTTTTTTTTTTTTAAATACCATGTATATAATGCATATAATACATTCATCAGTGCTACCCCAGACACTAAATTATACACATAAAAGGTCAGTTGACTGTGGACAAGAGACATCCACAAAGAAATGAAAGTTAATGGAACACAAACACTGCTGTCTTGGAGAATACCTGGAAGAAACATGTATGACTGTAGGATTGAAAATTAGGAGAAAAACAGAATTCTTTCAACAACTGCAGTATTACAAACTGAATTCTGAAGTGTGTTCAGATGAGTTTCATATATCTCATCTGTCACATGAAGATGCCCATCTTTCTTGGGCTTTCTTAGGAGATTTGACTGGACACTGTTTTAGCTCCCAGTTAAACAATATTTGCCTATGGGAGCATTTAAAATATGACCTATAGTTTCATTCTCTCCAGTGGAATCAATGGTATCCCAAATAAGGCTAGAGTGAAAACTTTTTTGGCCTCCAGGTGATGAAAACCTGAAAGAAAGTAAAGAAAGCCCTATGATTCTTAAACTGCCCCTCCTTTTGCAGGAGGCCGACCTTACCATGACATTTTCTGTGTTGGAACAGTATGTCAGAGTGAGCATTAACAGCATTACTTGCCTGACTACATCACATTTCTCACTGATGTTTCTCAAAAACAATTCATCCCCACACACATTCGACTGGAGGACCAGAGAACAAAGGTGGGCACACTGAATTGACGTGGAAGAGTAACACAAAAAGTTATTCCTAAAATGGCTGTGTGACTTCTGAGTGAAAGTATTCATTTCTCAGTGTGAGAAAGCAGCTGGATATTAAAGATGTACCATAAAATCTCATGAATTTCAGTGAAACCAGGTTAATATTAAGAAAAATCACCCCTTAACACAATTATCCAGCATTCCTTACTTTCTTCTATATGATTCTCTTGCTTAAAAAGATTCTCATTTATATTTTGTGTTTCTTAATTGGATATCATGCAACTTTTCATGAAATACTTGCCAAATTTTCAGTATAGTAAGAACAAACAACTTGTTAACATCTCCTCTTGGAGAGAAACCTGCTTACAGAATTATTGCTTCTCTTAAGCTTAAAAAACAATATTTTATTACAAGTCAGACATGTTACAAAAAAAGTAATAAATCTAAAATTTTAAAGTTTGACTATTTACCATTTTTGAAGCAATCAGACTTTAGCAAATTTTCTACTTTATCTCCAGAAGTGAAGCTTTCTGTTTCTTGCAAGAAAGAAAAACTATTTGTATATTTCAAAAACTTCAAAATTCTCACAAATTGGAAAAAGTCAGAACACATTACAAAAATGAACATGACTGAAAAAAAAAATCTAAACACATTTAGAACTGAGTTTATTCATGAGCACAAGAGACAGATTCAAATCTCAATAAGATATTCTATTATTTATTCCCATTTTAGAGGGTTCCATGTTAAGGGAATTTCAAACAAATTAAAATAATTAACACTGTATGTCTGATCACTATGTGGTGAGCAAAAAGAACAAAAACTGCATCAAAAAAAATTGCTTTAGGGTTTGGTCTCCTAACAGAGAGCAAAAAGACCATCTTCACAGAAGTAAAATAGAGACATGAAAAATGTAATGAAGTTAAATTCTTATATTTATGATAAGAATAATGCATTGAAAGGAAGATATGACAGTTATGTTAGGTGAGTCGTGATAACATTTTGCCCCTTGGAAAGATGCTTATATATTCCAAACAAATTTTAGCTATTCTAACCACCTGTTCCCATTCTAGAAATGCTGTTTAAAGGCGTGAACTAGTTACAGAACTCAGTTCAAGGTTATCATTTCTCTGGGAAGAATGTAAAATTTTCCTTAGAGGAAGGGTAGGATGGGAGCTGAAATTACCTTCTGTCTGTGTAGGCTATCTCTTTTTCTGGTGTTGAGATAATGACACTCAGCCTTACACAGGGACAACAGTTAAGAGCTAACGAAACAGTAGATGGGTCATCAAATATGTTTCCCATGGTAAACACCATTCTTTTTCACATCGCAAGCCAGATGGACTGCTTCATTGGTTTAACCAACACAAGAAAACAATAGCAAAAAATATTTGAAAAAGTCCAATATATATTGCGCACAGCACTGGAGCACAAAACCAAGGCAGTTCAATACAGTGGGTTCAGCACAAATAGACACCATGGTCCACGAATCCCTTAGGCTATGAACTATTACAAGTTCGCAGCACACCTTGGTCAAATACCATGTTAGAGGGATGACACCTGCTTTTGTTTAACAGTGAATTTCAGTTACAGGATGGCAGTAGCATAGCTGAAATTCTCTGATAAGCAAATGTTAGTCTCATTCCTGTAACACTGATTCTTTTCTAATTATTTTGTTTATTTCCACCTTGAAGATTTCACTATGTATGAGCAATCAGACATCAGCTGTGCATCCTGTGTATTAATTAATATTCAGGAAATACTATGAACAAATTTTCATATCAGAGCCATGCAGTAAACCTTAGCTTCAACGTTTCATTCATCATCCTTGCCCAGCACTTTCACTGTGTCTGGAGGAAAGCACCAGTCATGGTCAGTCATACAGATTGTAAGTAGGAGTATTTCCCTGAATTATGACATTCCTTCCATCTGCCAGCAAAAAAATAGGACAAATTATTTCCCAGACTAGAAAACATAGTTGTCATTAGTCTTATGGAGAGAATCTCACACACTCAGTCCCTTTCCACACTATTACTGGGCTTCATTTCCAGAAACTTGCTATCAGAAGGTTGCTGTCAAAACAACTGGGGATAACAGAAGGAGATAGAGGGCAACCAGTTAAGGCCTTCGACATTGAGCAAGATCCAGTGCAGCTCCTCTGCTGGGCATGATGCAGAACGAGCTTCTCAAAAGGAAGAAACAGTCTGGGAAAGGATGCTAAAATGACCTGAAAGCTTTCTGCAACCTTCTGATTCTGTGCTGTTCTCCAGGGACTAGGGCCCTTCCGTAAATGGGACAGCGCTTACCGCTCTCAAAACCTCAGCAGCACCCCGACGCTGCTGTAACCACAGCCGCCAGGCTGAAGCCCAGGGCCAACCCCTGACAAACCCCCCAGCTCTCAGCCCCACCTCGGGCTCACCCTTGCGTTGCTCAGTGGGGACCCCCATAAATGGCCTTACAGGCGCATCTGGCAGTCAGGCACAGGCTTCTTTATGCTACCCTGAGCCTTCCATTCAGCCCAGAGGAATTTATTTTTGCTGTCCGTACTTTTTTACTCCCGAACAGAGGGGCCAAAGGAACTCAGCTGTATCAGACAGACTGGCAGACTTTGTCATTGACACTGCATTGCCATGGGTGGCAGGTAGGTCACAAACTGAAGCATTCACTGACTACTCACTGTAATTAATGATCAGGAATATTGGGAAAGAATACTGGAAAGTCTACACTAATATACTTCTTCACATACAGCTAACCAAAACCTTTCAGGAGGCTCAGCATCTTTGATACACCCTAAACTAATTCCAATAATTTTAACAGAAATTAGCAGCGAGGGACCTCGTATTGTATCACACACTTAGCTTCCAGAGTAATACTCGATACTTGGATGAATATGGATACATCAATGCTCACAGTAAAAGCAGAATAAAATAAATAGAAAATAATCAATAGTTTTGGTGTGTCTGTGTAAGCGTCCTACTTACAATAGATATCTGCTGTTTTCTGGAAAAAGCGGCAATAGCTCTATTATACAAAACACTCTTACCCCTGCTAACAGCCTCTTTATTGCAAGTGCTTTAACTTCCACTTAGAAGGAAGAAAAAGCTCTTACTAAGGTAATTGTCTGTCTCCTTTCTGATCTCAAGTACTGCTCTTTTCATTTCCTTGCCAGGATCTGGTGTTAATGGGGTGCTGGTTATTTTCACTTATTAGCAGAGATGGGTCCTGGATAGCTTCCTAAGAATTTTTGTAAACCCAAACCTCTTTTTACCCATAGGTACACATCTTTTTGACACAAATGTAGCCTTGTGAAAGTTGGCAACAGGATATGAAGGCGGAATGAATGTTGTTTTCCCACAGAGGCACTCTGCTGCATCAGAAAACAAAACCTATGAATCAGTTAATAGCTTGGTCTCAAAATAATCTCAAGCGAGGATGAGAAAAAATGTTCATATTTTAAAAGACAAACTGAATGTAAAGACTAGCCAAAGACTGCCTAGAGAAAAAAAAAATGATTCCTGAACTTCTCAGCCTACGACAGCAGCTCACCTTTGCTATGAAAAATTTTTAGTCAGCTGGGCTACTCCAAAACCCATTGCTTTAGCTGAGTGAGACTTGAAACAGTCCAAACTCCTGTTTGATTCGGAGCAAACCTAAAAGAGCGACAAGCAGTGGCAGCAGTCTGGATCGGGTCCACATCACTAAGGGAAGAAAAGGAAGTATCTTTACGTAGTTCGATATGAACATTTGAAACCATTTTAGTGGAGACAAAGTCAGGGCTTTTCAAAAAATGAGACAGAAATGAGCAACAATGTGGAAACTTGCACATTCCACAAAGATGTGAAATAGAATTGTGGCTTTCTGACTTAATTTTTCATGAGAAAGAAGCCAGATGTTTGAGCAATCCTTCTTCAGGTCAGCATACAGAGTTACTGCCTCTCAAGGCTCTTCTCTTTGCCTGGATTGCCAGGCATCTCAAAGCTGCATTGCACTTCCCTAGGGGTCCAGTACCATCATAATGTAATTAGAGATTTGGGGTTAAATGAAAAGAGACTTTTCCCAAATTCATTTTCAATTTTCCATCTCTCATCTGTATCTCTTCTCTGGGAAAACATAAAAAGACACTTAGCAGCAGCTGAAGACTAATTTTCACTGTTACAATGGTCAAAAGCATCATAAAGCTAAACTGGTGGGGGTTTCTTTTCTGCAACTTGCATTTAAGTAATGTAAAGTAAAAGTCTAAAGAAGAAAATACAACCATTCCATATTTGCAGCTCATTAAGCAGCTTATTACAAAATATGTTCTTTACTCATGGCCACAGACATTACTTAAAATACATTCACTTCCTGCTAGTGCTATTACAAAGCAGAGAAAACCTCAGAGTTTACACTTTTCCAGCTACAGTAATCACAGACCAGATGTACCGAGCAAAATGGTGGGAATATGACCCTGTTAAACTTTTCGCTAATTCTGACTCACGTTTTATTTTATCATGTTTACTTTTCACTTATATTAATTCAAGGATTCAATTTTGCTCCTATAAATGTTCACATAAGGCAGATCTTTGCTGTATGGGCGAGATTAAATCAAGCAAGCATCTAACTTTGCCTGTGCAAAAACTGTACTTACTTACCATAGCCCCATCACCAGCTTGCATATTCCAAACAGAAAAAGGGAGCCCAATACCATGGAATGGGGGATCTTGTCCATCAGATTAGAGTATTTAAAGCAATGCATTTTCCTGCAAACTACCATAAGCATACATAAAGCAAAAAGCAAACCCTGAAAACCTCTGCAAAGCACACCTCTGAAAAAGTTGCAAGAAGTCATTATATTTCTCGTGGTGAGGAAGGTGAAGCCACAGGAGAAATCATTCCTGATTTTGTGGGGGCAAATCATATCTATCAGATTTCACTACATTTTTTTCTTTCTTTCTTTTTTTTTTTTAATAATAAAAATTTGTGAACACTTTATATCTTTAAAGGAGCTTTCCTGAGGTATTTTGAATTAAGATTCAGAAAATGTATCTTTCTCTATTTCATTTTTACCTTTTCATATCATTGGCATTGTAAAGCCAGAAATATGGTAAACATTGAAGTTAAAAGTTTCATCCAGTTTGTGATTCCAGAACGTTTGTTCTTGTTTTTAACAACAGCAATGTAGACACACACACATACAGAGTGACTGCGAAAAAGCAGACCAAGAAGGATAATTACAGATGATGAATCACTGTAGGCTGAAATAAAAATCTTTCATTAGTTTTCATTATGTACTGCTACAACTTTCAACTTTACAATTACAACACACTGCTATATTTTATCCTGCTGGGTCAGATAGGATCTGATAGTATTCAGGCAGATCTTTTTCCCATTTTCAGAAGTTAAGGCCTTGCCCATACACCACACAGTTCACCAAATATTTTTTTATCATTTAGATTTTAGAAAGATAGTTAGCTATAGTGCAACTTCACAAGCAAAAAGCCAGTCAGTATATGGTCTCATATCACTCTCGGCCATAGTCCCCCAAGACAATTTTAAGCCCCCAGGACTTAAAATAAAAGTCTCTGCTTTTCTGAGAGTTACTACATCTTAGTAATGAGGCAAAAATAACAGAAATTCCAGCCAAACCTGACTCTCCTCTCATTCCAGACTGATATTTATAACCTTGCTCTAGACTACATCATTTATTCCCTTCACTTTCTCATTCTCTCTCAAAATCAAAACTTCTTTCACATACCAGCGTTCTAAAGCTTGCTGTTTTCTTGTTCAACACTTGAAGCCCAAAATCTCTGCATAGAACTATCAATGCTTAGTGGATATCATAAATCAAACCATTTGTTCCCTCGGTTAAGTACCGTGTTTGCCCATGACACACAGGTTGGGTTCATGCTTCAGTCATGTTCTGAAGCACGCATGGCACTGCTAGGACGGAGCAGCTTAAAACAAAATGTATGGAACATATATAGTGAATCACATATGAGAATTCACTTGGATGGGGGAAGGGTGCGGAAAGAAAAACAATTCAAAGAACCAGCAAGGTGCAGAATACCATTGATGACACTGCATTCAGTCTCTTCTTTTAGAAATACTTTAATGACTCTCCCGCTTGAAATGCAACCCTCTACCTCATAAATGTTTTGTATTTAATAGACTTGTGTTTGTATTGAAAGCGCACAGAGACATGAAACAACATGATCAATGTTGTTAAGGGACTGACAGCATTATTCAANAATATTGTCCTTAAAACCAAAGTGTTTCTGAAAGGCAGATTACATTGACATATAATTAGAGTTAAGAAGAAAACCACAATTAAGTGTTAGTTAGACTGCTTCGGGTTATTATTCAGATTTTTATGACCCTTTTCCATGTTCTGAATACTGTCTCAGAAATTTAATACTACGCTGTCATAATCCAAAAGTTGTCTGAGTGAGACAGCAATAGTAGGAATGTGCTACATATGATACCTATGCTTTGTATCTCTGCAGTGACAATTTATTAGATATGAAGATAAGTTCTTACATGTCACCCCAAAATATGAAATTAAGTATAATTTTTCTAGCACTTGCTCTGATAATTCTTGGAAAGCAACATCCAGAAGACAATGTTCATATAAACACAAGTGCATGTGCCAAATTTTCAAGAACAATCAATGTGTGATGGACAAGTAGTTCACCAACAATTTTACTGAGCAACTGGAAGCAGCTCTGATGCGTATATCTGGCTAACTAAAAGCTAAAACTCTGAAAAGGGCTATCTAACCACAGCAGCCATGCTGAACTGATGCATACCATTTTGCAAACAAGAAATTCTGTGCTTCAGAGAAGAACCCGTTTGAAAAGCCGAACCAGTTGTTCGTACTACTTTTAATATCAGCATTCACATTCTATTACACTGAAATGAAAAGCCAAGGCTCTCAAGGGCTCTGTCACCGTTAGCAGGGGCTGACTTCAACAAAAGTCCGAGCCTGCCCTCGAGTGGCTTGGCCTGGGAAGTACAGTTAGGAAAATTTACACAATTTTATTTGCAATTTTAAGGGGTGTTTTTTTCATTGAAAGGACAGCACACTAACTTGTAAGAAAGAGACAAGAATACTTCACGATGCATAATTGGGGTGGTGCTTTTTATTTTACCCACTTCACAAAACACACTATTTCAATTATAGAACACATCAGAATCAAGACGGTCCCTAAGTACCAACATGTTTTTCACTTCCACGAGATTTTTACATTTTAATATGTCCTGGTATGGCCAAACAAGTCATAAGGAATCTTTAGAAGTGCTCAGGGAGAGTGGAATGCAGTTCCCACTGCATTCAAAAGGTAAAAAAAAGTCCTTTTCAAAGGTAAAAATCTGTTAAGAGAATTTGAAAAAATACTTCAATAAAATATACATAAAAAATACTTACTGCAATACCCTAACACCTGGACAAGAAATCATGTCACTAAGTTATAATTAAATTATTCTCCTATCTCAGAAAGTTGTTATCTGTCTTGGAATTCACATTCCTCCTTTTCATTACACTACATGATTATTAGATTTGTGATTGTTCAGCTATACACTGTTCCATTTATAATCTGTTAATGTATTTTACCTTCTCATTTTGTCATATTACGTTTGAAACGCATCAGATGTGGTTCATTTAGTAAGTTTCAGCAGCTTAAGATAAACAACTAATAAAACAACTAATAAAAATATTCCCCTATAAAAGAATCATGAAAAGTTATTTTGTTTTTAAAGCTACCCCAGGGTTTGTCAAAATGGGAATTGCAAAAAAGTTCAAAGGCAGATAACAAGGAGTTAGAAAAAATTAGTGCTAGCCAGCAATAACTTACTTCGTGGCAAGAAATGAGGAAGAATTTTAACAGCTGGCTACAAGTGCCTGGATTAGCCAGGGAATTGCCACAGGTCAGTAAAGAGTTTTAAACAGCTGTGCCCATTGTGTATTGTCATTTTTTAATTGCTTAATCCAGGTAAATTACATGGCCTTCTAAATGAGAATTTCAAAAGACAGAAAAATCCAGAAGAGTGAGCAAATAATTTATGCTGTTTGATTACATCACAACACCAACAAACCAGATTAACTTCCTAAATATTTACTGCACAATTTACAGTACCGGCAAGTATATTTATATCATGTGTACACCTTTGTTTTCATTTTTTCCTAAACAAACAAAATAGGAGCTAGCTTTTCTAAATATTCTAGATACAGTAAAACCCAAGAGAAATAAGGTCCAATCTGATGTTTGGGTTCTTGAGTTTTAGGTACCATTATTAATAGAACAGTTTTTTGTCTGGCTTTAGGCACTCCCAGACATCTTTTCATTAATACAACATCCAATTAAACTGCTTTGTACCTTTTAACAGTCTAATTAAGTACAGATACTGACATTTCATCATGCATTTTATAGATGTTTATTATACAAGTATTATACAAGTGAAGCAAAACTATGTAAGAACCTATCCTCTTAACCACATGGAGCCATTTAGCCATCATTTTTCCAACTAAAATTTACAATATTGGTAAATCATAACACTGAAATCCACGCAGCTATATAAAACATCAGAGGCTGGCAAAGAACACAATGCCAGGCGGAACATCATGAAACTCAGACATAAATCTGACTGAGAGCTTTTCTTTCAAGATCTGCTTCTCTTTTCAGTCAGAAATTTTGACCTGACTTGGCTGTACAAGTGTTGCTGAGGTTCTCTTTTACGCAAGCATCTGGCAGACAGCACAGAACTGGCCTCTTACAATCCAAACAGTAGTCAGCTGGGATTGCTGTGCAGCAGACAGACATCCAGGCTCTACTGTATAAAAGGCAAACAAGAAATCATATACATTTCATTTTGCTTCACTTTTTAAGCCAGGTAACATGCTTACATTGTATGCATACATTTTAAGCCAAGCAAGCATCTGAGATGGGCACCAGTATACACAACTCTCAAAATCTTTTACAAAATGAAAATTTTAGGTAGGTTACAAGCTATACCATTTGGGGTTTTGTTTTTGGTTTCTCAGTCACCAGCACTAATTATCTGAACCTATCAACATTATCAGACCTATCAGCTGAAAAATGAAACTGCTCCTTTCCAGGTAACAAGGTTGAAAAACTGCACAATTGTCTGAGTTCACACAAGGGGATTAACAGTGGCTGAATGAGAAGCCCATCACGTGGTGGAAAGGGGACAAGGGACATTATCCACACACCTCTTACCATTTACGTCCTATAAGGCAAGAAAGAGTCGTGCATTTTTAAAAGCAAAATTGTCTCTTTGTAACAGCTGTGATCCGCCTTTGTTCCTTTTTTTTTTTTTCCTTTGGTGGTCGAAAGAAGCGTGTTCCATATTCTGATTAATAGTTTCCAACTACTGATTTCTAATTAGTTGTGGCAAACTATGAGCAGCTTAATATGGCATTTCTCCCACCCTCAAAACAAAAAGAGAGATGTTACATAAATTCTGTATAAACATATGAAGTCTGTTACACTAATTATATTAATATATTATACTATATATTAAATTTATACTTTGAAAATAACAGAACTTCCAAATACAACTGACTTTTTCTCTTTCACATGCTTTTTATTTCAGTTCTGCAATTCTGGCTCCTCACCTTGTTTTTTTTTTTTTTTTTCCTCCTTGTGGCTTTCCTGTTGCTTGCATCACTTCATTCTGAATCTACTTTGAAGATGTTTATGCTGCTGTTAATAGAATCACAGAACAATCTTGGAAGGGATCTTTGCAGGCTGTCTGGTTCTTTTCCCCGTTAAGATGAGAGCCAACTTTGAAGCCAGATCCACATTGCTCAGGGCCTTGTCTAACCAAGCTTTGAGCATCTTGCAAGGATGGAGACAATACAGCCTTCCCGAACAACCTGCTCCAGCATTTGACTTTCCTCACTGTGAAGAATTTTTTACTGATATCTATTCAGAAATTCTCCTGCTGCAACATCAAGTCCGTTACTTCTCTCCCTTTCCATGTGCACTTCTAGGAGTCTGTTTTCTCTATGACTACACATTAGATAGCTGAAAACAGGAATTAGAAAGCTCCCTCTAAGACATCCCCTCTTCAAGCCAAATGAACCCAGCTCCTCAGACTGTTTGTGTATCATAGGCTCAAGCCCACCTCAGTGGCCCTCCACCAGGCTCTCTCCAGGATGCCTGCATCTTCCCTGTACTGGTGACCCCAAAACTGGGCACAGCGCTCCAGATGTGATCTCACAAGAGCTGAATGCAGGGGACTAGTGAATTCCCTCAATTACGCTGCTGCTAATGCTGCCAGGGTGGGCCTGGACTTCATTGCTGCAAGGGCATGTTGCTGACTTTTGCTCAGCCAAAATTCCGAGATCCTGCTTTGCAAGCAGCTTTCCAGCAAGTCAATCCCAGCAAACCTGTAGACTGGTCCCTTCTGAGGGCAGAACTCTGCATCTGACTTAACTTCTGAAGGTCCCTGTCAGCCCAGTTCTCCAACCTGTCAAGGTGCCTCTGAATATCAGGCCTGACCTCCAGCTTATCAGTCACCCCCCACCCTCAATTTGGTGTGATATGTGAACTTCCTGAGTGTGCACTCCCAATATCTGGGTAGCTGATGAAGACATTAAATGTTAGCATCCTTAATATCAACCTCTGAGCAATGCCACGTATAACCAGCTGCCATCTGAACTTGTACCCTTTGAGCCAATTGGTCCAGCCCATTTTCCACTCACCTGGTAATCTGCCAATCCACTGCATACTTCTCCACTGCAGCTACAAATTTCAGTTCCAGCTCAAAGGTGGCTAGTTCTTCTATGCCATCTTAGCAATGTTTATTTATCTCATGTAGCCCACCCCCACTTCCATCTATGTACGAGTCCCTTCTGTAGTTGAGTTTGGTCTGAGTTCCCCATTTAGCCACAGGGACCTCCTGCCATATGCACTCAGCGAATAAACTTCAAAACATTCTGTTCCTATACATGAAGGAAGCCATGCTTGACAATGAAAAAGCCCTCTTGGGCCTCTTTACTCTCCACTGCTGCCTCCAGTGGGATGTCATCTACCTCCAACAAGCTTACGTCCATTCTTCTGAAGACAAGGGTAATAACCCTATAGCAGAACAATGGTTCTGCTAATACACTTTCTATTTTCCCTCAGTAATAAATGGAATGAACTCAGAAGATCCTTCCTAGCATATTGAAGGAGGAGTACTACTACTAATGACAAACACAGTCTAAAACAAAACCTCTTACAAAGGTAAGAAGTGTACCCATGGAAAGGTTTCAAACAGTTCCATAAACATCTTTTTCTATTTCTCTGCAAAAAATAACATCACTCTATTCTTCCAATTATGCAGATAGTTTCCATAACACACACAACCTCTCATTCAACTATGAAGGTAAACATGCTAAATGGAACACAAATATGTGGCTCACCCATGCCCCCCAAAAAACTCAGAAAGAACAACACCTTTGTCCTGCTTAAATGTGCAAGGAACCTATTTGTTATACCTACAAGTTTTCTGGTCATCTCCAGAAAGCTTTATGCTTACCCACATTTTGAAAGAGGGTGAATATGGTAAGCCTGGTTACAGCATACCTTACATGCACACACCACCAAGATCAGGATACTTATAAAATACAGTCTCTTTTTTATTTAGTTAAGAAAAGCTGTCTGAAGGACAATGTTAATTATTACAGAATGTCTACCCTCACATCCTATATCCTGCATGTAAAGTAGTCAGCATATCATATCCCATACACTTTCACTGTAGGACAGAGGATTTGAGTCTGAAGTACAGGAACGTAATCATATCTTCTTCTTCTTCCCAGCTTCCTCTTCAAAACTTCCTGACCCTCATGCTGGTGTTCAACATCTCTTCTGGGACCAGGGCAACAGTGTTTTCCACCGTTCTCTAAGCTAATCTTCAATGGATATAAATAAGTGTCCTAACTCCTGGACTACAGTCATGATGCATCTTGTTTGGCCACAAAGCTGAAATTCCATTCTGTTTGCACAGAAGTAACAGAGGAGAGCCCCAGGCTACCTTATGACTTAATGACAACAGCAGTCTCCAGGGAGGCTAGATGCAATCCCGAGAGGTGCTTCAGAGTGAAAAGTGAACTGTACCAAGTCTCCCGCTAACTTCACATCTTTTAATTCAAAACATGAATATTTCTGTGTCACAGTTGGAAAAGCAAATGCATGTTGTTTGCTCTACTGTGAATGAAAGTGCAAGCAATTTTGTGGGCACTGCTGAGCTGTTAAATGATAAAAAGCCACAATATTAAGAAACAAATGATGTTCTTCTAACTACAAAAAAGGCTATAATTCGCTGATTAATTCCATCAAGCAGAAAACCAAGAGTTCTCACTGAAGAGATCCAGAAGCAATTTATGGGATAGAGTGCTGGGACTAAAAATTAAATCAAGTTTTTGATTCGCAGAAATCTAATCATTCAATGCATTCCAATCAACAGACCACAGAAAGGAAGACCTATGTAAGTAGTGTGATGTTAGTTTTGTCAACACAGCTTATGGGAACCTCCCTACTGCACAACAGTACAAAAATGTTATATACAGGGGTGGATGAGCTCTGATGCAACACAAGGTGCTGAGCCTCCCTTGACTTGCACTGGGTGATTTGACAGAAAGACCTCTACTCATGGAGCTGAATCAGAGAGGAGCAACCACTCTGTGGAACTACCTGACTTCATCTCTGGATTTCCACACCTGTGCACAGAGCAAAGGACCTGAATTGAACAATGCTTGGAATACGCAAATTCATATCGCCATGGAAGAAAGCAAAAAGGGTCTTTCATGGGAATATCCTTCCCACTCTTGCCCTAATAGAACATAAACAGGCATTGACCTTCACTGCAGCGTCACCACATTCACTTTATTCTTACTCTTTTTCTCTTCACCTCTTCCTTTACTTTTCCCCACAGATATTTCCCTCCTAAATGGCTCCATCCACACCACACACAATGAAGTGTGGACCTTACTATAATAAAACAGAGGCATAGGGATAAATAGCATTATCTCAGCCCTGCAAGGGTAAATGATCTTGCAAGAAACTAAAACACTGTGGCTCCAACCCATTGCTTCGGGAATTGCTAGCTGCTGTGGTTTCAAACGCTGATAATACCTCCTTGTTTATGTAACACAGCATTTACAGATTGGCTACACTTCCAAGGCCCAGAACAGCTTCTTATAAAACGTACGCCATAAACAAGGCAGAACGCTCTGCCTCATCCCTCTATGAGATAGCAGAATGTGGCTTTTCCACATCTAGTTTCCATCTGTCAACTAACATACGCTATCATTACGATGTTTTCGGAAGTTTCTAGAGAATCCAGTACCTTCGCCACAAAAAAAAAAAGTTTTCCATTGACAGAATTTGACAGAAGTACAGCTATCACAACAAAATAAGAATACCCCATTATTCTGGATTATAGTTATTCTCAGCTTTGAGTCTTCTCTGCTAGTAAAGTTTCAGTTATAAAAGACTGTTTAGGACCTGACCTTCAGTCAAACCAACATTACAACTCAGTCCTAATCATTCCTGAAAAGGGGATCAGAAGCTACGGTAGCTCCAGCCTCACTTCTTGTACCTTTACCCTTCACATTCTCAAGGCATTTTCTCTTGTAGGCTGTGTTTTAATCAACTTTACTAAGATCAAGTTAATGCAGCTCACATCTACTCAGTAACTTACAGGTGTTGCTGGGTTTCCAAAACACAGAGCATCCAGCAGGTGAATACTTACATTTTTTAACCGTTGCATGCAGGTTTTCCAGTTCTTTTCACTTTTGCCACCAGCTGAGAAGAGGTAGTCTCTTTCTTCTGAAACATCTAGATGCTTTTTCTCTCAGGAACTTCCTGTTTCTCAGAAGAACTATTTGTTCTCTTGAAGCTTCTCCCTCAATGGGGCTGGATCCCCAGGCAATTTCCTGAGTTTCTCATCTCCAGAGTGTCATGTCACTACCCAGATCACTAAAGCAGCAGCCTCTCTTTAAACCACACAACCTCCTTCAACTTCTATATGGAACAACCTGAATTTTAGGCTTAGATTCAAGCTCTTTTCTCTTGGCAGCTCTGTAGATAGCCTAGGTGTCAGACTGTAGCACTTTATGGTTAAATGAAGACCATGTCTCCTTTTCAACTCCTTCATGACTTGTATAGAGCACTCACCTGGTCACAAGCCATGGCAGACAGCTCTGCCCAATAGTATTAACTCAGGTTTTGAACTTTTTCCCAGTTTCTTCAATCTCAGCTATGAATTGGCAGGATTACAGTATTTAGAGTATTACAGGTTGGTTTTTTTTGTTTGTTTGTTTTTGTTTTTAAAACCAGGACAGAAATTCATAACTGGAAATAAAACAAGATTACATTCTGCCAAGTTTATTACAGGTATTCCCTGTCTGTTAAAAAAAAAAAAAAAAAAAAGGAAATTGTCATGGCTGTTTTTTCCCTGATAACTAGAGAAGAAACAGAAAGAATGAAGAGAGAACTCTGAATTTCTCTCGTGAGCACTGAGATACTCCATCTGATTATGGCTGCACTTGTTGTGGATTTAAATATAATCTGGTCCACAGAAATTAGTTCCAACATACAAAAAAAAAATAACAAACAAAAATGAGAAAGCAAAACAACACTAGCCAAAGTCAGGAAGGCTTGTCCAAATCTGGACTGATTACTGGCATGGAAATTTCAAGAACTGCATGTGTATATACGGTCAGCTTAGCCCAAGCACGTCTGGACAGCTCAATACTAGAAAGAGTGCAAAACAGAATCAACACCTCTGAGGTATGAAAAATCAGGAAATGACATTTTAAAAACAGACATAATGTCAAATGTGTAGCTTAGCACTATCTCTGGAACAATCAGAGGGCTACTTGGGTCTCTGTGTGCATTTATGTCCTAGAACCAGAACTAAGTACAGTCACTGGCATAAAAAAAACTCTTAGCTCCACTGTGATATGGAGCTAGCACAGACCCTTCAAAATCTTCGATGACTCTTTCAAACACATCCTCATCACTCATTCCATAAGGCAGCAGCCTTTTTGCCTAGCTTAATTCTTAAGAAACATACAGCAAATACAAACAAACCTAAACACAGACAGGCATTACACAGAGGTTTTGAACATAGCCATGCTCTCTTCATCATGTAACCATTCAAGCTGGACAAAAATAATAAATATGACATTACTTTTCACTCAAGTGCTCAAGTACTCTGGGTTGTTCTATAGGCTGAAGACACATCCTTTGAAGTAGTCCAAGTTTATTCTCTGCATTTTTTTCAACTTTCCTGACAATGATGAAATGTTTTCAGACCAAGCTCATGCTCCACGTGATCCCCTCATAAACCTGACTCCTATTCCTCCTCAGTCCGTGATCTTCCAAGTTTCATACCATGCTTTTTGTGTAAGCTCTGCCCTCTTCACACCTTTATTACCATCCCCATGGATATCATCTTGACTAAGACTACTACAGTAAGGGTAAATCTGTAAAGCCAATGTAAGAATCTAACACCCACACTACATACACTTCAGCATTTTGGTTTTCATTCTTTTGAAAAGTTCTATTTGGCCACAACGACCAAATACCTATTTCTTCCTGGAATATATTTGGTCTGTTCGGGTACACATCTTCCAGTTCATCCAAAATGAATCAAATCCACACAGTTCAAGCCTGCTTTGAAAATGCAAACCAAAACACAATCAGATTTACTTTGAAAGAACAGTTCCAATTCAATCTAAGACACTATTGTAGACATACCCCTTGCTTGCTCCATTTTTAAGACCTTAAAAACAGAAGAAAAAAAACATACCTGATCCACAAGTTTTCTGTACGAGGAGCTTTCCACACCAAACTTTTTCTGTGGCTTACTGCTTAACATGTATTTGGTGTCTGGTTTGCAGCAATGTAACAGTGGTATTATCTGCACAGTGAGACAAATTCCACCAGGGACCACAGATTTCTAAAATTTATGGTAATAATCCAGTCCCTCTGAATTTACAAACCCTATCTAGCCTCTCCAAAATCCCCATTGTTTCCCAACACACCTCCCACCCCATCCCCACCTCCACCTTCCAGATACTTCGGGGAGTTTACACAGACATACCAATAGATGATACCTAGCTCAGTCATTCAGTTAAGTGGATGCAAGCACTGCAACAATATAATTTCACACCGTATTTCAGTTTCTGTCTCCTTCAGGTAAATCATTTCCATCTTCTGCCCAAGAAGATCAATTGAAGTTGAAGTCCTTGGGTTGCTTACATGTTATTGTCACAACGCATTTGATTATTTGGGGAAATAGAAAAGACCAAGACAACTTCCAGTGGGCATCTCATATCCCTCATTAATGCAGGGCTGAAGGGCTACGTAGAAACATTCTACTTTCNTTTTTTTTTTTTTTATCTATTAGGATGAAGTTTGCCATCTCCATGTGATGTAGGTAGTACATTTCACTTTGTACCTGCCCTTATAAATTACAGGACAGAGCACTGTACCAGAGCTGATTCCCAGCAACAGAGGTAACAGACAGCAACTCAAGCAGAAGGAAATGAATGGCAGGGATGATCAAGTATTCCTTTTCAGAGCTTATTAGCAACAAACTGACAGGTGCTTTTAAGTGCTAGAACTCACTGGTTCTTCCATTTCCTGAAGGCTCAGTGCTCTCTTAACAGCCACAGATCAGGGAAAACACATTTTTCCCTCAATTATGTTTTCCAGCACTGGGTTGGTTCACCATAGTCTGACAGGTGTCTTAAGCTCAGTGCTACTCTTTTTACCATTTGAGCACGAATCTTTAGTTTTTAAGGTACCGATGAGCACACGCATCTGAAACTTAAGCACAATTCACTGGTTAGTGAGCTCACCTCATGGCTGCCTTTGCAAAACCTTCCCAAAACATGTTTATGTGCATGTCAGATAACACATACAGCAACAAAAGCTTTGGCAGTGTTACTTTCATATAGGGTTCAGCTGTGATGCAATTAATCTCATCAGTCACATATTAACTCAGTAATGCCAATGTTGGTATAAAGCACATACATAGTACAGAAATTAGAAGACTGAAATCAATGCACTTTTCACATACGCTTTCCCATATTTGGGTGCCTATGGTCAATCTCCTGCTGCCCCCAGCACTGTCTCAGCCCGCACCCTTTACCTCATATCCTTGAGCACCTTTCAAGAACTTGATCAAGCATAAACTCGAGCAAGCTTACCAGCCATTTCCAACCTTATCGTAGCCCCACTGTAGCTGCTGGTGATGCATCATTCTTGAGATACACGTTCAGCCATCTGCTCAGAGATGCTGTATCTCTATGTGTCGGGGTTTTTTCCCCCCATCACTTCTGTGCAGGACATCCAACAGAACAAACAGCTCTCAGGCTACCGCACTAGAACCATTTTTTTTTATCTCATCTCAAATATAGCTACCGTCAAAAGCACTAGATAGTTCTTCTGACAGTTCTGAACAGTAGTTTTTATCCTTAGACACTACTACTTGAACAGGAAAACTAACAGAATATTTTCAAGTTGAATGATTTTTTATATGTTTACCAAACTTTCAATTCTTATCCGAGTTGAAATAACAACTCACAGCCTTCATCTGTCCAACTTTGATGCTCCCACGCTTCTTTCTCTAATGCGCTTGGTGTTAAAATTGTACTCTGGAGAAGTGGTGCTCACAAATACCAGTATTTCTTAGGGCATTTGTTTAAGTGATTCCAACAGTAAGAAGCGCTAGAAAGTGGTTAGCTGGGACTTCTCAACTTTAACACGAGGAGTGTTAGAACAGTCACTTTATACTGGCAGACATTTCTATAAACCTAACTTCATAAAAATTCATTGTTTTGCAGAGATGTCATGACAGTGTTGCATTAACAATTGTACAGAGCAACACAGACTACTATCCGCTGATGGACAAACTGCCCAACAAAATCTAGACTCTTACAATGTACACATACGACATTATGCTGCTCACTTGCCTAGATGAAATACCTTGAGCATCTCAAGAGGCCCTATGGAAACAGTTTAACATTTTCAAGTCCTCAATTCCACCAAAATCGTGATGTAGAAGTAAATACCAGTGTGCTATGAAACTATCACAGCTGACATTTAGACTGTTGCTTAATCCTTTCTCAACAGAAGGAAGGATGACAAAGGGGCTTTATAAAGCAAACACTGATGGAGTGTTCCAAAAGGAGTTGTAGGTTTCCAACACACTGCACTTTGCTGAAACAGGCCTTGCATGGCATGTTTGCAATTTCACCTACAATACTTTTTTGAAGTTGTAGCAGCAGCCTATGAATATTTACATACCACCCTCAAAAAGCTTAAGTTTTCTTCCTAAAGGACATGAGAGACTGCTAAGCAGTTACACCTTCAGTTCAAATCAGTATGTACAGAACATTGTTGAGAGCAGACCAAAACACACTCATACTCACGCTCCAGAGAGACATTTTAACTTGCAGAACGGACTCCATCAGTAAAGACACACAAGACAGAGATGATTCCCACATGCTAAATCTTTATTGTGCGAATGTTGTTCAGAGCATTTATTACCTTTCATAGAGACATCCAAAAAAAATTTACATTAACAGTGGCTAGATTGATAGGCAACAAATCTATTTGCTAGTGATTTGCATGCATGCAGCATCTCTTGTGGTGTAAAAATCTTAGCCAGGAGGCCAGCCCAACTGACGACCACCCAGAATATGGAGATGTACATGATAGACAGACTGCCCACCCTCAGGCCCTTCATTCAAAACCATCCGGAATCCATTGGTCAGGCCCAGGTTAGCAGCACACTTCTTGCCAACAATCATTAAATGCCCAAGAAGCTGGAGGAGAAAAAAAAAAACAAAACACACAAAGAAGGGAGAGGGCGAGAAGAGAAGGAATGAGAGCAGAGAACCATTCAGAGAGGTCAGTTAGCTAATTCTCAGAAATTCAGCCACGGCTCTTCAAATTGCTGTCTGTCTGCCAACCGACATTTTCCAAGCAAAGCTATAAAGACTGACTATGCATAATATAGAGGGGAAAAAAAAAAAAAANAAAAAAAAAAAAAAAAAAAAAAAGAGCAAGCGAGCTATGGATAACAGACTACAAAAGCATCACGGAAGCTAAATTTGTCTCGTGGTTAAAGCCCCCATTACTTCTTCCTAAGGCAACATAAACAATGCAGGTGGAAAAGAAACTTTCTTATCTTGTAAAGCTTTACGAAAATCTTTGAACTTTATGTTTATAGCTAAAAATGAAGTATTCAGGACCTCTCAGCTCAATCTCCCTTTCATGACCTCTCATCTGCCAAAACCCCAAGCCCTACTCTCTGTATTAAAGTACTACTTACTGTAAACTATGAAAATAGCCCTCAGACTGTATTCTAAAACAACAATGTATTTTGCACTGCAAATACATACCCAGAGATTTGTTTTGCTTTATATCAGTACTTTTACTGGAAAATCTTAATTCCATTCCCATTCTAAGCTAGAAGCAAAGGATTATAGTGTGAGAAAACTACCTTACCTCTTTGTAATGTCAAGAGGAAAACGGGGAGAGTCTAGTAAATTATGAAGAATTTAGAGGCACAGTTTGGTGTACAGAAAGCTTTAACAGTACTTACAGATTCATCAGAATCTTCTGCTTCAGATAATCTCACAATTGGCTTCTTGGGAATCACTAGGAAATGCGTTGGAGCTTGGGGTGAGATATCATGGAACGCAAGGCACTGGAGGAAGAGTAAAAAGGTGAAAAGTAATTTGCTTCAGAGAAAGGTAAGAGCTTAAGCAAATCAGCATGCCCCCCCAAACACACACTTAAGCAGATTATCTGATACCCTAAACATAAGCAGAGATGTTGGTTTTCCTTAAGTGATATATTACTCAAATTTCTACGCACAAAATACCTACCTACCAAGACCTGCGGGCAGGAACAGCAAATGATGTTTTTTTTCCAGTGTTATTTAGAAGCTGTAGTCTTCTCAACAAGTTAACAAGCAACTAACTTAACGATTTATCATTTCCACGTAAGTATAACAACTAACAGAGCTGATGGCATACATATCTATAAAAAAGTATATTTATGATTATTTCCCTCTTATTTCACCCTGTTCAATAAAACAAACAGCAGTTGCTAATCATATTCCATGAATGTCTGAATAGTGCCTTGGTCAGAGACTGCAAGGCAGTTACGCAGTTTAGGCCATGTTACATTTCTGTTCTCAGTAACACCACATATTTCAGAGAAAGACTATTTCAAAATAGTGTATTAAAGCTGGACCTACTTCAGACTTCCCAAATGAAGGAAAAGGCATCACTTTTGAAATATCAACAACTACACATAGTAAGTAGTTCGCGCCCAATTAAGTTTGTGCGAGTATCAAAATTCACTCAGAAACTGCACACAGCACCTTATTGAACACATAAATAAATCCCAATGCAAACATTTACCTCCAGAAGCAGCATTCAGAATGCAACATAATCAGGGCAAGGAGGCAGATGTTTACTTTAAATTAGGAAGTTCCAATAGGTGGAGAAAGAGAAGGCAAAGAAAGGAAAGGAAGCTACGCCTGTTCATGCAAATGGCCGACAACAGAGCCCGTTCTTGCTGCTGCAGCCTCCACAATCTACAGATGCCCACACTGTGCACGCACTCTGCCATCTGCTAACCAAAGGGCATCTCTGACTCCCCCATCACACTTCACTGCAAAACTTATGGTAGTTACTGGCTGAGCTTTGCCCCAGAGTACACACTTAACATTCTCCAAAACGTGTGTTTCCTAGAGGCTTTCATTTATCTGTGAATCAGAACTTCCTATGTGATTCCAACTCCACTGCTTTTTTAATCCTACTGAGATGAACGGTGCTAAACTGATGCTTGACAAAGGCCAACACATTACCTTGTCCTCCAACTGGTCCCATCTTAAACTACCTTTAAGAAGAACCACAGTTTTAAACCTCTCTTGGTGAACTGCTTGTTTCTCCCAAACAGAGATGAGAGGTAAGCAAAGAATTGATGATTAAAACTAATTTGCACATAATTACATAAATCCTACTTTGGATTCATCGTTTCCTAAGAAATTTTTCTGTTCTAAGCGGCCCCCATAGAGGCTGAAAGCAAATCGTAAACCGAGTCAAATAGACTAGTGAGCCAAAAACCAGTAGCAAATAATTTTTTATGGTACAGATAGCCAAAGTAGTAGCTAACAGTCACGTTTCGTAAGTGCCCATAAGTGCACAGTAAACCAACCTTCATCTCAGCAAGTTCTGTTTTTATTTTAGATGCAACTAAAGCACCACTGATAAGGCTTTATTCCATAGAGACTTTGTACTTTTTAATATCTTTTTCTCTGCATGTCAATTAATGATTAAAAGCCTCCCTTACATCAATACTCTCTCCTTGTGACCTTGAAACAGATCCCCAGTATAGTTAACAAAACGAATTAAAAATTAATCCCTATGGTCAACTGACTCTAAAAGCAGATTTCAAGGTAAAATCAACAGAGATATTGCAGCTAATTACTCTTCCAGGAGATTACTCCGACTTCTAATGGCTGCCAGCGTAGGTTACCTACCCCCAGGACGCCCGTCAGACTGAAGCC